>CM076078.1:30140000-30740000 GCA_038088235.1 Zacco platypus
AAATATGGTGATTATGAGGTGGACACCCAAATTAATATATGATATTTCCCATCTGAATCTATCCATGTCAGCCAGCTGTTTATTATCATATTAATAATTGTGTCTTTCGCTCCAACAGCAGGTGCACTTTTACACCAATACCATAATTTTACATATTCCTCTGTTATTGAAAAACTGTTGCTTTGATTGTTTTGAGTCATTTTAGCGATTCTCATTTTAGCGATTCTACTTAAATCTACAAGATTTAAAAAAACCATCAAATACTATATGAAATGAGCTCAGAATTAACTTTGAATTAACAGAATTAGGCAGAATTAACCCTGCTGTCGTGTCAAGGATCAGACCACATGCATCTTGAAATGTTTTGGAAAGTGCTGCGGTTAGTTTTTGTGTCATCTAGCGGTTTAGAGGAAAATAAACTCAAAGGCACCTTTTATCCCGGGGTGCATTAGCCCTGTTGAACCCTAACAACTGTTACATGTCCCATGTGTCGTGTTGGGACTTTTATGTTGAAGGCCTTGTTCTCATTTCCTGTGCCAGTTTTGTAGTCCCTTTGTAGTTTTTCATTGTTCCCAGCTGTGTTTCTTCTTATTAACCTTGTGTGTTGTTTGTTCCTTGTTAGTTGTTGTTTGGTGTCTTTAATATTTTATTATGAATTCATTTTATTATGAATTTTTCTGTGAATTTAACAACAGTTCCAGTCCTGGAATTTGATTGGCCGTGTGGCTCGTTCTGAGTTCATGGTGTCCAATAGTCTGTTCCAGTCTGACTCTGTGCGTTGCTTTGTGACTCAAAAGCAGCAATATATGTGAAGAAATACAGGCTACATACTAACTGGTGGATTTTGGTCAGTCACTCAACTTACTTTTAACTGTTACTTAGTTGCATAAAAGCAAAGCCATATCAGACTTGCAATCATGCTGTAGTTTCAAAATAGTCAGCAAAATGCTTGTAAAACTATCTTTATTGCTGAACACGTCTTCGCCGGCAGTTTGATTGACAGGCGATCTGACCAATCATAACTCAGAATCCGCCATTTTGTCCAAAAAAGCAGTCAGACGTGTACTCACGTCTTTCCGCGCTTGAAACAACATTCCTTCTGATGTTCATTCATGTTTATTTGATGCTATAAATGAACTAGTATGAAGAGATGATCGGTTCACGAGGAGCTACAGCGATCTGTCACCACACATTAAACACACACTAGACGCTATTTATTGATTAGACTTCTTTAAAAAATTACAATGTTTTAATTATCAAACTGTTTCATACGTTGTCAGTGTCCTCTGACGATGTATTTTTCACTCCGTGAGAACATGATGTGTGGCGTGAGAGCGCATGACTTGTCGGACATAGCAACAGTAACTAAAGGGGGCGGGGCTTTGCGAACTGTCAATTAAAAGATAATTTGTGATTTGTTAGGAACCTTTCTATCTGAAAATGAACCATTTAAGGTGATGGATAATGGTTAAACATATATTAAAATAAAATGAGAGAAATGATGACCACCTAAAATGTTCACCCTACATTTATAAACATTTTGTTTTCGAATCATCTTTTTTAAGAGACTCCAGGCCAGTCGTTTACATACATAATCCTTTAGACGGAAAGTCATACATCATTTGAGATTATGCATCCGAGTTCTGTCAGAGGGCTTGTAGGAAAATAAAGAAGATAAATGCTGCAAAATCCGAGAGCAAACAGACACGTCTGTGATCACTCTTGGCTTTATTAGGCTAAATGAATTATGATGTCTTTAACTAACTGACAGATTACTTAGCTGCTTGGATAGAGCTGTTTTCACACTTGGCGGGGGCCCTCAGGGGACGGTGACACAGTCGTCCCATTGCCAGAGCTATTTTTCACTCAATTTAGCTCCAAATGATGGCTAACCTTGGGTTCTCCCTCTGGGCAAGGTTTATGCAATGATTAATGGCGAGTGTTTGGCTGCCTCCACCTGAGGGACCGGCCCATCTGCAGAGCGATGTCAGGTAGAACAGGGCCGCCTGCAGGTGTCTGATGGTGAGTGGCAGCTTCCCTTCGCCTCGGGTGCGGCGTCACGGCACCGACGAGCTCTTTAGCACCGTCCGAGCGGCGGCTTCCATCAGTATCGGCTGTCACGGCCCGGCCCGGCTGATCGCTAGCATCTGCACTCATTCTGTCTGTTTGAAGACAAACCTCTGCTTCGAGATATTGCTCACCTGGGTTTCTCTTCTGTACGAAGAGAGTCGAGAAAAAGCAACCGACATGATGCGCTGTTGGTCTTTGATTCATACGAGGCTCAGAAAATGAGGGATTCATTCATGAATAGGAGATTTTTCAGAAATCTCTTAAATGTTAAAACATGTTTATAATATAATGCATGTTTAATTGTAATTTATTTACAATACAGAACTGATTGGATTTGGACAAACAATGATTTCAAATGTAGTCAAATTTATTTCTTTATTTCAGTTGGCAGATTTTTGTGCTACTCAGTTGAGCAGAAGTTCAACCTGATCTCATGGCAAATTCACATTCGTACGTAATTCGTACGACTTCGCATGACCTCGTTTTTGCTAAATCGTATGTATTTTACGAGTTGCCAAGTTCGTATGAATTCGCAAAATGACCTGCCCCTAAACCTACCCATCACTGGGGTTTAGACAAATTGTACGAATCCGTACGAGTTAGCCATCTCGTAAAATACGTACGAATTGGTCGTGAGATAGCGTTGCAGAATTCACATTGCTTCAAAAGGGCTTGTTAATTACACTTTACAATAAGGTTCCATTTGTTAACGTTAATTTACTAATTAGTTCATGTTAATTTGAATATTTACTAATTAGTGCAGTCAAATCAGTTAATGTATATTTATGTATGTGTAACCCCTCTACCCGGGTCCTACTCGACCCACTCTGAGCAGGCCTCGAACCCCAGTCTTCCAGCATGGGAGTCGGACGCTACAAGGAGGCTACAGGTGCAACCTCTAGTGTTTGTTGCTAGAGCATTTCTTGAGAACTACTGGCTGGCCTCCGTTACACTCACCCCCCTAAACCTCACTCCCATCCGGGTCACGGCACCAATGTAACCCCTCTACCCGGGTCCTATTCGACTCGCTCTGAGCGGGCCTCGAACCCAGGTCTTCCGGCATGAGAGTCGGACTACTCTAACTAGCTGGCCTCCGTTAATCGATTTGACAGCACTATTACTAATACAGTAAGTGTTTTATCTATTAATATTATTTAATGGACTTGAGCTGACATGAACTAACAATGAACGGTTGTATTTTTATGTTAACTAACATTAATAAAGTTTTACTCATACAGTAACAAATGCATTCCTCATTTTAGTTAATGTTAGTTTAGCAGTATTAGTATTATCACTATGTCTATGTAATGCCATAATCACTGGGCGATATGACGATATAAAATGGCATTACGAGTGATCCTCTGGATTTTAGATATAGCTATATTGTATTTATAGTGTTGTCTATCACATAGATTCATGCCGCAGTGACTCGGGCATGTTCAAAAGTTGAGATTTGGTCGGTTTTGTTCTAGCCGAGAGTTCTTAGAAAGCATCAGTTAAGATCGGTTGTCTTAAAGGAGCAGTGTGTAAATTTTAGGAGGATCTATTGACAGAAATGCAATATAATATACATAACTATGTTTTAAAGACCTTACATAATGAACCGTTGTGTATTTATTACCTTAGAATAAGCCATTTCTATCTACACACACCGCATACACACCCGTCTCCAGGTCAAGTTGTCCTTTTGCGGCGGCATGTTTCTGCAGTAAACTTGAAAATGGTTTCCAAAGTGCAAGATATCATTATCATCTCTGTGTAAACTACAAAAACCCGAATTTGTGAAAACGTTGACATCATACTCATGCATATTACGTGTTTAAGTGTGTGTGTTTCTTTACTAAGTGACATCGCCAACTAGTGGACTGACAGCAGAATACAGCGTTTTTGGTCTTTTTCGCGGATCTATGTGAACAAGGATCATTTTGACCTTGTTTTCTGTTTGCGAAAAATGCAAAAGAAAACCATTTTAGTACATCATTGTCGTGTAAACGTATACTTAATTAGACGTCATTTAAAAGACAATGTTGAGAAATGTTTGGGAATGACGTCGTTCCTTATATGGTTGAAAATTACTTTTGTCGCAGTAAAGATTTTGGTTGAAAATGCTTACATTGTGTTAAAGATTTTACAGTAGTTTAAGCAGGCAACACATAATGCCTTAAAGCCAAGTGTACAAATAAATACACTTGTCAATAAAGAGTAAAAAAATATATGTTTAAAAATCGACAAGAAGTAATTAAAGAGACAATAATATAGGATAATAATATATCCTAAACTTTTCTAGGGAACAAAAACCCTCCCTAATTAAAGAATCGGCCACATTCAAATGGCTGCCCGATCAATTGATCATAATATCGTTTCAAATATGTCACCAAATATTGTCGTCAAAACAAAACCTATCCAAACTGAGTGACAACTTTCTAAATACTGATTTAGGTGTGTATTTTACGCATGAACAGTCTGTCTTCTTCATTCTGTCAAAAGACAAACCCCCGTTACAGCGCAGATGCCGGTCGGACCGTAATCATATTAGGACTTTGGACAGGTTTATGGGCACTTGCTGTCAGCTTCACTTTGTGTGCAAATGATCTGATATGGCTCTTATAGTGATTAATGAGTGTGCTAATCTGGTGGAGGGTGATGCGGCTGATAGACACATCATCAGTGTCTGCTTGGCCGCTTCCAGCCCTCTCTGATTTGCTCTGGGTACGATGCCAAACGATCAAACTCAACCATTGCACCAAGCAAACGTTAGCTTTTCATTAGGTGTCAAGTGCATGGAAGATACAGAGTTTAAAGCTGAAGTGTGTCATTTTTTGATGTTTAAATACTTCTTAGTGTTCTAGCCCAGCTTATGCAGAGACAACGATAATAATTCAAGGGTTGATTCCCCTGAAAACTTTGACTGATGCAAAAACACTGGCCTGTGAGTTTAGGGCGGGACTATCAGTTTGCCTGACCAATGGCAGATGGGAGAGTGTTTGTGGAAACCTATTTGAAAACAGTAATTATTTTTGCATTTCTTTTTTTTATTAGTGGCACATAAGTTGCACACATCAAAATGTTATAAGTATGCAGTTCATGGCTTATATTCAAACTTATTTCAGTTTCTAAACATAATAATGTTGATCTTTACATCAATTTAATATTGTGTGTAATTGTGTTGTAACTTAATGACAACTTTAGCAATTGACCCTTCGCAGGCAGTTTGATTGACAGGCGATCTGACCAATCATAACCCAAAATCCGCCATTTTGTCCGACAAAGCAGCCAGGGGAGTTAGTAGATTAACGTTGGTGAACTTGAACTTGAAAAATTGTGTGTACTCACGTCTTTCCACGCTTGAAATGACAATATTTTAAATTTGAAACTGTTTCATGTCAAATGTAACCTGACTTATCTGTCGACGCGTTGTCAGTGTCCTCTTTGCTCCTCGATGTATTTTTCACAGCGTGAGAACATGATGTGTGGCGTGAGAGCGCATGACTTGTTGGACATAGCAACAGTAACTAAAGGGGGCGGGGCTTTGCGAAGGGTCAATTGGGGAGTTGATTTCTAGTTCTCATCATGCTTTGAATAGGACTGAATAAGAAAAATTAATGTTAAAAATGATGGTGATTTTATGGTTTTAGTAAATGCAAAGACCTACTAGTGTTTAATGCTGTTACGTTTGACATGCTAAAGCTGCATTTGGCTTGTTCTCTGCTAGCTGTTAATTGGAATGCAAATATATTAATGATTAATTAATGATTGAAGATTAATGGTTCCAGTGCCACCACTAAAAAATGTTACCAAAACTTATTTTTTTGAGTAATCAACTTAAAAATTTGTGTTGATGCTCTATAAGTCAATGCAGTTTGTTGGTTGAACATATAATAACTCAAAAAGATTGACGCAAACTAGCTTTATTTTATTTATTTGATCTTATTTTGAGCCACATCAAGTAGTCTTAGGAAACAATCGCATATATATATTCCCTGAATTGTTCAACCTTTGCTCTTAGATAAAATGTACAGATATGAATTATACAGTAGCTCAGTACATTGTCAATGGGTGTTGATACATATTCATTTGAAGCCACATGAAACTGCCTGCATGAAACAACATCAAGTTTCCCTCTGAGCTACAGCACACACAATAGCATTGCTGCTCCTATCCGCAGCGAGGAGATGCTTTTGTTCAGAGAGAAAGGCTCTCTGGAATAGGTGTGTGTGTGTGTGTGTGTGTGTGTGTGTGTGTGTCAGGATGTGAACAGGGTAAAGCCCTGAAAGCAGAAAAAATCATATTTTGTAACGGTGGGTTCAGCATAAACGTCCCCCAGCACTGGACAGCACAATAGCCGGAGGCGTTTACAGCATCATAAATCAAAGGTATCCGCCGCGCGAGAGCAGCTGGCACATTTGCAAATAATTGTAATTATTAATCATGCTGATTTCACACCCTTCAAGCGGGTGCTGGGAGATCTCTGTGTCCCGGCGGCCCTGGCGCCAGGAGCCCACGGACTGAGCCTGTGTGTGCGGCTCTGGGACGGGCCGTCCTGCTTTGATGATGCTGAGACGCGCACAAAGGCTCGGCAGAGCTGGTCAAAACCAGAGAGAGAGCGTCCCGTGAATGCTGTGCACGGCTGTACGCTCGATCATTTATCATCTTCATCATCATCATCCTCTGAAATGGATCTGGAAGACTGGTGTTTGTTGTCATTTGTTTTCATCATATTCACTTGCTGATTATAAAACAGACGCCACATTCTGATTGGATGAGAAGAGTTCAACGCCGCTGTGAAATGCCATCACACATCTGCTCACACCCGTGTAGTAAAGATTCATTAAACTGATCAAAAGTGACAGTAAATTCATTCTGTTTCAAATAAATGCTGTACTTTCTCTTCATCAAAGATGAATCACAGTTTCCACAAAAAGATGAAGCAACACAACTGTTTTCAACATTGATAATAATAAGAAATGGGTCTTTAGTTTAAGGTACAGTTCTATTAACTCACTATTAATTATGACTTAAGTACTAATAAACAGCCAATATCCTATTAATATGCATGCTAATAAACAAATTGTAATAATGAGAGTTACCAAGAAATATTTCTTGAGCATCAAATCATCATATCAGAATGATTTCTGAAGGATCATGTGACACTGAAGATTGGAGGAATGATACTGAAAATTCAGCTTTGATCACTGGATATAAATTACAGTTTACTATGTATTCACAGAAAACCTATTTATTCTGTATTATCTTAACATCTTAACATACAGTTACTGTTCAAGTCTTATTCAAACTCAAAATGTGCCTCTACCCTTCATCCTCTCCTCGCTTCATAGATTTAAAAATGTCTTGATCCTCCTCCTCCTTCATTCTTCTTCACTCCATCCTCCATTTTTTGCCTTTTGATCCTGAAATTCATTTCATTAGCTACATGTAAATCCTGTCCACTATACATGATATGCTTTTCACTATCTGCCATTGAATTATTGTTATGGCTATATAAATAGAACCAACACAGCAATTAACGTTTTGCTTAATAGATGGCTAATTCGTAGGAATGTCACTTTTCCTAAGATCTGTTTAAACCCCAGTGACGGGAAGGTTCGGGGCGGTCCTCCTTCATAATGAGTTTCTTTGAAAATTGTATGTTTTTGTACAATCAAAATCGTTCAAATTCATGCGAAACTGCCATGTCGTAAAATAGTTGTTTTCCCGTGAGGTCATTTATGAACATGAAGTTTGTATTAGCTTAAAATTGACCTCAGACTTTAATGTTATTTTCGTCACCATGGATGCTCGGCCACGCCCCCGACGTGACATCATCAACTTCAACACAAAAGCTGAAATGTTGAATATTTTTTAAGATTAGTTTATCTCACTCCTCATAGAAAATTTCTGAATAATTTTACATAATTTTACACATTGTTCACAAGGTGTAGCTGAAGCTTTACTAGCTACGTTTAAAATTTTAAATACAAAAAATTGACGATTATTATACGTAATTGAAAATTACACCTTTCGTAAATTAATTAGTATTTCATTTATTCCATTTATATTTCAGTATTCAAGTATAATACAAATTATTCAATTTGTATATTCAATTTACATGCAAATTAACTGTTTACTTCCTAAAATATAAATTTCATAATAATTTTACAAATTCATAGAAAGGTGTATAATTGGATCAAGCTTGTTTTCAAACTGAATATTCTGATTCCAAGCCTCTTTTTTTTTCAACTTTCAAGCAAGACATTTAGTTTTTCGTGGCAAACTTTCTATTTTTAGTTGACTGTTGTTGTTTATTGACTAAGAACACCTCTTACCGTGGTAAAATCGCAGTACTGCACGGCCTCTCGTGGCTTATTGCTTTATCGTTTCATTATCAGTTGTACAACATCTCAATTGATTTAATTAGATCCGTTTAAATGGTTTGAGAAACAAACCTGCCTGACACATAAATATATTGTTTATAGATATTGCTGCTAAAACAGATGTGTCCCCGTCTGCTTACGTTTCTGCTAGTATTTGCTGTAACTGCCAGGAAGGCCTGCCATTGGGAAAATGATTCCGATAGACAGGATTGTTTCCCAGCTGTGAGCTCGGCTCAGTAGTTGGTCTGTTGATTTAGTAAATAAAGCGTCCAGGCTCTGCCGTCCTCACATAAGACTCGAGCGCACAGATGGTACACGCGTCCAGCCTTCGTGCACTTTTCATGCCCACAGCGTGGGCAGAAAAAAAAGTTTCTACTCGCTTGTGCAACCAAATTGTCCATGTGTTTCTCACATTAACAATATTTTATTTTCATTAGCAGCTAACACTGAAGACTGTACATTCCCCAAACTACCAGAATGATATATAACCTACACATTCATTATTAATAAATACCTACGGGACTAAAGTAGTGTCATACTGATCCAATGCAAGTGGGTGAAATCCATAAAAACATATCCGGATCACATTCCAGCCCAAAATCAAAAGGAAAAGAAGGTGTGTGTATATGTGTGTTAGGGTTAGGCTCATATATATATATATATATATCCATTTGGATTAATCATTAATATGATCATAATCAAAATTAATGTGATGCATATCTGTCAATCATACATAAATGAAATATTTCTTTAATACTACTGACAAACTGCATTTGTTTGAAATACTCAATAACCAGGTTTATATTTTTATCAGTAAAAAATCCAATTTGTTTCAACCTAAATAAACAAAGCCATAATTGTAATCATGTTCATACTTTTCAACTGAATTAAGTTCATTGTTTTCACACTGAACAGATTTATACTCATTCTAAGCTATTTCAATAAATGTAAACATGTGATTATTTAAATGTAATCAAATAGATGCAATAATAAATCTGACCTGTCTTATTTATATATGACTGTCAAATACACATCATATTGAGTTTATTAGTTTGATTTATGTGCAATTAAAATACATAAATCTCAAATTTAGGTGTTGAAGTGATTTTCAGCACACACACACACACACACACAGGTTTGTTTTGCTATCTTAGTGAGGACATTGCATGGACTTCCATTGATTTTATATCAGGTCAATATTTTCTTTTCTTACAATATTAAATTTTTCCCTCAGAATTGCATGATATAAAGTTGCAGTTGTGAGTTATAAAGTCAAAATTATGAGATATAAACTGACAATGTTGAAAAGTCAAAATTATGAGATATGAACTAAAAATATTGAGAAAAGTCAGATTTATGATATTATGATATTATATCTCCCAATTCTGACTTTATAACTTGCAATTGTGAGTTTAAATCTCGCAATTCTGAGAAAAAGAAGTCAGAATTGTGAAATACAAACTCACAATTGTGAGGGAAAAAAGACAAATTGTGAGCAAAAGTAGCAGTGACGAGTGAATTATAAAATGACTCACAAAACATGAAAACAGTCGTGGATCATCAGGTCATGACAGGACAGTTCAGTCGACAGTTGGGCAATTTTTTTTATAAATTCAGTCATTTTGTCTTGTTCAGGACAGAACAAAATAAAAATAACAACATTTTTATGATCCTCTTAAAAGTATTAAAATGTTGATGAAACTTAACTCCTCTTTTTCAGACGGTCAGAGTCAGAGAATCACCAATTGCTGTTTAAATGACATTAAAATTCAAAGTAATCACTTTGGTAATCTAAAACACTTTTCAGATGTAACTGTAATCTGATTACCACCCATTTAAAATGGAACTGTAATGAAATACAGTCACTCAAATTTTGTATTTTAAATACGTAACTAAGTATAGTCAAAACAAGTACACACACACACACACACACACACACACTGAAACTTCTTGGCTGAACTCATCCTATGTGGCGGCATGCCGGGATCAGGCAGTGGGAGGGGAGGAGATGGGCGGAGGCTCTCCGGGAGGTCACCTCCTGTTTGACAGAAGGTGATGGATGACCTCTGAACAACCTCCATCAGACTGGCCCCGCTCCTACATAACAGAGGCCATCGGAGCACCAGGGCCGGCCTGAGGGACAAAGGCCAGCACAGGTATTCAAATCAGCCCTAATGTAGAGGGAATAGACTCAAGAAGAAAGTGCAACTATGACTCTAATGAGTTGCTAATAGGAGAAAATCACTTTCTGTTCTCCCGGTGGGTAAAGACAGATGGAGATGGAGGTGTGTTTGCTCTGACTGACAGCTCTGACAGGCCCATTTGATGGAAAGAGAATCGAACGGTGCGGTCACAGCCCTGCCGTCGGCTGATCGTGAACAAATCCATGTGCGATATTATTATTCCGCTCTTACTTAATTTGATATTGTTAAGCTGCTTTTGCTCAACGAATAGCGTTAATTCTACACTGAATATAATCCTTCCCAGATGGGACATCCTTTGCCTTACATCTTTCCAAACTAAAGAGAAATTTGGACTAACAAACAATGAAATCCTCAAAACTGTAGCTGTGAGGTCTTGCATTTGGAGTTACGTAAAGAAAGCTCAACTTTGGCCAAAGTTTTATTTGCATCAGTCTAATTAAATGTATAAGAATTGTTTAAAGTAATTCAGGGAACCTGTTACCACAACTAATGAATGCATGGTTGCAAGTTAAAAATTCTCATTTATTGTTTTAATTAAAATTTTTAAGTGGCAAACATTATTTTGTTGAGTTCTGTTGACATAATAATGTTGATCATTCACTCAAAGTTGTCTAAACTCAAAACAAATTGATGCAGACTGTTGCGTTAATTTTCTTTTTGATGAACCAACACATTATTTTTTAGAGTGCAATAGTTTGATTATGTGTGAACGATCCATCCGTGATGTTAGATATCAATGGGATTTTGCTGCGACTCAGTTTCTAATATTAATGCATGCTTTCAGAAATTCATGTCCTCATGCTGATAATATTTTAACAGCAAAAACTGACTTCAATGCAAATTAGAAAGCATGTAGAAAATATTGTAGTATCTTATTTACGCTGTAAAAAATATTGTAAAGAAAGTTATTTGAGTAAAGAAAAAACAATTTCAGTCTTTCTACTTCAAAATGTCACATTTAATTCTGTTTCTTGCCGAGTCTTTGCAAGAATTTTTTTTTGTGTGAAATTTACTAGAAATTATTCAGTGAAATAATCTTTAGGAATACTGTAAAATTCACTCTCAATTTTTCAAAGCTGTAAATCAAAACAGATTATTGGAGTACGTTTTACAGGAAAATACTATTTCAGTCTATTCTTTTAGTTCAGTGCCGATTTCTTGCAATTATTTGTGAAATTTTTGAGTTAAGTTTTCAGTGTAGATGGAAATACACTGTAAAACCTAAAAGTGAAAATTGCTAAATGAAATAAGCATAAAAGTTTTTACTTAAGTTACTTAAGTGAATTCAACTTAAATATTTTTTTATGTAAACTCAAAAATGAATTATATTAAGCACAACTCAATCTGAATAAGTTACTAGAAATAATATGCTATTTTAAACTCTAATTATTTAATTTATTTAATCTAATATCTTACGTCTGTGGCTGACCACAACATATTTAAAAGAAATTTGAACTTATTCCATGTTCTCTAATTTCCTTTAAATAATGTTTTCTGAGAAATTACGTTTTCATAAGCTAATCAACTAATTGCATTATAATAAATCCATGAATGTTCTATCATCATTGCCTTGTACCAATGTTAATTTTTGCTTATTTGTATGTAACTTTATTGCTTCAAGTTTTATTAAATGAAACTATTTAAGGCAATCAGATTCCGCAAACCATTTAAGTAGCTATATAGATTTAAACACAAATTGAATGAGTGGAATAAACTTAAAATCTTTAAGTTGACTTTACTCTAATGATGGGCTAAAGCAACACTAAAATATAAGTGAATTTAACTTAATGTATATGAGTTATGTTTTAAGGCCATCGGTTTCCTCAAATGGTTTGAGTTTCCTTTACTTAATGGGTTTTAAACTTAATGACTTGTCAATCTATTATCAATACCTATTATATTTTATTTTGAAAATTTCTTGCGGCACACTCCGTTCAGGATTGACATATTGAGATTTGTTTGTCAATATGTCAAAGTGAGTCGGCTGGTCATGCCGACAGCAGGCTGTATTGTCCCGGGTGACATATGTGTCAGAAACTGACCACAGAAGTGTGCCATCTTTGCTCTTTGAGCGGAGCAGAAACCTGCGGCATCAGCGGGGCTTCTCCAGCAGCAGGTGATCTCATGCACTCTCCAGTGACATTAGGATCCTGCAGTGCCAGAGCTTTACATTGAGGGAAGTGCAACGGCTAGCTAATGGGATAATAAGGATGTCGCCGGCCCCCGTCACTCCAGCGGATCTATAGCACAGATGGAGTGAGCGATGGATCAGAACGAACGAGGGCTTTGATTGACGAGAGCGACAGCCGCAGCCTTGCTGCATTTCCTCTCGCCACGGCGGAAACTGGGCCGCTCGGCATGGGTTTTGTCTCCATAGAGAATGGCTCCAAAATGTGTCCATCACAGTGGATGAGATGAGAAAGATTTGTACCATTAATCACTGTGCTATATTACTGAATGGGTGCACTAAACAGAAATGGGCGAAATGATTCATGTAGAGCGGTATAAAAAAGTCTTTTGATTGATATATTTGTTATTGCACCGTCCTGCATCATATTTGCTGAATGAAATCCAATGCTTATTTCTTGCTCATTGTGGGAGCTGATTCAAACAGAGCCTGCTATGCTCTGGAGTGTCTCTTTCTCACAAAATATGATGTGCATTTTGTAGCAATTTTGCTTTCGGCAACTATTTGAAAGTCGAAGAAGTCTTGCGTCATCCCTTAATCAGCAGAAAAACTGCCTCAAAGACGAGATTCCGGTCTTCTTCTGAACTCAATTCTCAGCCAATTCTCACATTATTTTATGCCTAATCCTGATTTCAAGGTCAGGATCATGGCGTGCAGCGAGAGAAGAAACTGCAAACATGAGCCAGATGTTTTCTGCTGTATCCGTGCGTGTTTTACTGCATCCAAACGGAGAGAGAAAATGACAGATTTTGTGAAAGAAGCTTATTTATTTATGTAAAGTTCTTTGACATTAAAGGTTTGGTTGACTATGATTTCAGTTTTTTTTAGCTTTAGTTAGTGTGTAATGTTGCTGTTTGATCATAAACATCTGCAAAGTTACGACGCTCAAAGTTCAATGTAAAGAGAGATATTTTCTTTTACAGAAATCGCTTTTTAAATGGCTGTAGGAACTACAACGAGCTTCTTCCCAGGTTAGTGACATCACAAACCCTAAAATTTACATAAACCCCACCCCCAAGAACACACAACAAAGGAGATGAGGCCATGTTGGGCTGCTTTAGAGAAGAGGAAGAGTTGTTGTAGTCGAGTGTTGTTGATGCCGTCATTTTACGCCGGACTGCTTCACAAACGAGGGTCGATTCAAGGAAAAAAGATGAACATGACGACACATGCTAGTGATGAGTTGATCAACTCCACAGCAACTACATCAATTTATCCACTAACCGTTCAGAAACGTCTAAAAGTTGTGACTTCTTCCTGAGTCTCTCCATCAGTGTCGACTCCGGTTTGAACAATGTAAGGATGAACACCGTCTGCGTGAGATTCTCCAGCTTTGTTGTTGTTTAGCTGTTAAAGCTCCGCCCTCTTCTGGAGCAGCAGCTCATTTGCATTTAAAGGGACACACACAAAAAAAACGGCGTGTTATTGCGCAAATTTGACAAGCTATAATAAATGATGGAATGGAAACTGGAGTGATGGAAACTATTTATTGATATTTTATACTCAGCATTATCAAATTAGATCATATCAGGCCTTTTTTTTTGAAAATCAGCAGATGGATGGGTGTGTTATTGATAAAATACTTCAGTTTTTATATGTTTGTACAAATGAAAAACAAAATAATAAGATGAATCAGAACAGATGAAACGGGCAGTTTCAGCACTTTTGTTGTGGCGACTGGTCCACAGTAGCAGTCACTCACACTCTTTCCTGATTGTCTGTCTCATGGTGAGCAGCTGTTATATTGCATTTCAGCATCCAACACATATAACCCAACATCTGCTGTATTTCCCATAACAGTGGCCTGTGATTCCACCCAGATCATTATACCCTCCACTGCCTTCTGAGCACAACTGAACGCTCGGCGATCTGTCAGAGAGAACTGCTGCAGATAGTCAGCAGGATTCTGCATTACAATGCTGGTTTTGCTAGTTTCAGCTATAGGAATAAAACATACACACAGTTTATGTACAGTGCCCTAACCACAAACTCATTAATTAATGCTCATACTACAGCACATTCAACCTTTTTGCATACTTCTAATTTCTAATGCCAAAAATTGGTAACACTTTACTTTGATAGTCGACTTTAGACATTCTACTCAGTCATTTTGCAACTACATGTCAACTTATTCTATAACAGTCTACTAATACTCAAATGAGAGTTTGTTGACATGTAGATGCAGCATTACTTAGAGTTAGTAGAATGTCTAAAGTGGACCATCGAAATTTCTAGGTTGATGACTGTATTTCCTTTTTTTTGTTATGTCCCCTTTTTGCTTTAATCACAGTATAGTTAATAAATCTGGCCTTTCGTACAAATAATTGTCATTGTCACAAATTTGATCAGTGACCTAGTGTTTTTTTTAAATAATAACTTTTGTCTTTAATGCATGGTATTTTTGCACTGTATATATAATGTGTTATGTAATGCATCTAAATATTATTTATCTATACCCCACATTTTAAAAAATATCATTTAAGGGTTTTAAGATCATGCATGCATATTTATATTTATATCATGCTTGAATATAAATATTGTGAAATATCAGCTGCAGTCTCTCACACACACACACACACACACACACACACATTCACACCCACAGCGATGTCTCTCTTCCGATTAGGTGAGCTCTCAGGAGAGCCATTGGGTACAAAACGTTAACATCTGGCATCCATTACGGGCCCAGATCAGTTGTGATTTGTCCATATGATGACTCTGGCCTTGCCAGACGTGGGGGGCTTCACTGACGACAGACCAGCGCTGCTGTCACTTCTGTTTTCACACCAGTGCACAACACACACACACACACACACACACACACACAATGGAGCTTCACATTGTAGCTCAAAGCCATTCAACATGCCGTAATGCAAACTTTGTAACATGTTCACATGAACAATTAAGTGCCTTTTGTTCACTAGTAATAAGAAATTCCTCAAAATATATACTTTTTGTCAATAAAACTTGCTAAATTGATCACATAATTTGTAATGAAAAGGTTTCCATTGGACAAATGAAATATGAAAGATTATGCATTTGATTTTAAATCAGCTATTTGCAAAATGATGAATGCTCTGCTGCGCTGACTGAAATAGTCATTACTGTTTATTCTTTTGCGGTTGTAACATGATGCCTAGATCCGATATAGTGATTTGAGGCTTATAACAGAATACCTATAGCTGTGACTGTATCCGTAACCTTATTGCTTATGTTTTTTAAAAGGTAAATAAAGAAATTTACAGCAAATTACTATATATTTTCTTTGTGTGTTTAATTGACATTATAATATGTTTAGAAACTATGTGTATAAGAAGTAAAACAGGCATCTTTCAATTCATTGTAGGTTTGTTTTCACTAGAAACCGTCTGTCGTTTACATTTTAATGCTATTCAGATTCACCTAGTGTGACTGATTTCTTCTGGCACACGGCCAGATTCACTGAGCTTGCCAAACCTCACATCGCTCCGGCAGTCCTGAAATAAAGGCCAAACCTTTGACTTGTGGCATGAAGTCTATGATATTTTATATTACAAATTACACTAAATTTCTGTGGAAACAGGGATCTTTTGATTTTTCCCCAATAAGTTCAAAAGAACAGCATTTATTTAAAACAGAAACACTTTACTGTCCCTTTTTTGCATCCTTGCTGAATAAAGTTTTTTTAATGGTTGTGTATCGAGGTTTAAACAAACATATGAAGCAGCACAACTGTTTTCAACATTGATAATAATCAGAAATCATCACATTAGAATGATTTCTGAAGGATCATGTGACACTGAAGACTGGAGTAATGATGCTGAAAATGATCACAGGAATACACATTCACATAGTAATCAGTTATTTTAAATTCTAATCATATTTCACAATATTACCGTTTTTTACCTGTGTATTTTTGATCACATAAATGCAACCTTGGTGAGCAGAAGAGACTTCTTTCTTAAAAAATCCTAATTATTCCAAACCTCCAACAGTGGCAATAGTTCCTAGGTCACCACTAGCAGCATCTGAATCATCAACCTTTTAGGAACCGATCCAGATCATGTTATACTCTCCATACTATGACTCTGAGCACACTATAATGAGCACTTGGAGCACAAGCTTGCATTGGACCATCTGCATTCATTGATGCTTTACCCCGTGCCACGCGTGAAGCGTTCGTTCAGCCAAACTGTCAGTGTCTCAGCCATCCCTGTGCTAACTAGCTTCTCTCTCAGCGGCCGACGAGCGCTGACAGCCAGCCATTTACCAAAAGGCTGCATGATGTGCCCCTAATTAGCGTACACCACTCCCCTTTGTGTGTGTGATTAAGTAGTAACTGTATCAATTTTGCTCAATCAGATTTGTTTGAGATAATGCGTCTCGGGAGAGGCAATCCATACGCTTGCCTAATCGAGAATCATCTCGCATTATTCCGCCGCTGGTAGAAACCTGTGTTCAGTGCATTCGTTTTAAGGTCTCTGAATGTGTCATAGTATGCAATATGTGCACATATTTGACATTTTTATCTGTCTTGTAAAGTCGATAACATCTCATTCTGAGTAAACCTTACAAACGAGTACAAGAAATCTGCCGTGTCTATTAAGCTCTCTCATTGTGTGCCTAGATCATGTTGTCGAACAATGTCCCCTACAGTGAGGGGCACTACCATACTTCCCTATGCCAAGACACGAGCTGGCACACATATTACGGCCTACAGACATCTCACATCTCGCTTTATCTGTACTTTCAAACTTTCTGTCAGCTGTGCCACAAAGAATTAATGGTGCATTCAAGTCATGTGGGAATTACCATAACTGTGAGTTGCTGAGTGGTAATAACTGCTCATGCCTTTGTCAAATTTGTAATTATAAGTAGAAAATTCATAAACAGAAGTAAAAAGTAAAGTTTTCTAAAAGCTCCCATTTATATGGCAAATAATGACCGTGTGACAAATTCTCTGTAGAGAGAAACAAACGAGCTGTTTAAACAGGACACGTCAAAACAAACATTACTTCACTCTTTCATTCGTCCTGTTGTCGATAGACTCAATCGTATGCAGTATGCCAGAAACTGAATACTGTATCAGTGTAGACAGTGTCAGTGATTATAATGACTTCAGAAACTGAACACTTCTGTATACTGTATCAGTGTAGACAGTGATTATAATGACTTCAGAAACTGAACACATCTGTATACTGTATCAGTGTAGACAGTGTCAGTGATTGTAATGACTTCAGAAACTGAACACATCTGTATACTGTATCAGTGTAGACAGTGTCAGTGATTATAATGACTTCAGAAACTGAACACATCTGTATACTGTATCAGTGTAGACAGTGCCAGCGATTATAATGACTTCAGGAACTGAACACATCTGTATACTGTATCAGTGTAGACAGTGATTATAATGACTTCAGAAACTGAACACATCTGTATACTGTATCAGTGTAGACAATGTCAGTGATTATAATGACTTCAGAAACTAAACACTTCTGTATACTGTATCAGTGTAGACAGTGATTATAATGACTTCAGAAACTGAACACATGTGTATACTGTATCAGTGTAGACAGTGCCAGCGATTATAATGACTTCAGGAACTGAACACATCTGTATACTGTATCAGTGTAGACAGTGATTATAATGACTTCAGAAACTGAACACATGTGTATACTGTATCAGTGTAGACAGTGTCAGTAATTATAATAACTTCAGGAACTGAACACATCTGTATACTGTATCAGTGTAGACAGTGATTATAATGACTTCAGAAACTGAACACATCTGTATACTGTATCAGTGTAGACAGTATAATGACTTCAGGAACTGAACACATCTGTATACTGTATCAGTGTAGACAGTGATTATAATGACTTCAGGAACTGAACACATCTGTATACTGTATCAGTGTAGACAGCATCAGTAATTATAATGACTTCAGAAACTGAACACATCTGTATACTGTATCAGTGTAGACAGAGTCAGTGATTATAATGACTTCAGAAACTGAACACATCTGTATACTATATCAGTGTAGACAGTGTCAGTGATTATAATGTTTTCAGAAACTGAACACATGTGTATACTGTATCAGTGTAGACAGTGTCAGTGATTATAATGACTTCAGAAACTGAACACATCTGTATACTGTATCAGTGTAGACAGTGATTATAATGACTTCAGGAACTGAACACAACTGTATACTGTATCAGTGTAGACAGCATCAGTGATTATAATGACTTCAGAAACTGAACACATCTGTATACTGTATCAGTGTAGACAGCGTCAGTCATTATAATGACTTCAGAAACTGAACACATCTGTATACTATATCAGTGTAGACAGTGTCAGTGATTATAATGTTTTCAGAAACTGAACACATCTGTATACTGTATCAGTGTAGACAGTGTCAGTGATTATAATGACTTCAGAAACTGAACACATCTGTATACTGTATCAGTGTAGACAGTGATTATAATGACTTCAGGAACTGAACATATCTGTATACTGTATCAGTGTAGACAGTGTCAGTGATTATAATGACTTCAGAAACTGAACACATCTGTATACTGTATCAGTGTAGACAGTGATTATAATGACTTCAGGAACTGAACACATCTGTATACTGTATCAGTGTAGACAGCATCAGTAATTATAATGACTTCAGAAACTGAACACATCTGTATACTGTATCAGTGTAGACAGAGTCAGTGATTATAATGACTTCAGAAACTGAACACATCTGTATACTGTATCAGTGTAGACAGAGTCAGTGATTATAATGACTTCAGAAACTGAACACATCTGTATACTGTATCAGTGTAGACAGCATCAGTAATTATAATGACTTCAGAAACTGAACACATCTGTATACTGTATCAGTGTAGACAGAGTCAGTGATTATAATGACTTCAGAAACTGAACACATCTGTATACTATATCAGTGTAGACAGTGTCAGTGATTATAATGTTTTCAGAAACTGAACACATGTGTATACTGTATCAGTGTAGACAGTGTCAGTGATTATAATGACTTCAGAAACTGAACACATCTGTATACTGTATCAGTGTAGACAGTGATTATAATGACTTCAGGAACTGAACACATCTGTATACTGTATCAGTGTAGACAGCATCAGTGATTATAATGACTTCAGAAACTGAACACATCTGTATACTGTATCAGTGTAGACAGAGTCAGTGATTATAATGACTTCAGAAACTGAACACATCTGTATACTGTATCAGTGTAGACAGTGTCAGGGATTATAATGTTTTCAGAAACGGAACACATCTGTATACTGTCTCAGTGTAGACAGTGTCAGTGATTATAATGACTTCAGAAACTGAACACATCTGTATACTGTATCAGTGTAGACAGTGATTATAATGACTTCAGAAACTGAACACATCTGTATACTGTATCAGTGTAGACAGTGTCAGGGATTATAATGTTTTCAGAAACGGAACACATCTGTATACTGTCTCAGTGTAGACAGTGTCAGTGATTATAATGACTTCAGAAACTGAACACATCTGTATACTGTATCAGTGTAGACAGCATCAGTCATTATAATGACTTCAGAAACTGAACACATCTGTATACTGTATCAGTGTAGACAGTGTCAGTGATTATAATGACTTCAGAAACTGAACACATCTGTATACTGTATCAGTGTAGACAGTGTCAGGGATTATAATGTTTTCAGACACGGAACACATCTGTATACTGTATCAGTGTAGACAGCATCAGTAATTATAATGACTTCAGAAACTGAACACATCTGTATACTGTATCAGTGTAAACAGAGTCAGTGATTATAATGACTTCAGAAATTGAACACATCTGTATACTGTATCAGTATAGACAGAGTCAGTGATTATAATGACTTCAGAAACTGAACACATCTGTATACTATATCAGTGTAGACAGTGTCAGTGATTATAATGTTTTCAGAAACTGAACACATCTGTATACTGTATCAGTGTAGACAGGGTCAGTGATTATAATGACTTCAGAAACTGAACACTTCTGTATACTGTATCAGTGTAGACAGTGATTATAATGACTTCAGGAACTGAACACAACTGTATACTGTATCAGTGTAGACAGCATCAGTGATTATAATGACTTCAGAAACTGAACTCATCTGTATACTGTATCAGTGTAGACAGAGTCAGTCATTATAATGACTTCAGAAACTGAACACATCTGTATACTATATCAGTGTAGACAGTGTCAGTGATTATAATGTTTTCAGAAACTGAACACATCTGTATACTGTATCAGTGTAGACAGGGTCAGTGATTATAATGACTTCAGAAACTGAACACTTCTGTATACTGTATCAGTGTAGACAGTGATTATAATGACTTCAGGAACTGAACACAACTGTATACTGTATCAGTGTAGACAGCATCAGTGATTATAATGACTTCAGAAACTGAACACATCTGTATACTGTATCAGTGTAGACAGCGTCAGTCATTATAATGACTTCAGAAACTGAACACATCTGTATACTATATCAGTGTAGACAGTGTCAGTGATTATAATGTTTTCAGAAACTGAACACATCTGTATACTGTATCAGTGTAGACAGTGTCAGTGATTATAATGACTTCAGAAACTGAACACATCTGTATACTGTATCAGTGTAGACAGTGATTATAATGACTTCAGGAACTGAACACATCTGTATACTGTATCAGTGTAGACAGCATCAGTAATTATAATGACTTCAGAAACTGAACACATCTGTATACTGTATCAGTGTAGACAGAGTCAGTGATTATAATGACTTCAGAAACTGAACACATCTGTATACTGTATCAGTGTAGACAGAGTCAGTGATTATAATGACTTCAGAAACTGAACACATCTGTATACTGTATCAGTGTAGACAGTGATTATAATGACTTCAGGAACTGAACACATCTGTATACTGTATCAGTGTAGACAGTGATTATGATGACTTCAGAAACTGAACACATCTGTATACTGTATCAGTGTAGACAGTGATTATAATGACTTCAGAAACTGAACACATCTGTATACTGTATCAGTGTAGACAGTGATTATAATGACTTCAGGAACTGAACACATCTGTATACTGTATCAGTGTAGACAGTGATTATGATGACTTCAGAAACTGAACACATCTGTATACTGTATCAGTGTAGACAGTGATTATAATGACTTCAGAAACTGAACACATCTGTATACTGTATCAGTGTAGACAGTGATTATAATGACTTCAGAAACTGAACACATCTGTATACTGTATCAGTGTAGACAGAGTCAGTGATTATAATGACTTCAGGAACTGAACACATCTGTATACTGTATCAGTGTAGACAGCGTCAGTGATTATAATGACTTCAGAAACTGAACACATCTGTATACTGTATCAGTGTAGACAGTGATTATAATGACTTCAGAAACTGAACACATCTGTATACTGTATCAGTGTAGACAGAGTCAGTGATTATAATGACTTCAGGAACTGAACACATCTGTATACTGTATCAGTGTAGACAGCGTCAGTGATTATAATGACTTCAGAAACTGAACACATCTGTATACTGTATCAGTGTAGACAGTGATTATAATGACTTCAGAAACTGAACACATCTGTATACTGTATCAGTGTAGACAGAGTCAGTGTAGTTTTATTACATTTAAAGAAATGAAATATAAGGTTAGATAGAATGGAAGGAAGAAATTCAAGAGAAGAAACCATAATTTTCAGATTTAGGTTCAGATATATACTGTATCACAGAGTAGTTAAATGTGACTTTTGAGAGAAGGAAAGATGCAGCAGAGCAAAGGATGTTGATCTATCACAAATATTATAATAAACTTTATTTTATTTATAATAAGCTTCATGTAATTTAGTCAACAAATATTTTGAAAAGGAATGCAAAACATGATGTAGCGCCGAATTTGTGCGTCAGGATTTTATACTGTTACACAGAGAACTGGAGTCAAATCAGACTGAGATATCTTATCTTTGTTCATTCAGACAGGCTCACTAAATTTGTTACTCTTCTAATTAACATTTCAAATAAATAAAGTTTGTTAATTTCAGAAAAAGAGCTCTCCGTCCAATCTCAGTGAGTTCTGGAACAGTTTAGGTCACCACTGTTTATATAAGTACACAATTCTCTAGTCAGGTGGTTTTCAGAAAAGGCAATTTCTGTCATTTCTGCACCACTAATGGCAGCAAAAGGAATTGCAGCTTCCCAACCTGCCACTGATTGGATGCACAGTTACTCCCGCCCCAAAGTCCCATCATTTGTGGAGTTTATGAGTTAGACAGCTTAAATGAGCAACATTTTCAAAGCACCTACAGGACGACTGGTTTAGTTATATAGCTGTATCTGTACACTCAACTGGGAGAGGAAGAAAACATTTTAACTTGCTCAGGCAGCTTCATCAAAACATTTACATAATCGTATACTTCTCGTTCGAGTGAACCCAGGTGACCCAATGGACCCCAACATCTTACAGAGCATGTTCACCTCGTGCTACATTAGCGGTGGCAGCTTTCAAGCATGTGTCAGACTACAATTTAAATAAACTCACATCCGTTGATCACACCTGAAACCTCCCTCTCTCTGACCAGAAGGCCGGGTGGCACGAGGACCTTGCTCGTTGGCGGTTGACAATCAAGGACATTTCGTTTTCGGCAATATCAGGGCAGTAACATTCTCCCAGGGAGTCCCTTATCCATAGGCTACTGGCAGACAGACAAACACTCAGTGACAGCCATTTATGGCCAACTAGTGAACGCCATCTGTCAGACACAGTAGGAGAACATTACGGAGCACAGAACTGAGAGCCTCGCTCTTTTATGTTGTCGTATTTAGAGTAAAAAGAGATGCCAAATGCTGACTTGGATGTTGTAGATTGACTAACACAAAAAGGATCTGCTTCTCTGTCATTTAGCTCCAGGGTTTGTGCTTTCCTGCTTAGTCTGTTTAGCTTGTAATTTGGTTATCCGCAATGAAGTCCTTCCAGGACGAACGCTGAAGAATTATCAATTTAAATGAGGACGTTCTGCTTGAAGTTTCTGCTCTGTAAACGGTAGAATGATGGTGTTGTAAATGCAGTTCTTGGGTGATACGATGCGCAAAAGCACTTTAAATTAATAAAGCCGCTCAAGGCCAATGAAAATGGTGGACTGGCATTTCGAGTTTTCGAAGAAAATACATTTTGTCTTTCTAGATTTCAAAATGTCACGTTTGAAATTAAACGTGTCACTCGCCGATTCTTCGTCATTGTGGCATTTACTAGCAGTGTCTGTGTGAAAATTGTTTCAACACCAAATTTGTTTTCAGTGTACCATAGTGCGAACAATAGGAAATGTGGACATTGCCGCTTTAACTGCACAATTAACATGCAAATGAGCAGTGACACTAATGGCTGTTGCAAAACGCTCTTATGATGGAAATATGCTTTCTGTTTTGGCTGTATGGGATAAACATTTGTCTATGAAATCAGCTGATGACAGGCCTTAGGCATTCCCCGGGGGCAGTGCAAAATGGCTCATGCACCTGCCACCTAATTCAGCCCAGGACATGGACTGGAGTAACTGGCAGGCATAATGAACTGCATTCATCCTGTCAGCAGAGTCAATAACTTATCCCCACAACTGCTTTTGTTCTAGCCGAAGCTTGCGGGTTCCTCCGATGTGCCCCATGCCCTTATTCAACTGAAATTTATTTTCAATTGCAGCCCCCGGTGTTGCCCGGCACAAGCCTGGCTTTGACGGGACTCTCTTTAGCCCTGGGCCCGGAGCATTGTTAGCATCCGCGACCATTGTTCAGGACCTTTGAGCGGGCGGATGGTAATAAGGCCACTCTCGAAAGTGTAAAATCTCAAGTGTTTCCAGTAACAGGTGTGTCCACTGACGAGGACTACCCATTTGTCATGTGTGAAAAGAAAGGCCTCCACTTAGCGTAGCTGTCTTTTCGACAGCGGCCGCAGGGAAATTACCCGGGAGCATGGGAGTCTCTCCCAACCCCGCTTGACCCCTCCGAGTTTATGGCTGGCAATCTGCTGCCTTCTTTGCTCGCCGCGTTTGTGCTGCAGAAACTGCGCTGCTGATCGCAAGTTAAGCAAATGGGTGAAAGGATTTTTCAACGGGTCAAGTCTGAGTTCAAATCTTTGGCTATGCTTTATTTCAGGAGGTGTATGGACGCTTGTTTCCGCCACTGAATAAAAAATAAATCAAGATAGTTGTGACTATTTATGTCACAATTCTGACTCCTTTTCTCAGAGTTGCGAGATATAAACTCACAATTGTGAGAAATAGTCAGATGACGAGGTCACACAATTCTGACTTTATTTCGTGCAATTCTGACTTTATATCACAATTCTAACTTTATAGTATGCAATTTTTAATTTGTTTCTCGCAATTGACTTTTTGTCACACAATTCTGACTTTATATCACAAAATTCTGACTTTATTTCGTGCAATTCTGACTTTATATCACAAAATTCTGACTTTATAACATGCAATTCTGACTTTATTTCTCGCAATTCTGACTTTATATCACAAAATTCTGACTTTATAACACGCAATTCTGACTTTATTTCTCGCAATTCGGACTTTATTTTTCGTAATTCAGACTTTATAACGCTTTGATGAATTTATTTCACACAATTCTGACTTTATATCGCAAAATTCTGACTTTATAACACGCAATTCAGACTTTATTTCTCTTAATTCGGACTTTATAACGCTTTGATGAATTTATATCACACAATTCTGACTTTATATCATAATTTTGACTTTATATCACACAATTCTGACTTTATATCATGCATTTCTACTTTATATTATGCAATTTTACTTTATATCACACAATTCCGACTTTATTTCTCTCAATTGCGAGTTTATATCATGAAAATCTGCCAAAAAAGTAAACTCACAATTACAAGAAAAAAGTAACAATTGTGAGACTAAAAAGTCTCAGTTACATTTTTCTGTTTTATTCAGTGGTGGAAACAAGCTGTGACTGTGTGACACATTATATTACTTACTGTGTAACATTTTGATCTGGAAAATTTGTTTAAGGTATGCTTAGGTTCAGGAGAAAGGCTAAGGTTATGGTCATGAGAATACAAATGTTAAGTAATGCACATACTTTAAATATTACAATGCAGCAAGTGTATTGTGTTGAGCACATAGCAGTTAAAGCCACCTAATACAAACCTCTGATTTTGAGAGATTTTAATTCAAAATGCGCAGCTGAGCAGAGTTTAGTTAACCCGACCATTGCTAACCTGGAAACGTGTGGCGTAGAAAACTATCTCAACTTTGTGAAAAGGAACTGCAAACAAACATGTTATCATAACAATCAGAATGGTTAATGAAGCACCAGCAGGAAAGGAGTTTATTAACCACCAAACTGTAATTAAAGGAAACAAAGGGAGAGGCATGGAGCGAAAAATACCATGAGGCGTTTAATTTCCTTTCGAGCGAGTGTGTGAGAATTGCTTTGCGCAGAGCTTTCATTGGCTACATCGGCGGTCTCACAGATGCTTTTTTGGAAGACATAACACATAAACACAGACTTTGACAAATGACAGATTCTGACTCCAGAAGTGTACGATAGTATACCGCATGCTGCTTTCCATTTTGCTGGCCTGCAGCTTAGGCACTTTTTGGAACACAAAACATTCTAGAAACAAGAATGGACAGACCGTAATATAGTGAAGCCACCTAAGTATTAAACTTTGCCACATTGCTTATCCCACGTTGTTTGCGCTTTAGAGACATTAAAGTCACCATGTGATTAATAAACATTGCAGTATTTATTATGAATGATTTTTTTAAGTCATGTGCCTCGTAATCTTTAATCAAAACAACTTTCTCTCTTCTCTGATGACGTGTTTACTGGCCCGTGGGCGGGACAAACTGTCAATCAAATGAGTAACAATAACCATCCAATCAATTCCCAATATTTTTCCCCTTGTTTACTCTGATATGGACCTTATAAAGCCCTTTTAAAGCGCTGCACTCTTGTCTTTTGTCTTCCGGTTTGTATTTTCACAGTGATCTTACATATTTATGGATTAACTGCTCGTTTTAAAATCGTTCCTGACATTTGTGAAGACATCTGCTTAGTTAATGTTCACTAGCTAATTATTCTTTGACAGCAATATGTCATATCAATTCAGAGCTAGCGCAACAAACGGAAGTTCAAAGACAATAAAGATGGCGGCGCATAAAGTCTATGAAACAATAGGAAAGAATAAACTCTTTTGTTTCTTGCCAACTTTGATTCCTCAAGTCAAAATGAATCCTATAGCCATATCTTGAGACCAGAATATCACGGAGACATTTGGGATGGACCATTTTCATTACCAAGAACAGCAACCACTGGCACTGGAACAACAAACATTATTTTAGAAAAATTCGGTTGAATCACCAAATGACGCTTATGAATTAAACATAAAAAGTGATGAATAAATTCACTCTGCGCTCTGCCTTATGTGAACGTTATAGCTTATAAGCTTTATAAAATTTAAACTTTTTACATTTAATGTTAGGCGTACATTTAAAAAAATTATCATATAACCTACTTTTCCTGAGTTCAGAACGGAAGCGCATGATGGGTCTTTCCCCCCATTAATAGATCTACTTTACCATATATAAAGTGTATGGAAGCCCGTTCCCGCCACTGTTGAGAAAAAAAAATTCTGTAAGTCAAACTTTCTCATAATAATGACTTAGTATCTCAAAATAATGACTTAACATCTCATGATAATGACTTAGTATTTCAAAATAATGAGAAACTTTCTCATAATAATGACTTAGTATCTCAAAATAATGACTTAACATCTCATAATAATGACTTAGTATCTCATAATAATGAGAAACTTTCTCATAATAATGACTTAGTATCCCAAAATAATGACTTAACATCTCATAATAATGACTTAGTATCTCATAATAATAAGAAACTTTCTCAAAATAATGACTTAACATCTCATAATAATGACTTAGTATTTCATAGTAATAAGAAACTTTCTCATAATAATGACTTAGTATCTCAAAATAATGACTTAACATCTCATAATAATGACTTAGTATCTCAAAATAATGACTTAACATCTCATAATAATGACTTAGTATCTCAAAATAATGACTTAACATCTCATAATAATGACTTGGTGTCTCAAAATAATGAGAAACTTTCTCATGATAATGAGACTTAGTATCTTAGTATCTCATAATAATGACTTAGTATCTCAAAATAATGATTTAGTATCTCAAAATAATGACTTAGTTTCTCATTATTTTGAGATACTAAGTCATTATTATGAGAAAGTTTCTCATTATTTTGAGATACTAAGTCATTATTGTGAGAAAGTTTCTCATTATTTTGAGATACTAAGTCATTATTATGAGAAAGTTCCTCACTATTTTGAGATACTAAGTCATTATTATGAGACAGTTTCTCATTATTTTGAGACACCAAGTCATTATTATGAGAAAGTTTCTCATTATTTTGAGATACTAAGTCATTATTATGAGAAAGTTTCTCACTATTTTGAGATACTAAGTCATTATCACAAGATGTTAAGTTATTATTTTGAGATACTAAGTCATTATCATGAGATACTAAGTCATTATTATGAGGACGTTTCTCGTTATTACGAGATTTATTTTTAAAAAATAGTATTACTTTGTAACTCATTATTATGAGAAAGTTTCACATTATTATGACTTACGGAATATTTTTTTTCTCAACAGTGGCGGGAAAGGGCTTCCATAATTAAGTGATTAGGATGCTGAGAAAAAATATGTAAAATGTACACAGAACCAAATCTACCCTAAAACCTAAACATTTGAGCGTCTCTCATTCAAGCGCTGCTTTTTCCTTCTGGAAATGCAAACTTATTTCAACACGAGCCCAGTCTCTTTACTCTAACGACAAATACTAATTCGTTGATTGTGAAAATCAGTGGATAAAAATGAATGCTTTGCACGGTAGAACGAATCCAATTACGCAAATGCCGATTGCCAACGCGTTTGTCGCGACGCGAGCTGCTGCGCTCTCTGGCTCGAGTCTCGGCTGGTCCCTAAAAACAAAGTGTAAAACCAGCTCCCCATTCTCGCCCGGGCTCTTCTTGTTACTTGTCTAAAAGGGACCCTCAACGAGTTAGTTACAAAGAGCGTTTTAATCCTTCGCCTCATTTCCATCCCACAAGAATAGAGTCCTGAATATCTAATCTTCTGCATTTAGGATCCTGTAATCCGCTCGCTCTCTCTGATGTTTTCTTCTCGCGTTCCCCTATGAACAATTAACTTGTAATCTCTACAAACATACATTCAGCTGCTGCCTATCTGATGTGTGAAAGGACCCCGGGGAGCCTGTGTGTTTCAGATGTGTCCAGTGCAGTTTATCATTTACTTCTCCCGCTGAAACACTGAAGGAAATATTCCGTTATTTTCAGGGAGACCATCCATGAGAAATAAGATTCAGCAATTTTCATGTTTAAAAAAGAGTAGTTTAACCAACTAAAGCATCAATAAAAATATAAAACTGATTATTATTAAACTAGGCTAATGATAATAATATGCTATTTATTTGAAACTGTTTATTCTTATTATAACATTCACATGTTTTTTTAATCATGATAATAGTGAATCAGATTTTCTCATGAAATTAATTTCGCTGTGTTACAGCTTTAACTTCATGTTTTATAATTTTTTTTTATTTCTTTGTTTCATTATTTATTTATTCATATGTGAATTAATTTTTGGCCAATGCAATGATTTTGAGTTATGTTTTTTGAAAAAAAAAGAAAGAAATAGAAAGAAAAAGAAATAAAAAAAAGAAATAGGTGTGTAAAATATTAGATTTTTTATATTTATATATATATATATATATATATATATATATTACAAACATTTATATTCTGTAATAATTTTTTGATACACAGACTGAGCTTTTCTCTTTCAATGGCAACTACAATAACACATTTAATAATTACAACATGTTACAAAATAACAGATCTTTTCTTTCTTCTTTTTTTTTACAGCAACGTTTTATTGAAATTTCATCCAGGAACACTGGGCAATAATAAATATCTCATTTGTCAACAAGAATGTACAAAAATAAAGACCACGGCACTCTCTCTGCAATAACAAAATTTTCCCAGGAAAAAAGATCATGCTCACAGGTTGATGCCATGCTGAAGAATTTCAAATAAAGATACGACACAGAAATAACACGACTGAAGGTTCAGCTAGTACTCAGGCAGACAATGGAGGAATAAAAGAATCATAACACTCTAGCGCGAACTAAATCCACAGTCGTACAGTTTTCATCTGCACTGCCATTTCACAATCCTTGTTACAAGGAACATGTGGGTTTCGTCTTTTCATGCCCTTTGCAAAAAGATACATGCACGCGCCTGCCCCACATCACATGATCAACAGGTACGCGAGTTTACCTTGAGAGCCATTTTGCGCCAAAGAGAGCTCTTTTTGGCCAGACAAATTTGGTTACCGAGGTAAACTCGTGTGAGGGGAGTGCTCGCGTCTCCAGGGCAACTCCAAGCACAGATTCCTCCGCGAATAAAACAATTTACTCTCATTTACAGTGAGTGTACACGAGGCCTCGCGCGGCCCCTGACGTTATTTACAGTGCGCGCAACTGTAAAGTAGTTACCTTACAAAGTAATCGATGAGATCCTTGTTACAAGGACGAAGTAGTGAATTTGTAAGGGCTAAAACAAACAAACAAACAAACAAACAGACAGATCATGCAAAGTCCAGTCCGTTCACAATGCACGCGCTCACTTCATCCCTTCCTTGTTTTCTGTGGAAAGCCGCGTCAGTCCTGTGGAGGTGATGGGGAGGTGGGGAGGCGGCGGCACCTGGCAAATCGTGCAGGGGCACGGCAGGCCCGCCCAGTGCTGGAAAGTGCCCCCGAGCTGCAGAGGTGGCGTCGGGGTGCTCTTCATCAACGAGTGCGGCGCCCTGATGGAAGTAAGTCCCGGTAAAGTGGTCGAGGAGGTGGACGAGGACAGCGCGCTCCCGAGGAGCGGGTGATGCACCTGGTGCGCCGCGCTCGCCGAGTGCGCAGCGCCGTGGCTCACCGTCCCGCAGTGAAACGCCGAGTGGTGGCCGCCGTAAATCTCGCCCACCAGCCGCTTCATCTCGTCCAGGGAGCTGGTCAGCATCAGGATGTAGTTTCTGGCCAGCAGGAGCGTGGCGATCTTGGACAGCTTCCTCACGGACGGCCCGTGCGCGTACGGCATGACCTCTCGGAGCCCGTCCATCGCCAGGTTCAAGTCGTGCATGCGCTTGCGCTCTCTGCCGTTGATCTTCAGGCGCAGCTGCTGGATCTCCTGCTCGGTCACCTGCTTCTTGAGTTTGTACTTGCTGCCCGAGGGCGTTTTGGACAAGTGCTCGCTCGTCATCTTCTGGAGCAGCTCGTTCTGCGTGGAGGACACGGAGTTCAGGCGTCCGTCTTGTGGATGGTGGTGATCGCGGAGGTACATCCCGTCCATGTCTGGAGAGGAAGCTCTGCTGGAGCTGGAGTCCGAATTCATTTTATGGCTGCGCTTGGGTAGGAGGTTGTCTCTTTCTCTTGTCTTGTTTTTATTTCAAGTCACTCCTGCTTGATCACCTGATTTATCCCACCGGAGCCCCTCTCTCTCTCTCTCTCTCTCTCTCTCTCTCTCTGTAGACCGAGGCCGTGTCGCCTGGTTTGGTGATGCACCTCTTGCTCTGTTGCTGCTCATCACAGGACTCCGTATTTATAGCGCTGCTCGAGAGGGGCCAAACAAAAGGAGCCCCTCTATTCATAACGGTCTTGTTAGGATGACGTCCCCATTATCTGGAGCGGTGTGCTTTGACTGTCCCATTGACCAAAGGAGCATCTATTCATATTCATTGGAACGACACCGTGGGGGGACACTTCAGCCCAGGAGCCTCCGAAACTTTGCAAACACTTAAGAAACGATGCCGGGTCAGTCACAACGCACCTTGCATCATTCATTTAACTGATACAGAACAAAACCTACATACTGTATGTTTATTGGTATTGTGTTATCATAGGACTATTACTTTCGTTCATACATAATATTAAAGATTCGATTAAGTGATGATTGTGCGCATTAGATCATGTAAAAATATATATATATATATGTAAATAATAGGATGCTTGTTATAATTACACGTTGTTTTTTGCAGGGACAGTTTTTAAGGCCCATATTACGGTCAAAACAATTTCAGCCTTTAATTGAATTGCTTTAAATCTTCAGATTTAAATGTTGCCAAGCATACAGTTTTTCACAACTTAGAATAAAAGTACAGATTAAGAAAATTGATTCGTAATTCTGAAAAATAGTTACAAAGATTTCTGTGTGTGTGTAGCTCTGCAAAAATGTTTTTTTAGATCAACCTAGTGGACTAAATTTTTCCATTATCTAACATATTGTCATTTTTTAAAATGTATTTTGTTAATTTCATAATTGGTTCATGATTTATTAACCTGTTTCCCTGGTGTAAAATAGCTAAAATTGCATTGCTTTGGGATGTCGGTGCAAATAAGTATAATGATAATAATAAATTAGGGTAACACTTTATTTTACAGTGTCATTGTTACATATGTTACATGTATTTACTATAGTAATGACTAGAAATGATGCTCAATTACATGCAATTAACCCTAAACCCTATTGTAAGTGTATGCAGTTAATTGTCATTACTCGTTACTTAAATGTATAATTACACTGTAATACTGACACCTTAAAATAAAGGTTACTGTTCTATAAGAATAATAATAATAATAAAAAACATTATAATATTAATTATAATCACCTGAACTGAATGAAACCAGAATTCTGTATTTTGTAAATTTAACGCTTTAGCCAATTATCTGACAAAATTCTGTAACATTATTATGAAGCAAAAAAGCAATATGTTCAGATATGTGCTAAGCAACTACAGAATCAATATTGGCCTTAAAAATATACATTTCTGATGAGCCAACATTCAGCAGGACTGTCATTATTAATATTAACACATACAGATATATATTTAACGTTGAGAATTCTACCATGGATGAGCAGTAAATACTGTCCAACATGACAAAGTGCTGATACTGATTTATGCTCTTTTACTGAAATATGCTTAATTATCTTTTGATTGAATTTGGCATAACTGGCTGTGCAAATATAAAACAGAGCAAATATAATTTATATATTGGTGTTATGTTTATTTTTACAATATATAAATAATCTTTTCATTGGCAGGGTGAATCCACACTGGGATTATATCTGCTATACTGGTTCAGTGTCTCTTCAGTGTCTAAAGGAGTCCGATATGAAACAAATAAACGAAGAAAAGTGAGAATGTAAATTTGTTTGCGGAATAAGATCGAGTTTTGTGTGATATATGATCTCATATTTATAAAAACAATCAAAATGTCTGTGTACAAAGTAAAATAAAAATTTAAATGACAGGGTAATCATCAGAACATAATTAAAATGAGAGGAAATATGCAAGATGAAAACTCTCCCACAGAATTTTGAAATAGAAGTTCTCCCCCCAAAAACTGTGTCTTCTCTCTCGTAGTCTCGCTGGTTTTTCACAGCAATAAAATCCCCCATAAATAGAGTGAAAACATGAATTCACCGCACCATAGAGGAAGTTGAAAGGGAATCGTTTCTCATAAAGGTGCTGCAATGCAAAGAAAAGCTCGGGACTGCTTTACTCTCTCTTGGTGGCATTTGAAAGTGTAAAGCTTTGAATACCAATTGCTTGAACTGGACATATGTGAATCCTTTTTAATCCTACTAATCCTGTCTCCAAGTGTTTCTTTGTCTGTGGGGGCGACCACATAGATCTAAGTGAAAGTGTTCCTAATCCGGCCAATGTGGAAAAATGTCTCAGTGTGTGAGCGGAGGGGAGAGGGAAGAGTTCGGAGGCGTGGAGACGGGAGGGGGGAGAGAAAGGGATGATGTGGCCGTTACAGGGATGTAGAGTGGCGGGGGGTCTCATTTACTCACTGCTGCTCCGAGAAGGAAACCCAAACAGCAGGACCCCCTTCATACACACACTCCAACCCTCCCGCCATCATCCTGCTGACGATCCCAGAACCCTGATGGCAGTACAGTCTCTGTAGGCAGACGCCAGAGCGGCCGATTCATTGTTGAGGCTTTTCACAGCAGCCGCAGTCGAGTTATTCCCGGCACGGCCCCTGTTCCTAAGAAAAAATACACATAGCTGCATACACTGAAAATAAATAGGTAACACTTTATTTTGATGGTCCACTCGAGACATTTTTCTAACTACAAGTAACTTTGCAACTACAGCATGAGACAAGTCAAAAAAGCATTTAAAAGTACAGCATTTGCAGACATATCAAGACATTTTACAATCTACAAGTAACTTTGCAGCTACATGTTAATGGTTTCTACACCAATTTTTTTTTGTTTGATTGGTCAGGGTTGCAAAAACAATAACTAAGACAACGATGGTAAGCATACAGTATATGAGGCACATCAAAAAAAGCATTTAAAAGCACAACACTTGCAGACATATCACGACATTTTACTAACTACAAGTAACTTTGCAACTACATGTCAATGGTTTCTACACCAATTTTTTTTGTTTGATTGGTCAGGGTTGCAAAAACAATAACTAAGACAATGATAGTAAGCATACAGTATATGAGGCACATCAAAAAAAGCATTTAAAAGCACAACACTTGCAGACATATCACGACATTTTACTAACTACAAGTAACTTTGCAACTACATGTTAATGGTTTCTACACCAATTTTTTTGTTTAATTGGTCAGGGTTGCAAAAACAATAACTAAGACAATGATAGTAAGCATACAGTATATGAGGCACATCAAAAAAAGCATTTAAAAGCACAACACTTGCAGACATATCACGACATTTTACTAACTACAAGTAACTTTGCAACTACATGTTAATGGTTTCTACACCAATTTTTTTGTTTAATTGGTCAGGGTTGCAAAAACAATAACTAAGACAACGATGGTAAGCATACAGTATATGAGGCACATCAAAAAAAGCATTTAAAAGCACAACACCTGCAGACATTAAGACATCTGGCTAACTACAAGTAACTTTGCAACTACATGTTAATGGTTTCTACACCAATTTTTTTTTTTTTTTTTTGATTGGTCAGGGTTGCAAAAACAATAACTAAGACAACGATAGTCAGCATACAGTAACAGTAACACTTAACATTGCAACTACATGTCAGCTAACAGTCTGCTGTCTGCTTAAATTCTGCTAACACTTTATTTTGGTGTTCCTAACAGACATTCTACTGACTACCAGTAAGTTTACAAGTACATGTCAACTAATTCTACTAACCCTAATGTATACTAATACTCTGAGTTAATTGACATGTAGTTGCAAAGTTACTAATAATAGTTAGTAGAATGTCTAAAGTGTACCATTAAAATAAAGTTTAACCAAAAATGTTTTTCTAAAGTTGCAAATAAAGATTATTGAAGGTTCTCAATTGGCGCCGATGGTTCAGCGAGGAACCTTTAACATCCATGGCATCTTTTGATTACATAAAAGGTTCTTTACAGTGAAAGAGTTCTTTAGGTTTTTAAAATGTTTTTCACACTAAGAAAAAGTGGTTATTTTAAGAACTGTTCCATGAAAGGTTCATTAGGGAACCAAACATTGTTCTTCTATAGAAACTTTTAAGAGAGTTAACTTTTCAGTCAAAATTTCACATTTAATTAAATGTGTTCCTTGCCATTTCTTTGTAATTAATTGTGAAATTTAGTTTTTATTTAATTTACAACATTTGCAGACATTTCAAGCTGCTTTAAATTCTACAGTGGCTCCAAAATCTATTTGCTCACTTAAAAATGTATTAATCCCATTGCATTATAACCTAGTAGCATCTGCAAACAACTGATGTGAGAGGTTTTCTAAGTACTTGCTTCATTTGAGACATTTACTTGAGACATTTTGGCAATCACCAGTCATCAGTTAAGTATAGGTGATTTTCAGTAGACGTATAAGGTCAGTTCCCCTCAACAAGTGTCCTGGCAGAGGAACCACAGGTGCAGAGAATCACATTAAGTTCCACTAACATTTCACAACCAGAAAGTGTCCAAATACATTTGCTATTTACAATTCTATGCATCTATACACAATATTTCTCAGTGCAAAAATGTGTACAGGCTTGTTAAGCTTATTCAAAAAGAAGTATCACAGAAGCCGCCAATACTAATGGCACAGTTGGCACGCTGACAGAACTGCACGGTTGAGTAAGGGACGTCCGGCCCCTGAAGGGCCCAGTGCTCTCAGACAATAGGTGACGTGGTAGAGGCCCGGATTACATCGGCCTCTGTCAGACACGATTTACTGCTCGTCCATGCTAGAATGCTCAGAGTTAACAGCCTGGTTAGCCTAGAGAAGATCCTCATCAAATGACTGCAGAAATGTATGGTTTAATTAACCATGCAACCATATGCATGTAATTTTCACTCTCTATATGATATGCAATTGCATGCAATCCACATCCTGTTCGTTTGTTTTTGATACAAACTTTTGTATCAATTTTTTTTCCCATTTCTCTTCTCAGATTAAATCAGATGTAGGATTTTAAAGAGAACATTTTCAGATGAATACACTTCTTGTGTCTGTACATTGTTTTCAGAACCGGGAAAAGTTTTGTTCTTTTTTGTTACGACGCCATAGGGTTGCCCAGAGAAAGATATCAATGAAACTTTGAATCCCTTGATTCTATATTCTGTTATCCTACAAGTAAACAAACCTTGAAATTTGAGAAATCTAATTATCATTGCGATCAAACGATAAAAGCTCCCTAATTAAAGAGCTTGTAAGAAGCAGTACAATGAATGTGAGGTTTCTAATTAATATTTTCAGGGTTATTTTCCTCAAAGAAGACATTAGCATTCATTAGGCAAAACGAGACAAATTAACATTTCAGTGTAAAAAAATCATACCTTTATGTTTCTCTTTAGATTGAGCAGTGTGAAGTTGAAACTGCTCATGCTACAAGTACAGTTTACTTTTCAAAGCTGTCAGTCTCAGAAACGTCTTTAAAAGATTATCCACACTGCTAAAGGATCCAATAAATACCATAACTCAGTAAAACATGCTTTGCTCCAAAATATTATGTTTATTCAATTAATGTCTTATCAACCAGGCTGGAATAATAGTGTAGCCCATGTACAACTTTATTATACCTAAAGATGTGTGTAATATTAAAATATTTCCTTCCATCATAGAGACAACTATACATAAGACAGCTTTATTCCCATGAAATATGTACAGTTTAGTCCCAGAAAAAGTGGCAACACACATCTAAAAATTGGTGTTTTTGTCTGAATATTCCGACCAGCCCGAACCAGCAACACCGACCTTCCATTTAATGGCAAACTTCAGCTTTAATTTGCAGATTATATGTCATAACTCACAATATTTTCTCTTTTTACCCAGTTCAAGTTGTTTCTGCATAAATGTATAATTTATGCATGTACATATTTATATTCACACACATATAGATTTCCCAAACTCGTTGTATGTTTTCCTTCGATATATTCATATGAAAGAAGCACATGTATGTTTAAGATAAAATGTCAATTTTATGCACATGAATATATGTATACAGAATTTTGGTACACGTGTTGTTTTCATAAACATGCATACATAAATTAAATATATATTGTTAACATATATATTTTAATGATATAATATATATATAAAAAATATTCTATGGTAATTTACACTTTGTTATAAATCCATTTCTTCATATTTCCAGAGGATGCATGTGATAATATTTTATAGATAACGTAAGTATACATATCACTCTTGATATAAGGGAACCCTAGTGAAAAAAAAAATAAATAAAAGATTTTGTGCTAAGTATACTACAAATACATTTACATATTTATGTGCCACAAAAAATTGTACTTCTGGTATACTTAAAATTTGCTAAATTGGGACAACTAATTTTATACTTAAAGCTTTTTAATTGAGCAGCAGTTGTGCTGAGGTCCAACTAAACACATACTGAAGTATATTTGATCGTGTTAAAGTTGAACTATCGCAAGATACACTTTAAATATCTTGCATTTAAAGACTGACAAAGATCACACAATCCTTATTAATAGTTATATTAAAACACTTTTTTGGCATAATATTAAGCATTGTGCAGTAAAGAAATACTCCAAATAAAGTTTAATTATAATTTTATATCAGTCTTCAGTGATAAGTCAATCAATTTTAATGCATTTGAAGTATACTTAGGATGAAATAAATGTATTTTAAATAGATTTTGGTATATTATTTTTCTATGGAATATATGTCATACATTAAACTTCCGTGTGGGATGGAATAACTCGGAAGTTGGAGGCCCAGATCACACCCACCTGTTACGTAATCGCTACAGACCGAGGGCGGTTCGAAGGTGTTTAACAACCAGCCAAAGTTTTCGCTGGTGAGCGGTTTCGAACCGACGAAACGAACTCCAAAACACTTTTGTTTTGTCTAGATTTTTTTCAAAATTGCGTCACACCCCTTCGATTTCACCCGATAAATTGGCGCCTTAACGTCACTCCACACGAGAGGCTAAGATGTGCCAGATGGCCAACAAGTCCAGCTTTTTCAGAGTACATCCAGCGACAGAGGCCGCCTGACTCCGCAAGGCTGGCTGGCCGTAAAGTCCGGCGCGGGACTCTACTGCGGTAACAGCCTTTTGCTGGCTCACTTTAACTGTCCCTTTCAGCGCCAACAATTGTTTGTCTCTTTTCAAGCTCAGTTTCAGCCTGGTAGCCTCCATTCTGCTTTGTGTGTCACTCTGTGTCTGGTTCGCCCCCTTCTAATGGGTGCACATGACCAGAAAATGAAGGCTTGCATGAGGGTTTCGTCAAGACGGGGAACCGCGAGGAGAGATTAATATGTAAGCTTTGCGGCTAAGCTGGATACAGGGGAGGGTGCTTTGTGCTCAGGGAGGGTTACATGTAAGGAGAGAGGGGCTGGCCTTTTCATTCACCAAAACATGTCCCGAGGAGCGCCCGCTCACCATTGTGCGAGTCGACATGAGGGCGGTTGTTTCATTAATTACACATTAGCCATTGGGCCGCAAGGTGGGAGGTACGACGGAGAAAATACAGATGTGCTGGCGGCCAGATCGAGCGAGGGCAGAGAACGAGAAAACACATTGATCTCATCCAAAGGATTTTCATCTAAAATGAGGCTGCGAGGGCTTGGAAGGGGAGGCACTTTTTGGCTGTCCCGAACCTTATCCCAGTAAAATGCTTGGTGGTCTTGCATTGTCTCCCTCTAAGTCTCTCCTAAGCAGCCATTGTCACAGGCACTTCAGAAGAGAAATCACACCAGCTTGATGAGGCGTCGCTGCTCCTTCTGCCCACCAGCACCAGGCTCTCACACGCGAGACAATACGGCTGAAAAGAGCCCGGGCTTGTACCCTGAGAGGGTGCATCAGGCTTCATCCCATTGTGCTCATTCTCCTCCGGCTCGCCAATACTGCAAACCTCTGCTGCTTTATGACCTATTCTGGATAACTGTCATTCAGCTGGGACGGCCCTCTCCAGCCCCCTGGTAACCCAGTAAAACCAGTGAGAGGGTCACAACTTTATGAGGGCTTGCCTAAATGTTCCTCTGGATTGTCTCCCATTAGAGTGTCCCGCCCTCCCATCAACAATGCCCTACAAGATCCCAGAGCCAAAACGAGACTGCTACTTTCTGCTTATTTCAATTAAACAACAGATGTACAGTGCTGTGAAAAAGTATTTGCCCCCTTCCTGCTTTTTTTTTTTTGTATATTTGTCACACTTAAATGATTCAGATCATCAAACTAAATTTAATTTTACGCAAAGATACAAATATTAAATACAAAATGGAGTTTTCAAATGATGACTTCATTTATTAAGGGAAAAAAAGCTGTCTAAACTTGCCTGGCTCTATGAGAAAAAGTCATTTTTGGAAGCTGTGCTGTTACATCTGGCGTAAAACTAACACAGAATTTCAGAAAAAGAGCATCATACCAACAGTCAAACGTGGTGGTGGTAGTGTGATGGTCTGGGGATGCTTTGCAGCTTCAGGACCTGGACGAATTGATGGAACCATGAATTCTGCGCTGTACCAGAAAATCCTGAAGGAGAATGTCAGTTTGTGACCTCAAGCACTCTTGGGTTATGCAGCAGGACAATGATCCGATTGAGATGCTGTGGCATGACCTTAAACAGGCCGCTCATACTCGAAAACCCTCCAATGTGGCTGAATTAAAACAATTTTGCAAAGAAGAGTGGACCAAAATTCCTCCACAGCGATAAAAGACTCATTGCCAGTTATCTCAAAAGCTTAATTGCAGTTGTTGCCGCCAAGGGTGGCACAACCAATTATTAGGTTTAGGGGGCAATTACTTTTTCACATAGGGCCAGACGGGTTTGGACAGTCTAATAAATGAAATCAATTAAAAACTACATTTTGTATTTACTAGGGTTATCTTTGTGTAACATTAAAATTTGTCTGAATCGCTTAAGTGCGACAAATATGCAAAAAATAAAAAAAATCATCAGGAAGGGGGCAAATACTTTTTCACAGCACTGTTGGGCCTTGTCCCAATGGGGAACTTGGAGAATCTGCAGTCTTCTGGACTGAACAGAAAAGAAATAGCAAAACTGGCTTGTCACTGGGGCAGAACAAACAAACAGGCATCTGTACCTTAATACCATAAAACAGGGGTGTCCAAACCTTCTCCTGGATGTCCACTATCTCTCAAAAGCATTGTTAGCCACTCAAATTCCATAATCAACGAGTCTGTGTTTCCCAAAACCACAGTTCTAATGAACATTCACAAACAGCATCAAACAAAGTTGTGTAGTTGGAGCTACAGCTCTCGACCTGTGGTTAGAAGCAGATTTTCTTGTTAGTATGACACGTGGACTTAAAAAGCAGACTTCATATTTAACTATCTCGGGAGCTAATTAGGAGACGAGGTGACACGAGAAGCTTATATTAATCAAGCCGTAAAAATGCCCATTCCTGTGCCTAAAACAAGGCGCCAGCAGAACTTCACAGATGGTGAGCGGAAAGAGAATTTTAGATTGACATGACAGCGATTTATTTTATTCATCAACAACACCAGTTCGTTCCGAGCGTCTTTACGTCATTACACCATTTCTACGTCATTGCACATGTGCAAAACTTTCAGTTTTCAATCCGATCAAGTGTTTACCACCCCTCTCAACCCGATTGAAATTTCAATCGTTGCGGGCATTTTTATTCTGATTGAGGTGTTTACATGGAGCATGTGGACTTCATGTTCAGTCCCGCTCCAACCCTAATTAAACACCCATGAATCAGCTAATCTTCAGGAATATAGAAACTTTCAGGCAAGTTTGTTTTGTCAGGAGCAGGATCGGACTGTAAATTATGGACATTTTATGTGTATATAAAGTCAAAAAGTTGTCTCTTTAAGGATACTCCCCCAGTGACAAACCTAAAAGTAACAGTTTTGTACATTTATGATTCAACTCAAGAGCGTCCATTTGCAGCTGATATCAGTGGATTACCGAACGGTCCATGTGGTGTTACGTCACTGAAGTCGAGCGGGACTGGGCTGAGAGTGCCGTTTGGGATGGGGCCTGTGAAGGTTTTCCTTCAATTCAAGTCAGTATGACATTATTAAAATGTCTGATTTCTAAGCGGTTGTATTTGGTTCCCATTGCATTTTGCTACTTGTGGCAATACTGTGCTGCAGGGACGATTTATTTTTCTAGGCCAAAACCTGGAAATGAGTCAAACACAAGCTCAAGATATTTTCATGTTTTATTCTATGATATAAAATACATCAGTAATACTCCAAACAAGCTTGTACTTGTTGTGTGTCTAAATGGGACTGGGAAACTAGAAACAGGTAAACTCTTAAAGCAGTTTGGGATAAAGATAGCATGTTTTTCACATAAAAAATGCTGGGTTAAAAACAACCCAAATTGGTTTGAAAATGAACAAACCCAGTGGTTGGGTTGAATGTTTGCCCAACGTGCTGGGCAATTTTATTTAACTCAACTATTGTTTAAAAATGTTTATTGCTTGCTTCAAATGAACCCAAAATAGTTTGAAAATTAAAAATCAGACACATACTAGAGGCAACAATAATAATCAAAAAGTTTACATGTGTTAATAATTATTATTAATATTAATACATGTTAATTTCCAGAATATTTTGGGTTCATTTTAAGCAAGCAATACAGTAAACAATAGTTGAGTTAAATAAAACTGCCCTGCAACGTTTAACCCAACCGCTGGGTTTGTCCATTTTCAACCCAACATTATTTAGAGTGCATGAAATGTTTCGTTCATGCAGGTCATTCGGACATTATGCAAAACATTTATGCTACAATTTCTTGTATGACCAGACTAAAAGACCTTTCCAGAGATTCCTCATAACTTAGTTCCAGTCTCCTACAGTTTCCAGAGAGACTGATTGGAAATGCTGATGTGTGATTTTATAGTGATGTAAACCCTTTCAGACCGTGGTCCCGCCCCCTGTTGAAGCGGCAGGCCTTAAGGTCAGCCTTGAGTAAACTCTGAGTGTTGGTGGCCAAGCTTCACCTTTTACCCTCTCATGTCTTTCCCCATGAAAAGCCTTTTTTATTACACTCATGCATGAGACATTCATAGTCCAATGGGGCTCTTTGATGTAAGTGGCCGAAGGATGTATGCATTTCACTTTAATCACCATCAAATGCTCTAATTGTTTCGCAGTGTTGTGTTTTGTGTAGGGCACGGTATATTCATGATGATTTTCCTTAAATAAAATGAAGCAGAATAAAAATCAAATAAGCAAAATTGTGATTTATTTGGCTGTCATTAGATCATGTCATGAAGCTTCATTGTTCTGCAACCTGCAAGTATTATAGAAAAACAATGTTATTCAGATTCATTTCTGTGAATCAGTTCTAACCTTCCATCTCAGTGAATCAATTTTATATCATCAAAAGTGTAAATACATGCAATTATTGATGTTTATGTATTTTGTTAAAACAAAATGTTCATTAAGGAGAAAACAATGTGAAAAATGCCTTGCTTTTTAACTAGATCTGGCATTAAATTCGGAAATATATGCATAGAATATATTGCGATAAATGTTTGTTAGCGGCACAGCTCTAACTTTAGGGATGGATATTGATTGATCAAAGGAAATGAGCATTGCTTTCTCTTGCATTTCCATCAACGCAAGAACAAAGATGCGTAGACTGATCACTCGTAGTGAAGTCATTATGCGCATGTGTGTCTGCACCTGCAGTCTTGCATATTTCAGGGTGTTTTGTCTGTGTTTCTCTCTCTCAGGGGAAGGACTGTGAAACACCTCATTAGTACTCACTAGTCAAGGGCCATTAGCTTTTCAGGTAGTGCAGTTGGGAGGTGAAGGCCAGCGTGAAGTTAAACTAACACTTATCTAATTACACACAAACGGCAAACAAAGTGGATTCATTCTGCTTGATTGCTCTAATCTGACAATGTACTTATAAACCACACATACAGGACAGGACTCGATTAAAATCAGGCAAATGATGTGGAAAACACGGACAGCCCGCTGCTTTACACACATCCAGTTGAATGAAATACCAATACGAAAGATTAAAGATGAAACTGTTGTTACCTGAAAAAAAAATCTGTATTATTTATGTGTTTTTGAGACATTAAGCAGAAAACTCTTTTATTTCTGCCTGTATATGGTGATTTATACTGCCTATCTCCTAAAAGCCACCATAAAAGTCTATTAAAATAGTCAATATGAAGCATCATTAGAGCTTTCTGTGAAGAAATATACTGAAAATCTTCCTGTTGTCAATTGTCAAATCTCATTTGCAGTCATTTGAAACTTATTAACCAATTGTTTTTGACATCAGCGACATCAAACCAAACGTAATGCGTTGTACAGTTTAATGAACAACTGCAAATAAAAGGAATAGTTGACCCAAAAATGAAAATTATCTCATCATTTACTCATCTTCAAGCCATCCTAGGTGTCTTTCTTCTTTCAGCCGAACAATTTCAGAGTAATATTAAAAAATATCCTGGCTTTTCCAAGTTTTATAATGGGAGTGAATGGTACCCTAGATTTTGAAGGCCAAAAAAGCACATACATCCATCATAAAAATAATCCATACGGCTCCAGTGGGTTAATAAAAACCTTCTGATGCAAAGCGATGGGTTTTTGTGAGAAAAATAGTCATATTTAAAACTTTAGAAACTATAATAACTGGCTCCCGGTAACAGCAGTTCACCAGACGGTCGAGTTCTGGCAAAAAGGGTGACCTCTGACCCGAAGTATGAGCTCCTCTTCGCTTATACTGAAATCATGAGACATTTCTCTTTAAATCTTCTCTTTTAATTTGTGACTGACATTTTGTTTTGCTCTATCCTCTGCGCTTCTGTGTTCGTCAATACATCATGCGTCGCGTCAGAGTCACTCTTCCACCGGAACTAGACTCATGGAAGCTAGTGATTATAGTTTATAAAGTTATGAATATGAATATTTATCTTACAAAAAACATCACTTTAGAAGGTCTTTATTAACCCCCTGAATCCATATGGATTACTTTAATGATGGATGGATGTGCTTTTTGGGGCTTTAAAAACTCACTGCCATTACAAAGCTGGGAAGAGCCAGAATATTATTGAATATAACTCTGATTGTGTTCATTTTTGGGTGAACTATTCAATATCAAACGCAAATGAGGTACAATTCATGTTATTCCTCGAGCTGAATGGCTTCAAAAGACTTCATAATTCCTTTATGGTGATTTTTGGCCTTTTTGTAACTTTGCCGTATAAATCACCATCCACATTTGTGCAACGGAAAAGCGCATAAAATCGCTCTAAAATCATTTTCTGTTTCATGGAAGAAATACATTTTGTAGCAAGAAAATTACAAAATATCAATAATACAATTAATAAACAAATAAAATTAATAGATTTGATATTTTTTCACATTTTTTGTGATATTTAAGAAAGGCTTGATTTTTCATTTGAAGTTTTAACTACTTGACATTATTTTCTTATAAAATCAAAATCATTTCATAGAAGAACTGCATTCCATCATGTTATATCCATAAACATATCTTACTCCGAGCTCAGACTAGAGGAGTTTTAGCCGATTCATGCCTCCCAACAAGTTTGAGAAAAAATCTTATCCAGGTTCTGATGTTCAGCTCAGATTATCTGGTAATGTGAAGATCAAATCTTAAACCTCCTGATCTGCTCACAGACACATCTGGGCCGCCCGATAATATAAAAAATGTTTGATATTTAGGAGGAAGATTATGACTATGATTATGCCAATTCTTTTACAATAGCCAATGGAGAACAATATCCATTTTGTTTACATCCACTTCTGCATGAGATCATGTGATGTCATGATAATGGTGATAAAATCTTGATGTGCCACGGTTTTTAAATCTTGTAGTGTGTGCATGTTTGAGATCTGAGAGAAGATTTATAAAGATTCTCTTTACGTGCGCCGTTTAACCAGATTTCATAATCGGTTAGGATTAAAGTCAAGACAAATGGGGTCTTCCCTCGAAATCTGGTCTTCCCAAACTGTCAGTTAATGATTATCCAAAGTATATACGAATGATATTAATTTAAAATGCGCATCGTTTACTATATAATGCGTACGAAAATACATTAGTGTACAGTACAGTATTTTTCTAATACTTCAACGGCCCGGAGTCAATTCCTTACATATATTACTGAAAATATTTGTTAAAAGACAACCAATACATGCAATTACAGTGTAAAATTAGCATCAACAATTTGAATTCTTAAAGAAGCAGAGAGCTTCTGAAAGGGCCATCAAAACCCTTGTGCTACAAATGACAGTAAAGCAGTTTAGAGTTGGAAAAAGAGGCCTTTTCTAAGGAGAAACCCGGAGAAGCAGCAAGTAGGGTAATTTAGAGATATTGAGGGGGATGCGATCTTCTCCACCCCTCTCATATGCAGCTGCAAACAGGGTGTCATTGCCTCCCGGGTCCGGGGTCTGTGCGCATGTAGTGGCTCCCCGCGTTTTGTCAGCCCATCAGCTAATGGAGGAAGTTAATTGTGTTGGTTGTAAAGCCACCTGTCACGCCAGCCTTATTTCCATAGTAATAGGACGAGCATGGACAGCATGCCTCAGCCGAACACACACACACACACACATTCATTGTGCAATGAAAACAACATCTACAAATGCTGAGCTTGTCAGCCAGATCCAAAATAGCTGTAATTAAAGCAAACAATACAACAGTCAGAATCAACAAGGATAAACAGAACACGTGTTGCCAAGTAAGCATAAAACGGAGAATTTAGTCTCCATCAGATCTTGTTTTCTGTGCTGCACTAGGACTACAGATACTGACTGTTAGTGACTTCAGCACAAGTTTGGCCAACAACAGCAGGAGAAGAGAAGGGGAATTTAATATGCCATCTGTATGAAATAGCAGCCGTTCGTCTCATGGCTACAGGACGTCTCTCGGACAGGCTGAACAACTCACTCTTCGTCAGTTAATAGTATTAGTTATCTTGCTGTTAGCATATGGACACTTCATGTATTTCCACAAAGATATTTGGTATCTAAATAATAATGTATTTGCTCCAAAGTGGCCTAAATGTGTAAAAAAATAAAATCTAGATGAAAAAAATCATACATGTTCTCCACACTTGTTTACACTAAATAAACAATGACGTAATATTTTTCATTATCCAATATTTTTGGAGTTTTATATTAATGTATTTATTATTATTTTAACATAATAAACTGCCGTATTTAACTAACATAGAAAACAACTATTTAAAATTCAATCATATTTCACAATATTGATGTTTTTATTGTATTTTTGATTAAATAAATGCAGCCTTGGTGAGTAGAAGAGAATTCGTTCAAATATATACCGGTATATAGACTTCTTTCAAAAAAATGTGTACATATACAGGTGCTGGTCATATAATTAGATTATCATCAAAAAGTTGATTTATTTCACTAATTCCATTCAAAAGTGAAACTTGTATATTATATTCATTCATTACACTCAGACTGATATATTTCAAATGTTTATTTCTTTTAATATTGATGATTATAACTGACAACTAAGGAAAATCCCAAATTCAGTATCTCAGAAAATTAGAATATTACTTAAGATCAATATAAAGAAAGGATTTTTAGAAATCTTGGCCAACTGAAAAGTATGAACATGAAGAGTATGAGCATGTCCAGCACTCAATACTTAGTTGGGGCTCCTTTTGCCTGAATTACTGCAGCGATGCGGCGTGGAGTCGATCAGTCTGTGAAACTGCTCAGGTGTTATGAGAGCCCAGGTTGCTCTGATAGTGGCCTTCAGCTCTTCTGCATTGTTGGGTCTGGCATATCGCATCTTCCTCTTCACAATACCCCATAGATTTTCTATGATTTTCTAGATTTGCTGGCCAATTAAGAACAGGGACACCATGGTCCTTAAACCAGGTACTGGTTGCTTTGGCACTGTGTGCAGGTGCCAAGTCCTGTTGGAAAATGAAATCTGCATCTCCATGAAGTTGGTCAGCAGCAGGAAGCATGAAGTGCTCTAAAACTTCCTGGTATAGGGCTGCGTTGACCTTGGACCTCAGAAAACACAGTGGACCAACACCAGCAGATGACATGGCACCCCAAACCATCACTGACTGTGGAAACTTTACACTGGACCTCAAGCAACGTGGATTGTGTGCCTCTCCTCTCTTCCTCCAGACTCTGAGACCCTGATTTCCAAAGGAAATGCAAAATTTACTTTCATCAGAGAACATAACTTTGGACCACTCAGTGGCAGTCCAGTCCTTTTTGTCTTTAGCCCAGGTGAGACGCTTCTGACGCTGTCTGTTGTTCAAGAGTGGCTTGACACGAGGAATGCGACAACTGAAACCCATGTCTTGCATATGTCTGTGTGTAGTGGCTCTTGAAGCACTGACTCCAGCTGCAGTCCACTCTTTGTGAATCCCACATTTTTGAATAGGTTTTGTTTCACAATCCTCTCCAGGGTGCGGTTATCCCTATTGCTTCAACACTTTTTTTCTACCACATCTTTTCCTTCCCTTCGCCTCTCTATTAATGTGCTTGGACACAGAGCTCTGTGAACAGCCAGCCTCTTTAGCAATGAACTTTTGTCTTGCCCTCCTTGTGCAAGCTGTCAATGATCATCTTTTGGACAACTGTGAAGTCAGCAGTCTTCCCCATGATTGTGTAGCCTACAGAACTAGGCTATATATATATATATATATATATATATATATATATATACACACACACACACACATATTTTTTGTATTTTTTTGAAAGAAGTCTCTTCTGCTCACGAAGGCTGCGTTTATTTAATCAAAAATACATTAAAAATGGCAATATTGTGAAATATTATTGTAATTTAAAAAAAATGTTTTCTACATGAATATATAGTAAACTGTAATATATTCCTGTGATCAAAGCTGAATTTTCAGCATCATTACACCAGTCTTTAGTGTCACATGATCCTTCAGAAATCATTCTGATATAATCAACATATCAGAATGATTTCTGAAGGATCATGTGACACTGAATCAAGAATTTCAGATTATTATCAGTGATGAAAACAGTTGTGCTGCTTGATACTTTATGGGTAAAATTTTAAAACGAGCGGTCCATTCATAAATCCGTAAGAACTTTGGGTTGCAGCAGGAACTAAAACAGCAGGAAGAAAAATACATTTCAAAATAAGAGTCCTTAAACACAAGATGGGAAATGAGACAGGAACTGTAACACTGATTCACTCATAAAAGACTGTGAAACTATTGCAAGTCTAATGCTGGTCTTTAGGACACATTGAGGCCAAATAAAAGCACATTCAAATCAGATTAATTTGAAATTACCAGCAAAATCATTGCATATGCTATGATTATTTTATATTGTTATTGGGAGGGTATGTGACATGTAATGCAATCATAAAATAGTTTCACCATTTGCAAATTCATGTCCTGTTGATTGGCTTCAGTTTCATGGCCTTTATGCCAATTGAGATTCAATAGCAGCTTATTGTTCACTCATATTTCACATCTGTACAGTAACCATGCAGCAAAATATTCAAAACAAAAAATATAATAAAAAACACTGGCCTTGGCAAAAGTAGCCAGACATGTCCCCATTGTCCACCTATTATATTACAGTATTGACGGAGAATAACAGACTGATGGATAAAGAAATCCAAACTTTCCAAGCTCTTTAATGTAAGCAATATGATTATGCCATGTAGCTGTGTATTTAATTTGCCAACAGTCCGAATAGCTTTTTTCCCCCATATTTTTATTTGCACGCATTTAAAATGCTAATGCCCACTTTATTACGTGCTCTATCAAATGCAAATGTTTTGTTTTACTGCGGCAAAGTTGGGCTGACAAAGACATTAGCATATCTTATGCCTTTCTCCTTAGCATGCGCTGGCGCTGCACGAGGCGTGAAAATGCTATAAATTACATTAACAGACGCATTAGATAAACAAGCCAAAATTATGTCGCCGTTAAGACCTGCAGTAAGGTTGTTTGGGCAAATGAAGGTGTCTGGCTTTGCTAGCATATGGCGCACCAATTTCATCAAATCAACACCGTCTGAACATTAGCTGGAAGCGTCAGGCGAGGCTGGAACAGTCTAATAGTCATCATTTTAATAACAGTTTATGACAATGGATGAATCAGAAACTTCAAGAAGCTTAAAAACAACTTTTAATTGCTCCTGTTGATAGATACAGTAGTGTTCGAATGATTTATGATTTCAAATTCAATCACAGGGATAAATTACAAGAAAAAAAGTTCTTGAAATCTGTAATACTATTTCACAACATTATTGGTTTTACTGTATTTTCTGATGACGTAACTGCAGCCTTGGGTTGCAGAAGAGACTTTCAAAAAAAATCATTCTAAACTTCTTACTGATATTTAATATTTACTTTTCAAATTTTTCTAACATTTATTTTTTATGTAAATCTCTTGCACTTTAATTTCGTTGTACAATTTGTGCAATAAAAGCATTCTGATTCATATATGTCAGAATGAGTTGTTCAAATTGATTACATGTTGAAAGACATTTTAATATATTATTATCATTATTAACAGATTTGATACTATAAAGAAAGAATAACAGCTCTGATCTTTGTTGGAATTAGAAGTGTATTTTAAATAAACATCCAATTCTAAATATGTCAAATATTTCATCATGTAGACTAAATCTTACCAGTGTGATGTTCAATTTGTGAGGGACTGTTGAGCTCATCATTGAATCAAAATGTAAGAATCCTTGTCCAATAATCGGATTACTTATTTAATGTGATGAGTAAAGTAACAGTTACTTTATAAATTTACACATTAATATTTGAGTTAAGTAATTCAGTTACTTCAGTTTAATTAATTTGCTTAAACATTTTTCAAACTACTGAATTAAAATTCTCTGTAAAAACACATTACCTCCAACCAAGAGTTGTACAGTCTCAAAACACAAACTCACTGCTGTTTCTTACGCCACAAACTAAATTTGTAACCAATCATGTCAATGTATTCATAGATCCACGTACATTTTAAGGCATGAAGATTTTTTTCTTTCACAGTAAGAAAAAAACAAAAAAAAATTAAATATGTCATTTTTGTGATCTAAGATGAGTTTTAAGGGATAAAATGATTGACAACAGGGGGACTTTAAGACATAACGGATAATCTTCGTGTGAAATCTCGCCAAGACAGATATTTTGAAATACTCCAATTATGTTTATATGTGTACAGTGTATCCTGAAAATATTCACAGCGCTTCACTTTTTCCACATTTTGTTCTGTTACAGCCTTCTTCCAAAAGGGATTAAATTTACTATTTTCCTCAAAATTCTACCAACAATACCCCATAATGATAACGTGAAAGAAGTTTGTTTGAAATCTTTGCAAATTTATTAAATGTAAAAAACAAGAAAATCACATGTACATCAGTATTCACAGTCTTTGCTCGATACTGAAGCACCTTCGGCACCAATTACAGCCTCAAGTGTTTTTGAGAATGATGCTACAAGCTTGGCACACCTATTTTTGGGCAGTTGCTCCCATTCTTCTCTGCAGGACCTCTCAAGCTCCATCAGGTTGATGGGGAGCGTCGGCCATTTTCAGATCTCTCCAGAGATGTTCAAGTCTGGGCTCTGGCTGGCCACTCAAGGACATTCCCAGAGTTGTCCTGTAGCCTCTCCTCTGTTATCTTGGCTGTGTGCTGAGGGTCGCTGTCCTGTTGGATGATGAACCTTCGCCCCAGTCTGAGGTCCAGAGCGCACTGGAGATGTTGTCATCAAGGATGTCTCTGTACATTGCTGCTTTCATCTTTCCCTCGATCCTGACTAGTCTCCCAGTTCCTGCCGCTGAAAAACATCCCACACCATGATGCTGCCAGCACCATGCTTCACTGTTGGAATGGTATTGGTCAGGTGATCAGCGGTTCCTCCAGACATGACGCTTGCTATTCAGGCCAAAAGTGTTCAATCTTTGTTTCATCAGGCCAGAGAATTGTGTTTCTCATGGTGTGAGAGTCTTCCAGACGGGCTGTCATGTGCCTTTTACTGAGGATTGGCTTCCGTCTGGCCACTCTACCTTATAGGCCTGATTGGTGGAGAGCTGCAGAGATGGTTGTTCTTCTGGAAGGTTCTCCTCTCTCCACATTGAAACACTGGAGCTCTGTCCGAGTGACCATTGGGTTCTTGGTCACCACACTGACTGAGGCTCTTCTCCCCCGATCACTCAGTTTGACCGGGTGACCCGCTCTAGGAAGAGTCCTGGTGGTTCCAAACATCTTCCATTTACGGATAATGGAGGCTCATTGGGAACTTCAATGCTGCAGAAATGATTCTGTGCCCTTCCTCAGATCTGTGCCTCAATACGATCCTTTCTCTGAGGTCTAGAGACAATTCCTTGGACTTCATGGCTTGGTTTGTGCTCTGACCTGCGCTGTTAACTGTGGGACCTTATATAGACAGGTGTGTGCCTTTCCAAATCATGTCCGATCCACTGAATTTACCACAGGTGGACTCCAGTCAAGTTGTAGAAACATCTCAAGGGTGATCAGTGCAAACAGGTAGCATGGCAAAGGCTGTGAATACTTATATACATGTGATTTTTTTTCATTTTTTAATAAATTTGCAAAGATTTCAAAAAAAATTTTTCACGTTATCATTATGGGATATTGTTTGTAGAATTGAGGAAAATAATGTATTTAATCCATTTTGGAATAAGGCTGTAACATAAAATGTGGAAAAAGTGAAACGCTGTGAATACTTTCCGGGTGCACTGTATATCGGGATCACGCGCTGTCGAGTAAGATCGTTTTGTTTACCTCAGCATGAGTTTGAAACACAGTTCATTGGTTCAGATTCATGCCATCGAGAATTCGCTTTGAAAATCCACAAAGTTGGATTGCTGCGCTTTAAAATGATACCAAACATATGCTGAGAAGAAACGCCATTTGGAGAATTTGGATCGCTAGATGAGGGCTTGATGAACTCATTTTTGTGAAAACCTCAAATTAGACCAAAAAAGACATTTTTCACTTGTTTTGCCTGTAGCTCATAATTAGTCCGTTTGCATTCGCACTAATTTTGCCAGCACCGGTCACATATTCTAAGTGTATTTATAAAAGAAAATGAAGGTGCATGTTATAGGCTATTTTGTTAAATGCATTACTGCGTTAAACGGCCTGGAAGAGAGCGAGAGTTTGCCAGGTGAGAAAAAGTAACGCAAAAGTAATACATCATTACAAAGTAACTTGATTAGTTACTTTTTTAGGGAGTAACGCAATATTGTAACGCATTACTTTTAAAAGTAACTTGATCGCACACATTTATGAACGCAGCACTGATGGAGGCTTAGGTGCTGATGTTGCTGTATGAAGCATTTTAGGAAGACAACGATGCACATGACCCACCGTAATTTTTAAGACACCATCCATCCATTCTTTATGGAGGCCTGAACATCCTCAGTCCCACTTCACACCCATCGTGGGCTGTAAGAAAGCCTCAGCCCCAAACAGATGGCCTGCAGTCTCTGAGGACACGAGGATACACGGACGGCACTGGCTCTTCTTGAGGGAGGGGTGATGCAGAGGCATATGGCTGCAGTCCCGTCCCCTGCTGACTGCTTGTCAGCTCGGCCTCTACAGCACACACACACACACACAACAGCCAAACACACACACACTGCTGCTGTAGTGCCTGGCAGATTGCAGCACAGGACCCCCCCAAACCTCCCCATCTGCACCTAAAGACCCGCATGCCCCGACAATGAGGTGGCCATGTCCCTGCCTGCACACAAGCAGAGGGGCCAAGAGAACAGAGGAGGGGGAAACACATTAACAAGCTATAATCTCAAACGCCTTATCCATAATGCATTGTCGGGGCCAATTTACATGGTGTGGAAACCTTCGGGGAGAAAGAGCCATCCATCACATTACTTTATTAGCTTTCCACCCTGTCTTACTCCAGCCTTTCACTTTTCTTTTCTTTTTTTTAGGTCCTGTTTTGTCATGCTTGTTGTACGGAGCACAACTGGCACCATAAAGAACTCTAAACAGCTTAATTGTGAGGTTGTAAAAAAAAAAACTGCATGTACAAGACAGAGCGATTTAGAGTACGACAAAGAATACACTGATTCTTCAAAGTTGTAAATAAAACAAAGATTGTTTTATAAAGAAAATACATTGTTTTAGTGTTTCTACTTGTGTTGCTTGCCATTTCTGTGTAATTGTTTGTGAAATTTTGCAATTTTGGAATGAAAATTCATTTAGTTAGCTTGTATGGCCCAACAGTGATTTAAGTATAAGTATGTATTAATCACTGTTAACGCTAGCTAAAATAAAGCAGTCATGTTCACAGTGCATTAACTAATGTTTACAAATAAAACTTTTGATTTTAATAATGTGTTAGTATATGTTGAAATTAACCTTAAGATTAAATGCTGTAGAGGTATTGTTCATTCTTAGTTCATGTTTACCAATGAAACCTTATTGTAAAGTTTTACTGTGCGAACTCGATTTACTTTGCTGTTGCGTTACCGTGTCAAAGCAAAACTATGTCTAGCTTTCTCAGTGAAGAGCTGCTGATGTTTTCTTCTACTGTGTGTTTTATCTTTCAGACATGTTTACTTCTAGATACCTCTAGTTTAATCAGGGTGTCGACAGTTGAAGACCTTTTTAATACCATCTTACATGAAATTTAAGACCAAACCTGTGATGGAAATAGGCCATACATAATATTGCATATGTATATGTAATATTTAATGTGTTTAATATAAAAAGAAATCAAAATATCATCACTGTCATGAATGCTGTTTATTATTGCGATATACAGTTAACTTCATATCAGCATACAAATATCCAATACAAAAAAAAAATCTCACTGAGATTTGTGGATGTGTAAACAGTTTATTTTGAAGAAATATTTTTTCATTTACATACGTTCATCTGCATATTTTTGTTTTTAACATTCTTTACCATCATAAAGGCTAATTTTTTAACCTTATGAAATGTATTTGTCAACTTCATGTCAAATTCTTACATTTGCACCATAAGGCTATTATAGATTAAATTACATTTACACACCAACATTACAATTGCAATAAATAATGTTATGAGATTAATATTTTAAATACACTTTGAACGTACAAATAAAGAAATGTTGGGGAAAAATGTAATGCATACTTTTAAACAAGAAACTAAACCACCAGTAAAGTCACTTCACGAGTGAGTCATTGAATCATTCATTCAACTGATTCATTCAAAACAATCATTCAGTAAGAAACACCGCAGTTCTGCTGTGATTTTTGTGTACGACTATTTTCATTGGTGAAAAAGAACAAAAGAGTCAATATTGTGTCCGAACTGAAAATTACTTGTATAAAATCAATGTAACATGTGCAATTAGAATATTCGCAAAATAGCTCCAGTTATGTTGTTACTTAATTTCATCATACCATAAAGAAAAAAACTCAACATTTTGAATTTTTTGTGTGCCGTTACGCTCAATTGTTTTGATTTCTCCACTAAAGTCTCTCACAAAGAGGCTGATAGCGTGAACCTCAACAGCGTTACCAAATACACTATCCAGTATCAGTCGCTGTTTACGCTGAATTTAATCATTTCCATGTTTCACTGGTTATTTTTTGTCCTTGAAGTTTGGTCCGTCAGACTGGATAAATTTTAGTGGTAATGTGACCAAAAGTAGAAGACCCATCAAATCTGAATTTAAGACATTTTAATACTTTTTAAGGCCTTTTTTTTGTTTTGTTTTTCAGAACATTAAGGTTGAACCACTGCAGTCACGTCGACTGTTTTGTCAATGTCTTTAGTACCTTGAAAGTGGTGATTAAATAGCTTTGGAGGAGTCATTTACCTCTCAGATTTCAACAAAAATATCTTTAACGAAGGTCTTACGGGTGTGGAACGACATAAGGGTGAGAAATGGTGAACAGTATTGGCATGAAAGCAGAATATTTTAGTTGTTTTGGTGATCATTTTGATCAAATGATCAATGGGGATCATTTTGACAACGTTGCTGTCTGTACTCGAAAAACACAAACTTTTCCGATTTTAGTACATCGTTGTCATGTAAACGTACCCTGAAACACATAGCAAACTCACCCTAAACAGAAACAAACCCTGTAACAAATCTATTTGCTCATTGTTTGTTGGTGTTAGTTAATGCATTAACTAACATTAGTCAATTGGACCTTATTGTAAAGTGTTACCTACTTTTTCTGGCTCTGTTTGTATGAAGTGGGCCATATAAAACATCCTAAACAGATGAATTGTAAGGTTGTAAACTAAATAAGTTGCACATAAGGAACATGGTGAGTTAGATGGAGAAGAGGAGGTGTATAGTAAAACAACTGCTGAGGAATAAGCCAAATCGTTCTCAACAAGTGCAGTCCAAATGAATTCCCCCAAGAATCAATCAAATCAGCACCAATTATGAGTTTGGGTGTCTGGTGGGGTCAGTGGAAGGCTTGTTACCGTGAACCTTCAATCATGCTTTGACTACTAAACAGTCCTGTGGTGAGAGGCTGTGACAGATGAGAGCGTCTAATTACCTTCAAGTTCTGTCGGTTCAGTTCTTCTGAAAGAACTACAATCTACAAAAATGCAAATACTAGTCAGGATTATTCTGACAATCACAATTTGGAAACAAAAGAGATTAAAACATTTGGCTTAGATTTATATACGTATGTGTGAAATTATATAAACTGTACTTTGTACTTTACGGAGTGGATAATATGGACAGTCTGCGGGAGCCTTTCCGATAATTGGTCATTGGCAGTGTTTAAAATTATGTTCCGAGCATTTAATTGTAAATGTAACCAATAAAATGCATTACAGCAATAAAACCTCATTTATCTGCTTTTAATTTATTATAAGATTCAATATTTGCAATAGACTATTTTAAGTTTGTATATGTATAATCTATAACAGATTACTGTAGAACACAAGCTAGTGCAGAAGTGAAACATTGTAAAATAGAGAAGAAAAAAACTATATCTGCGCATTATTATCTTAGGAAAAAACATAACATATATAGTCTTAATCACGTAGACTGAACGGAAGGGTTAGGAATCGCAATTTCATGATAGCCAAATACAAATAGAATTTATTCCCCCCATTAAAATGACTTTTCCCCCAAAACTGGATGTATTCTGTCATTATTTACTCAGAAACACACAACAAGAGCAGAAGGTTACCGGCTGACAGCCTTCGTCACAATTCACGTTATCTTTTTTTCCTCTGTGTTTCATAAATCACGACCATAAAGAAATCAGTCTCTCCCAATGCAGACTCTACAGATTATTCTGCTTATTTAATTGTGTCTTCTATAAAAGAAAAGGACAAAATGATCATCTTTAAGAAATTGTAATTTCAGCAACTTGTGAATTGTATAAATTGTTTTTGTTAAAATGTTCTAAATAAGTCTGATTATTATTATTATTATTATTATTAAAAATTAAATTTCTCCTTCAACTGCATGCAAGTGCAATAATGTAATCTTATTATATTTACTTTTTTATTAACACAACACATAAATCAAAAAACAGTTATAATTAGAATATTCCAAGTAGGGATGGACGACATATCGGCTACAATATCGGTATCGGCCGATATATGTTTATTTTTAGTGTTATCATTATCGGCCCGATAAGAAAAATTGGCCGATATATTAAAGCAGATAAATAATGGATTAATTCCTTCAGCTGAGACACTCACCGTCCACCGTGATGATTTTAAATAGCTTGAAATGTGTTTGAAATTACTTCAAAAAGGAACATAAAACATGTACAGCACAAGTACAATGAGAACATTATAACTGTGCGAGACAGTAATCAGGCTCTCAAAAATTATATAAAAATTTGGATTTTATATTTATAAGCCAATATGTCGTTATCGGCTTTCAAATATAAAGAATTATCGGTTATCGGTTATCAGTATCGGCTAAAATTTCCACATCAGCGCATCCCTAATGTCTAGAAAACGTTTGACAACATCTATGAGTTAAATCTGCGAAGTTTTAACCGTCCTCAGGTGAAATATGAGTCCATCTCTCATTGCTGATCAGACCATTATGTTTGTCATCAGACTATTCTGTCTTTTCTAAACCTCAAAGGACTTCCGATTATGACAACAGTTTCTCTGAAAAAGTGCCTCGGTTATATTCTGTAAGGGACCATCATAATAATAATCCTGGTGATTTCTCACTCGGATGCAGTGACAGGACGTGAAAAACGAAGCCGCGGTCTGGTGCCGGAGACAGCAGCCCACCGTGAGCCTAAACCCACAACAGCGGCCGTTTGTTTAATTGTCGCACATCTCTAAACACCTCGCTAACTCATTACCGCCCACAGCCCAGACTTTACCCACAATCCATCTCAGGAGTGAGGACGGCACACATCATACGGGCAGCCACTGAGAAAGAGGTTTATAATTGTAATCATATATGTCGAGACGCTGCATTTGTGCCATACTGTACGATTAGTAAGACAAATAAGTAATAATTTGCTAATGACAACATTATGTTGAGTCAGTTTAGGGGCAATTAAAGTGAGTGATATTTACATATGCCTAATGAATCACCGTGCAGTGGCAGCTTCAGGAAGCCTCATGAATATTCATCCATGCATGCGCCGGCCCCGCCGCAGTTTATAAACTGAATTATGGTTGATTTGCCCTTTTAAAAATGAACATGGGCGCATCTCCCACAAGGAGCGAATGAACAATAAAGGCTGATTATAAAAATGTTTTAGTGGTAAACTGCCGGTAAGGCTCGTTTTATAGACTTCCCAGGCTTTCGTGCAAAAAAAAAAAAAGAGTGAATAAATAAAAGCCATGCGTGCGGGTTCGGTTCGAAGCACTGGAGCAATCTGTGCTTTCCCGCCCCTATTCAACTGGTTGGCACCCATTAGTGAGGTCAACTATATCAGCGAGAGTTCACCCGGCAATCAGCTCAAAACACAGCCTTGATTTGTCATTTTTCATCCAACGCCTAGTCTTTCAGCAGGTGCGGTGTTGTTTGATATCCATACGCTGGATGTTTTTGAGATGCAAAACGAGACGTGCGTTCGGGGGGGGGCGGCACAGCTTTCGATTGTGTGATTCTTCCTGCAAGTTCTGCATTCGCTAATTGGTCTCTATTAATTGCAAGATGTGCGTTTTGAGTTGGGAAATGCAATTCCCTGGGTAGATTATTAATTGTAAATGCCAACATCTGCCGTCATGAAAGTGATGCGATCCTGCCCACCCTGACCTTTTGACCCTGATCTGTAAAACAAGCCTCTGTTTACCCTACGCTGACGGGATCAGACTGTATTTGGGAAACGCTTTAGTATTTTATCCATCAAATCTGTTACGTCGATTTGTTTCAAATGTTGCGACTTCTCGCAATGAAGACAGGTTGAAATATTCCTACCTTTCATGGGGATTCTATTGGGATCTTCTGAAGAATGTAATTTTGGTAAAATCCTCTAAAATCAGGCTTCTCAAGGTGAAACCTGGAAATATTATAAAACTGTGATTCTGGAAATAAACAGGGTTGGGGAGTAACGAAATACAAGTAACTTAGTTACGTATTTAAAATACAAAATTTGAGTAACTGTATTTCATTACAGTTACATTTTAAATGGATGGTAATCAGATTACAGTTACATCTGAAAAAGTATTTCAGAGTGAATTTAAAAGTGAATTTAGTATGCGAGTTAAATGTCATAATTCTGACTTTTCTCAATATTGTGAGTTTATATCTCATAATTCTGACTTTATAACTCACAATTGCAACTTTATATCACACAATTCTGAGGGAAAAAGTCAGAATTGTGAGATAAAAACTTGCAATTATCTTTTTTGTGTTTGTTCCACACTTATTAGTATTCCAAAGTATTCTAAAGTATTTAGATTAAGTTACTAAACTTGAGTAATGTAATGAAATACGTTACAAATTACTTTTTAAAGCATGTATTTTGTAATCTGTAGTGAAATACATTTTAAAAGTAACTTACCCAGCCCTGGAAATAAACACATCTTAAAAAGGTCAGGGAAATTTCTATTGTACTTATATTTTTATATTATACTGAGCAGTAAAATATTACACCGCTCTTAGAAATGAAGTCCTCAATTTTGAAGGACTGCGAAAGTCATGGGAAAGTCCAACAGATAAACATAAAAACGTGTAACTACTGTCACTATCTGGGCTTTATATCACTCCAGGTTATTATGATCAGATATCTTCTCAGAAAAAAATCGTCACTTTAAAAAAAGTTCTAATATGTGCCTTTTAGGTACTAAAATATACCTTTAAGGTTCTAATATCCACTCTATAGTATATAAACATATGTAGACGTGTCCCTTGAAAGGCACCGTCCCAGTGACAGCTTTTTTTCTGAGAGAACATCCTAAATCCAAAACATGTTTCTAACCTAAACTTGCAACACTTTCCCTGACCTCTCATCTAAGCAACCAGCATCTGCTTTGAGTTGAAATGGAAATCCATCACATCACATAGAGCATTACTGACACCTTGTGGCTGAAAGGACAGAGATTTCATTAGCTGGAGGTGCACGAAGCAGCTTTATATAAGAGCTTTACCAGTAATAAGTAGCTTGTTTTATTACAGTAGCATATGAGTAGCCTGTATTATTTTAAATAGGTGAGTGGTCTCCTCACTGAAAATTCTGAAATTGTACTCTAAAATCTTTTGGACCCTAAAGAGTTTCTAATGGCTGAAATAACATTTCATTTTTGGGTGATTCTATAATTGCAGGTACATTTGGTGTCCAAAGTCATTTTTAATGCTTTTTTCAAATGGTTATATTTTTGATTAATTTCATTTGAATAATTTGTTGCTCATTGACATGGATCATAAGATGTTACAGGACATAATATGTTTTCTGTGAAAAGTAGGGGTGTAACGATATGCACAGGTCACGTATCTCGATATTTTGAACAAAATTTTAAAAACGAAACTGAAATTCGAAAAAGATATATTTAAAAAAAAAACATTAACATATTAAAATGAACAAATTAAACAATAAACATTAACAAATTAAAGCCTCAATGGCACATCATATTCAAAGTGTTTGACATCGTGTATGGCAGCCTTGTTTTACAGTGTTTACAAATAATTGTCTGTATTTTTTTACCGTCGTGTCTATAAAACCAAAATGCTGCCAGACGTCGGACTTATAAGAAGAAGGGCATCTTTCAATTTGTATTTTTTAAAGCAGTTTAATCAATAAATAGCGTCTAGTGTGTGTTTAATGTGTGGTGACAGATCGCTGTAGCTCCTCGTGAACCGATCATCTCTTCATACTAGTTCATTTATAGCATCAAATAAACATGAATGAACATCAGAAGGAATGTTGTTTCAAGACGTGATTCAAGTTCACCAACGTTAATCTACTAACTCCCCTGACCGCTTTGACGGACAAAATGGTGGATTCAGGGTTATGATTGGTCAGATCGCCTGTCAATCAAACTTCCTGCGAAGGGTCAATTAGTCAGTGTATTTTTTCCGTCATGTATCATTGTGAAATCAAAATGTTTTACTTTTCTTTTGGTAATATTTCATTTATTTTATTTATAAAAGCTCTGAATAGTCATTTTCCTAATTCTACGACTATAAATTGTTCAAAAATATCTTTTATCTTAACGAAATATGTGTCCATAAATCTTGTATCAATTCTGTGACTTTGTTTTTAAATTGCTGGAATTATCTCCCACAACTATGGAAGAAACCGGAAATGATGTCAGTTTCCCTGAAGCACTGAAATGCGTGTATGCGCTCTCTTTCTCTCTGAGAAAATATTTCAATCTGAAAAGCTCTTACGCCAAGAGTTATTTTGTAAATTGTTACCACAATATCCAAAGGAAAGACGAATTTATCACGGATCACACAAAAGGTTATTTAAAACTCCTGATTTCATTAGTGTCGTGTGCTCTAATGGAGCAAGTGGAGATTTTGGCAAAATTGTTTTTAAATTCTTTCAATAAGGTATTGGAAGGGATTTCTGTTAACTTTTTGAAGTGCAAAATCTATCTCTAGTAAGAATCACTCCTATATTTCGTGCCTTAAATTTGATAAAATCATCAAATTGTCATATATTGCATAATCTATTATGCTAAAAAAACACCTACATCTACAAAAAAAAAAAAAACACCTTCCACCTACATTTTTTCAAACATGAATTGCCTGTACATACAACTAACTGCAGTTTTCAGCTGAAATGAACACTAGCTAGAAGGGACTGTGTCATCAATTATTGCTTATTCAGTTTATGTTGCAACAAATGTTTATGTTGAACACTAATGTTTATGCTGGCACGACACGGAGCAGAGGAACTGGATAAATAACAAAATGCTGTAAATACAGCCACACTGGCTTTCTGACCCCGTCTCGTTTTTTTTTCTGGAAGGTTTGGAGGACTGCGCTCTTGCCTCTTTGAATCTCCACACCACTGCCCCAAAGAGTCCAGAGGCTGAGATCGGGCATCAAGGAGAAATGATTCCCAACAGAGCCACAGGTGGGCACCATCGAACGACTGTCTGTGGTCCGATGCAGTTCAGCACCCTGATCTGTCTCTGAACAGGTTTGACTTGGTATGCCTGCAATACTGTCATCAGGGCTGGGTAGGTTACTTTTAAAATGTATTTCACTACAGATTACAAAATACATGCTTTGAAAAGTAGTTTGTAACGTATTTCATTACATTACTCAAGTTTAGTAACTTCATCTAAATACTTTAGAATACTTTGGAATACTAATAAGTGTGGAACAAACACAAAAAAGGTAATTGCAACTTTTTATCTCACAATTCGGACTTTTTCCCTCAGAATTGTGTGATATAAAGTTGCAATTGCGAGTTATAAAGTCAGAATTATGAGATATAAACTCACAATATTGAGAAAAGTCAGAATTATGAGATATAAACTCACAATATTGAGAAAAGTCAGAATTATGAGATATAAACTCACATACTAAATTCACAATTGCAAGACAAAAAGTCAGTATTGCAGGTTCTCTCAATTGCAAATGGTTGCAGTGACAAGTGAATTATAAAATGACTCACAAAACATGAAAACAGTCGTGGATCATCAGGTCATGACAGGACAGTTCAGTTGACAGTTGGGCAATTTTTTTTATAAATTCAGTCATTTTGTCTTGTTCAGGACAGAACTAAATAAAAATAACAACATTTTTATGATCCTCTTAAAAGTATTAAAATGTTGATGAAACTTAACTCCGCTTTTTCAGACTGTCAGAGTCAGAGAATCACCAATCGCTGTTTAAATGACATTAAAATTCAAAGTAATCACTTTGGTAATCTAAAACACTTTTCAGATGTAACTGTAATCTGATTACCACCCATTTAAAATGTAACTGTAATGAAACACAGTTACTCAAATTTTGTATTTTAAATACGTCACTAAGTTACTTGTATTTCGTTACTCCCCAACCCTGTGAATAGAGCATCACCGGCCTGACCTGCAACCACACACACTTTACCTACCAGTGTGACGGTCTGGAAGAAACAGAAAGTTCAGGGGGAGGGGTGCGAGCAATTTCCTGCTTCTCACGCACCTTAGGCCATGTTTACACCTGGTATTAAATTGTGATTTTGCCACGATATGAATGACAGAAACACTAGCATGTTTAATTTTTTTTCAGTCGTCCACGACAAGTTCCATTTTCCACATGTGTGGGACTGGCACATAGCAGAGCAGTGGTTAAAAAGTATATAAATGTTTATTTTTTTTTGAAAATGCCCGATGGTTTCTCTAGATCAGACTCTTATTCCTCGTCTGGATCATGTAGAGTCTTTGAAGCTGCACTGAAACTGACATTTGAACCCGTTGAACCCCAGTGAAGTCCACTATATGGAGAACAATCCTTAATTTCCTTAATTTCGTTTTCGACTGAAGAAAGACATAAACATCTTGGATGACATCACTTTGAAAGTGTCGCAAAACATGCAAGAAGCAACGTAATATTGTTTAGCAGAAATGTCACCAGAGACACGTTTTTCCAATGAGCCTGGGTCAGATTTGAACAGACATTTCAAATGGGACTCTTTAGCATTTTTTATATAAATTCATTTTTTAAAAATTACAATATTATTCTATTTCATAATTATTGTAAATACAAATCATCATACAGTATTAAACCCTCAATAAAACAGCAGCGCATGTGCAAGTCACAAAAAGTGCAAAGCCTAAAGTGGAAATGAATTTGTTCTTACTCTGTTCCTGTTTTGTATCATAATGTTTGATTCTTACAGAAAGATATTGTTGTTTGAAATGTAAAATTGTATGCTGTGTTAAAAACAACCCAAGTTGGGTTGAAAATTGAGAAACCCAGAGAATGAGTTGTTTTAACCCAACGGTTGGGTTAAATGTTTGACCAACCTGCTGGGTAGTTTAATTTAACTCAACTATTGTTTAAAAATTACTGTATGTTGCTTAAAATGAACCCAAAATTCATAACATTTATTAATACGTATAATTTATTAAAAAGTTTATTTAATAATTAATAAACAATAAACATTTATTAAATTAAATTGCTTATTAATAAATCTTCACCTTTTGATTATTGTCGTTTCCATTTTTAATTTCCACCCTATTTTGGGTTCATTTTAATCCAGCCTTATTGTGATTTTTAAACATTAGTTGAGTTAAATAAAACTGCTGTTGAGCAAACATTTAACCCAACCGCTGGGTCAAAATAACCCATTCTCTGGGTTTGTCCATTTTCAACCCAACTTGGTTTTTTTTCAACCCAACCAGCATTTTTTGTATATTATGTACAGTAGCGGCCAAAAGCGATTTCTGGCCTAAGAAAACTGACATCTTCACTCTTTATTGAAATATTATTCAAAATTTGATTTTGTACGCATATCGCGTACATGTGCTTGGAGTTACTTGTTTTATTTGTAATAATAACACAATAAAACATCATTTTTGGCTAGGCTGTCATACAAAGGAATTATGAATTATGCAAAAACATAAGAGAACCAACAAAATATTAATACCAGATTATCAATGCATGTTTTTTCCTGTGAGCTTTTTGTTTTTCTATGAATTTTTTTACATAGTAAAAGAAATCCTATAACTGTAGTTTGCCTTTTTTCCCAAATAATTTTGTCAGATAAATACATTAACCAAACTTTATGTTTTGTTCTTCCCTCATATGGAAAGTATTTTTAAAAATATAACATATTTTCCTCATATTTTGATGGTTTAATCGAACTTGTGGGGACATTAAAAACAAATATCCCTCCAGACATCACTTTTGTACGGTGGCTGAGAGAGCTCAAAGCGCTGCAAATAAGAAAACACATGCAAATAAAAAAAGCACATGCAAATAAAAAAAAAACGTGATCATCAGTTTGACAACACATGTGCTGCAAATCCTCACAACACATGCAAACACAAAAACGCGCTGCAAATACAAAAAAAGCGCTGCAAATATCACAAACCACAACGGAAATGTTTCAAGGAGACCCCAAAAAGTGGCGGACCCTACTAGGACCTGCTTATTATCTGTGTCCAAAACCAGTTCAACTCACCCTTCACTCATTCACTAACCCCTATATAGTGTACGGCATTTGAGTGCACAATGTGTTCACAATCATTAAATACTATAAAAACTGCAAACAAAAATAAACAACTGTACATTATTTCATGTATTTATTATTTTTAATAGAGTGTTGTTCAGTTTGTTAGAAGCTCACGCTCACAGATGACGTGGTCGTCGAGCGCCTCAGGCGGCCGTTATGATGACGTCACATTAGTACGCTACAGATGATTAACCAATATTATTAAATCATCCACTAAATGATCATCTCTTAAAGTTCAATGAGTGAACAACAATGCCACATATTAAAACACTTTTCTGTTAGTGAAACACATTACATTGAGTTAATGCCTACATAATATATTTTAATATTTTTTAGTTTGTGCTGTTGTCAAGTAGGGTCCGTCACTTTTTGGGGTCCCCTTGAAACATTTCTGTTGTGTTTTGTGATATTTGCAGCGCGTTTTTGTATATGTAGCGCGTTTTTGTGTTTGCATGTGTTGTGAGGATTTGCAGCACATGTGTTGTCAAACTGATGATCACGTTTTTTTTTTATTTGCATGTGCTTTTTTTTATTTGCATGTGTTTTCTTATTTGCAGTGCGTTGAGCTCTCTCGGCCACCGTACTTTTGGCCACTACTGTATTTACATTACGAATTACGCACAACAGCTCTTTGTGTTGTGTATGACAACAACAACAACAACTGTTACATCCACAATGAAGTGTTTAAATTCCACACAAAACCAAAAAATGCCTCTCAGTACAAAAAAGTGACAAATAACATTTCCGGAAGCGCGATGAGAGACATAAAAATGTCCGGGAAGGACATCATGCCGCTATGATCCACTTTGGTTTGGACTGTGTACGACTTCAGCTCTGTTTTCCCGGTCAACACAGACGTATGAATGACGGCGATTCTCGCCTCCTCTTGATACGGGGCGTCCCTGTCCTTGCCTATGAAGACGTCATAACTCTGTCCAGGCTTCCAGAACGGGTAGGTGACCGTTAGTCTCTCCAGGTGCTGCACTGTGAAGTATTCAAACGGGACGGGTTGGTCGTCAGAGGGCTTGCACTGGACCAGCGACAGGTGCCGCACATCAGAGTTGTTCAGCAGGAGGGCCACATTAAGAGGCGAGGTGTACAACACTGTCAGGCATTTTTTTTGAACCGGGCTGGTGCTCTCGGCCCTCTGCAGCACTGATGATTGGTCCTTGCAGTTGCTGCACTCGCTGGTGTTCATCTTCTCACAGAGGCTTAGATCCTGCGCACACACGCACATGTACACGTTGCGCTCGGTCACGTAGGCCACCTTGAATTCAGAGCGCAGGACGGCAGGCGCGGCGAGCCACAGCAAGCAGTACAGCACTGCGAAACTCATCTGACTGCACAGGATCATCTCCGAAAGGGATTCTTTGTCTGCATGTGCAAGAAAGAAGAATGAGTTATTGTTCAGCCAAACACCAACAGTCGAGGCAAAACCTGGTGAGCTGCCTTGTGTCTGTCGACAGCTGAAGCAGCAGTCTAAGTGTAATGGAACCTCATAAGTTATGATTTGCAGCGCTCTTCTCATAAACACGCATGGGAGATTTGACCATTGATTTCAATACAATCAGATATTAGCATGTTGCCAAGCTAACCATGTGATACTTTAATTAGCATAAAAAAATTGAAGAAATCAAAATACTGGGTTATATTATAGAGCTAAAATGCTTAAAATGCTAATTTATGTTAGCAACATGCTAAGTAATGCTAGCAACATGCTAGTAATGGGTTAAAACATGCTAGCAATGTGCTAAAACATGCTAGCAACATGCTAATTCTTGCCATCAACATGTTAGCAAAGTGTAAAATATGTTAATTCATCTTAACAATGTGAAAACATTCTAACAACATGATAACTGATGTTAGAAACGTAATCAAATATGCTACCAACATGCCAATTAATGCTAGCAATGTGCTAAAACAATGCTAGAAAACATGCTAATTCATGCTAGCAACCTGTTAAAAATGCTAGTAATGTGTTAAAACTTGCTAACCATCTGCTAAAACATGCAAGCAACATGGTAAATCATGTTTTCGACATGCTAATTCATGTTAGCAAAATGTGCTAAATCATGTTAGCAACTTGGTAAAACATGTAAGCAACATGCTATTAATGTTAGCAAAATGTGCTAAATCATGTTAGCAACTTGGTAAAACATGTAAGCAACATGCTATTAATGTTAGCAAAATGTGCTAAATCATGTTAGCAACTTGGTAAAACATGTAAGCAACATGCTATTTATGTTAGCAATATATTAAAACATGATAATTAATGCTTGCAGTGTTAAATCATGCTAGCAACATGCTAAAACGTGTTAATTCATGCTAACAATGTGAAAACATTCTAGCAACATGATAATTGATTAGAAACATGATCAAATATGCTACCAATATGCCAATATCATGCTAAATCATGATATTGACATGCTAATTCATGCTGGCAAAATTATGAAACATGCCATGTTTAAAAAATGCTAACAACATGCTACCTCATGCTAGCAATATGCTAATTCATGCTATCAACTTGTAAAAAACATGTTAGCAACATGCTAATTCATGCTATCAGCATTCTAAAACATGGTAGCAACATCCTAAAAAATCCTAGCAACATGTTAAACCATGTGAACAACATGCTAATTCATGTTATAAACATTGTAAAACACACTAGCAATGTGTTAAAAATGTTAATTGCATGTTAATTAATGTCAGCAAAATGTTAAAACATGCTAGCAATGTGCTAAAGTATGTTAGCAAAATGCTAATTCATGTTATCAACATGTTAAATCATGCTACCGACATGCTAATGCATGCTAGCAAAGTGATAAATCATGTTTGCAATGTGGTAAAACATACTAGCAACATGCTAATTCATGCTAGCAATGGGATAAAACACGTTAGCAATTTGATGAAACATGATAGCAACATGCTATTCATGTTAGCAATGTGTTGGAAAATTATAATTAATGTTAGCAGTGCTAAATCATGCTAGCGACATGCTAATTTATGCTAACAATGTGCTAAAACATGTTAATTCATGTTAGCAACCTGTTAAAATGTGCTAGTTCATGCTAGCAATGTGGTTCTTTCTTTATTTATTCTTTCTTTCTTTCCACTTCACTAAATTTAAAGGTCATAAAACTTTCATACAGCCTTGTTTGTCGAGCCAACATCAAAGTTTGTCAAAAAACTTTTCAATCTAGTTCTATTTATGATTGATAGTTCTTCCTGGATGAATTTCACTGAGCTTGTTGCTATTAACTTCTGTAAAGGATACTTTGAATTTGCCTTTAAGAAAGGTTCTTAAAAGGCAGCATAAATCATTCTCCCTTTTGGAATCACCCAGAGTGTGCCTTAAAGTTCTGTCTACGCAGGCAGCTGGTACAGCCAATCTCCTTACAAGTGAAAGAACTGCAACCCACCAGGATGTTTCAGTGATGTGTGAAAAGAAGTGGTGCTGTGTTTGGTTAGTCAGCCAATACAAGATGTAGAGAGGACAATAAAACAGGCTCAACCCTCTGACGGTCAGATGTGCAGCCCACTTTCAGCAGTGCCATGGTTTTAGGGGGCTGTTTGAGCTGTTGTCTCAGCTGGCTGAAAAGAACAACATCCAGGGAAACATGGTGAAATCGGCATGAAGTGGACCACAATGACAAGTTTGTCTATTTAACCAAGGAACTGAACGTGTTAGGATTCTGAAAATGAAGAAAGCGTTTCATTATGCACTTTTTCTGCACTCTTAGACTAAAAGTTTCTCTAGAGAACTCTTAACTCGATTTTAAACGACCCGTTATGACAAAAAGGAGAAATGTCTTTGAGGGTTGCATAATACTTTCATTATTATTTTTTTTTTTTAGTCATTTAGCAGACGCTTTTATCCAAAGCGAGGAAAACAAACAAGCGATTCTTCATGAATTGGCAAATAACACAGGAAGTGCTCACAATACAAGTTTCATACATTGCTCAGTACCATAAACTAGAGTTATTTCAGGTCATTTCAATTTTTTCTAGTGTTAAAAATATTTACGAGCTGTTTAATTCATAAAAATTTAATAAACTTTTTATATTTAATTTGGAAGTCACACTTGTGTTGTTCGCAGTCAAAAGTGGCTGAGCACCTGAAATGTGACTTTTTATTTAAAGTCAATGTAATATATTTTTATTCAATAATATATATATTTTTTTTGGATTTTGAGAGAATTTTATGTTACAAAGTAATATTTATACAATAATATAATAATTTTTCCATTGAAAATACAATTTTGTTCATTTTCAAAGTATTTTATGTTTAAATAGAGGCTGATTAGTGTCATCTGGTGCGAGTAAAAAAGGAAAAACATATGAAATGCCATGGTGCATGGATCACGGAGCGTACTGAAAGAAGTGGAGCCGGGAGGAGGGAGGTGGTGGTGATAGAGAGGGGCGGGGTTTCACGCCACGCTTTAAATGAGAAAACATTTCAGAAATAATGCATTATTATTGCAAAAGACTTCATTGTAGTCTGCAATACGGTACATTTTAATATTACTGTTAGTAGCCTATCGTACACCAGAGACGACGCAAGTGTTTTTTGGTAGTTTCAGCCCGACGCAGTTACCATTTTCACGTTCAGAGCCATGTTGTTTAAACAGCAAATGCACTCGCGCCCATCTGTTCGCCCATGGTCTGAAAACGAGGTGTGTTCAGGTACATTGTTGGCGTATTGCTATTTTGAGGAACTGAAAACGACTACGGCATTGACCAACAAAAACCTGCTCTAAAGTCAGTGGTGCAGTATTTTAATTTTTTTTTTTTTAAAGGGCGCGTTACTAATATGTGCCTATAAGCGGGTGCACAATGTGCGTACACTCTGCTTTTTGACACGCAGCAGCACACAAACGTTTTTAAATATTAAAATTAAAAGTATTCCTATCTGGAGAAGCGTTCAGGCTTTACAAATTCCGCCATGTAAATAGCAATCCACCATGGCGCGAGCGCAGCTGGCTTTTAAAGGAAATGGGAGGTTGGTTTATTTCACGTTAAGCCCAAAACACACCCATGACTCATTGAGACACTAGGGACAACCCTTTTCCGTTGATAATCCAGCAAAAGTGGATTTGGACACACCCTAAGCCCACCTTTCATATTTTTCGTATCTCCCATGCATTCATTTCCAATGGCGGTCATTTCTGACCGTGAACAACGCACAACAAAGTGTGACACTTTTTTTGATGACAATTTTTTGAATCTAGGCCATTAACTGCCACAAAAGTCATAGAGTTTCTTACCATTCCGACGAAGTAGCAATTTTTAAAAATTTCTAAAAAAAAGATGAATTAAAACTAAATCAATTCATCAAAATTAGGTCCATAAAATGACGGCAACCCCTAAAAGTTTTTTTGTATCAAGATAGATCCCTTGAAGGCTTTATATTGAATCTTTTCTTCTAAGAGTGCAGGCCATCACTGAAAATGTAAGCAAATTTGACATTGACTGTGCAGGCCAGCTCCTGGAAATCTTTTGCATTAAATATATATTTAAAAAAAAAAGATAATTGAAGCAACTTTTGAATGGCATTTTAAACAGTTCACAGGCAATTGCATCATCAGCATGTTCAAAACACCGTCCGTCTCTTGCAGTTTTACATTCAAGTACTTGCGCCTACCATCAAAAAATAGAGTAGCTTTACCTTTTTATCGGTTCAAACTTGAAGGTTTCGACTCTACGAGCTAGACTCTCACAAAAATTCCTCAGCACCAGTATTGTTGCTTGGATTGGCCGGCTTCTTCCTCCAGAGTCTTAAACTATGCTTGTGTTTCTTATTATGCAACAAAACTGTCCGGAGGTGACGTGCCGTTAGCAACCGCTATTTATCCTGCCTGGTCCAGAATGCGTGCAGCTGTCCTCCATTTTCTCTCCAGAATAACTCCAGGGTGTGTCCACACTTCATCTGCGTGCCGGAGCTCGTTCAGGATTAACTTTCCATCTCACCTTCTCACACAGAGCAAACGTTGGAGCTCTTAAACAAGAACCAGGAGCTATTCATATTCAGCATCACTCGTTAGATCCTTTTGATAAAGAATCTACACAATGAGTCCATTCATGAAGCTTCTCGTTTTTCTCCTTAATACAGAAAGAAAGAATTCCTGGCAGCTTTGCTTGTGCTGATTCACTGTTTCCTCTAGTTAATCTAAGAGAACATCTGTCTTGTCAAAAGATAATACCCTTGGCAATGATTTGAATGTTTTGTTAATTTAGATAAACACTCTCCTCGTATGGAAAATCTGATTCTCAGAGTTTGTATCCTGGGTTTTGTAACACTTGCACTTGACTTTCTGAGTCCTGAAAGGTTTACAGTAAGTCACATTTAAACAAAGAGAGAGAGCAAAAATGAAATACCTGTTTGTCGTTGTCATGCTGAGAGGCAGTCGAACACATGTCCATCTGACGGTCTGCACGTCTGAGGATTCATAGATCATTCCTGGACTGTGGGGTTGGGCTTACCAAATCCACAGAGGCTGCCAAAGCCACAAGACGGTGTCCTCAGCATCTTGCTATGCATGAGCACAGCGGCTAAGCCAAGAAGGAAAATATTAACTACATCTGGGAACGACGTGAGACAGTCAATAAAACACGCAGATGACCATAAAAGCATGAGTATGAAGCAAGGTTTTCCTGGAAGTGCTGGAGATCTTAAGAACTGAATGAACTTGTATTGAAGAACAATGTTTAAAAAAAGGTTCTAAAACATCAAGAGGATTCAACTGACCCTTCGCCGGCAGTTTGATTGACAGGCGATCTGACCAATCATAACCCCGGATCCGCCATTTTGTCCGTCAAAGCGTTCAGGGGAGTTAATAGATTAACGTTGGTGAACTTGAATCACGTCTTGAAACAACATTCCTTCTGATGTTCATTCATGTTTATTTGATGCTATAAATGAACTAGTATGAAGAGATGATCGGTTCACGAGGAGCTTCAGCGATCTGTCACCACACATTAAACACACACTAGACACTATTTATTGATTAAACTTCTTTAAAACATTACAATATATTAAATATGAAACTGTTTCATACGTTGTCAGTGTCCTCTTTGCTCCTCAATGTATTTTTCACTTCGTGAGAGCATGATGTGTGGCGTGAGAGCGCATGACTTGTCGGACATAGCAACAGTAACTAAAGGGGGCGGGGCTTTGCGAAGGGTCAATTTCAAACTATATTTATATTCATATTTGGTTCTTTGTACCTTATTTTTGCAATTTAATATCCTTGTTTATGAATGTAAATGTGAAGCAAATCCTTAATTTTGGTTTCAGTTTAATCCTTGTGTGTCAATTAAAAAAAAAAAAGTTTCTTATTGGTCCACAGAGGACCCATGTCAAAAAACGGTGATAAAAATTTGAAGCTTGGGAGCAGAGGCTTAAGTTTGGACTCATTTGAAAGAATCTTGAAGTTAAAAAAAAGTTATAGATGTTTAAATTTATGAAAATGATTTATGAACATTATTGTCATGATGTGTTACGCAGGAAGACAAAGATGAACAGAATCAATAATATTCTGAAATTGTGACAGTTATTTCATATATATTTTTCATGAAACATACTGATCTCTAAAACTGCCATAAAATCAAAGCCATAAATCTAAATTAGTTGAGTTCCAAATTTGAGGTTGATATCTCAAAAAAATGAGCAGAGCTCCACTGGTGCACACAGTGGTTGGATTTGTGATTTGAGGCAGAGCTTTTCTCTCTCAAATATCACAAGCACACACACACACACACATTGTTTTATGACACACATAAAAAAACGCACTTTCACATCCACAACAATTATAGCTGCATCATTTATCCAATTGGCTCTATAATATGCATAAGCAGAAAACAGGAATAAAGTGAGTATTTCCTTTATAGGCCAAACCTGAGAAAATGGCACCATCTGGTGTAAAAATTTAAATTTTGAAGTCTTTCCAACAAAATGAAAGTCTCTTAACAAAGATTGCAACATTTTATAGTTAAATGACTCTGGGATATTAAAAATTGCAGTTTGACATTTTTGGTCCTGAGAGGAACTATTTTGTGTTACTAGTGCAAAATAGATTTTTTAGAGGAAATGAGGGTGAAATAGTAAAAATTACAATAAAAATACACACTTTTGGCAACATTTGTGCAGTTGGCATTCACACAGGCAAAATGATCAAAAAAGCTAAACAAAACTGTATAGAGAATTGTGGATAATGTTTATTTTATTAAAAGCCAACAAGAAAAGAAGATAAATTATATTGTTAATGTTGTAAACATAACTGTGAATCCATTTTTAATATTTAGGCTACAGAAAATATAATTGTGAGAAGCTAAATGTAATAATACATTTGAAAGAAATGTCATTTAAAATAAACAAGTGAAAGTAAAAACGTGACTAACATAGTGAAACATTCAAAACAGTTACGGGACCTAAAATATAGTGTTTAAAGCCTACATTTATGTAAATTTTAAACTAAAGTCTTAAAGAACTACTCACAAACAAAAGAACTACTCATATATGAATCATGCAATGAATCACATGAACTTTCCCCTTTTTTTTTTCTTGAGTGTAATACATTAGAATATCCAGAGGAGGCGTAATGAATGCTCCTCTTATTAATATACAGCAGGAGGAGAACTAAATATTCAGTAGAGCAAAAAGGAGACACGAGCTAGTAGGTTTGTTATTTAAAGTAAAAGCTATTAAAACTTTCCAATGTTTTTGTGCAGGAAGAAATACTCTGTTCATTGAGCTCTGTTGACCTGTGTTGTCACACTAAAAATGATGTATGTCCCTGTGGAACCTGCCAATTTACAACATATAATTTTGAGTAAATATGCATAATGCACAAATACCAAACCATTTAATAAATTATACTCATTTAACATTCAAACTCAGATCTTGCTGCATTTTTTTGGAAGGTTTACAATAGAGTTTAAAAAGGAAAAACATACAAACACCATAATTTTCTCACCCCATTACATTTCACTATAAATATTTGGTTACATTGCCCTGTTGGCCTAACATTGAACCTCATTAGAGTATTAGTGGACTATCAGGTTTGGGTTAGAAGAATAAATTCACATGTAGTTGTAAAGTTACTTAGTCAATAGAATGAACATATTAAGACCAGTTATCATGTTTTGCTGATATATGAATTGCAGTGAATTTTGATTTAGTACGAGAGTGTGTTCACTTTTCAGCAGGACATTTATCTTGGTCTACAAGGTCAAACTTTGGGGCAAAATATAACGGCTCAGTAAATTTTCTCATTCCCATGGTCATGGATCTGAATATCAGCCTGACATATTTTTCAAGACTGACAAGTATCTTTGTTAGGATCGTGGGAAACAAAAAGACAATGTTATTAGAAATCATGTGCATGATTCTTTCTTCAAGTTCCCATTTAAAACGTGTAGCTTGCATGTGGTTTGACATGCTGTTGAAAACAGCAATAAAACGCTGAATTGCAAAATTCTGTGGTTGCGGTGGCACGGATGTAACAAATGCTAGATTTGAAAGTTCAGGGGGAGCACTGTAAAAAACAAAAACCCCAAACTTCAGTTGCTGATCTGAATTTTTAAGTATAATCAAATTAGTTTTACAAGTCATAACTTTAAAAAACAAAGTTGAAATTGGTTAAATTGGTGTGTTAAAGTAATGGAAAGACATGCTGTCGTGGCTTATTGTTCATATCATTTTTTATAAGGGTGGAGGAAATGCAGAGACGCACGCCTCTGTTCGTCATGGAACGTTTTCTCATTGACGCTTGCAGTTCTATTTTTCATCTTTCAAAACTGATCCTATGGCTTCTCCTGCAATACTTTATAGATATGATGACCAAACGAATCACGTAGCTGAATCAAGGAGAAAGCTTCTGCAAATAGCATTACAACTCACATGCGGTTGCAAATAAACGTGAGAAAAGGATCTAAATACAGCAGTCTTGATTTATTTAAACAAACTCAACTCATGAACACAAAAACCAGCTTAATGAGGACAGACAATGAACTGAAGAAAAAAAACAGAGCTTAAGTACACTGAACAAACCGATCAACTAAACATCAGGTGCAAAGACCATAGAAATGATCCAGAAGCGTGAGAAAATGAAAGTGAGATGTGAAGGCTAAGTATAGTACTTGGAATTTGTCCTCTGTGTTTAGTGCATTGTGAGAAGTGAGAAGTGAAACCACATACTGCAAACGAGCAATTGCAGCTGTTTTTGCTGCGGCGCCCAAGAAGTGATTGGGGGTTTGATGCCCCCAATTGAGACCGCAACATTTGGGTTACCAGTCTGACTCTCTAACCATTAGGCTACGAACACAGGAAACAGAGAAGAGAGCAAAAACCAACCCTGATACTACCACCACCACCCCCTCAACTTAAACAGTCCAACGGAGGGTGGGAGGGGGCTTAGGCAGGGGGAACGGAGCGGAAAACCAGGACAGGCGGGACCAGGGTAGAGGGCTGCATTGGGTTTGGGCTCCCGCGGGACCCAATGCAAATCTCGCGGTTTTACCTTTGCTGCGGGCGGGAGTGGACGGTCAGAAAATTTAGCGGGAGACCTGCGGGGAACGGTGGGATTTGGCGTGTAGTAGAAATGGAGTGAACACAAGAAGTTGAGAAGAAAATGAAAACGGCTGTTTACTTGACAAAAGCAAAACAAGGCAAGTCAGACATATGGAAACAATTCTCAACTGACCCTTCGCAAACAGTTTGATTGACAGGCGATCTAACCAATAACAACGCCGAATCCGCCATCTTATCCGACAAAGCCGTCAGGGAGTAGCCTATAGTAGATTAACGTTGGTGAACTTGAAATATTGTGTACTCGCGTCTTTCCGCGCTTGAAACAACATTCCTTCTGATGTTCATTCATGTTTATTTGATGCTATAAATGAACTAGTATGAAGAGATGATCGGTTCACGAGCCGTTTGAAGGATCTATCACGACACATTAAGGAGCCACTATACGGTATTTAGTGTTTAAACTGCTTTAAAAAATTACAATATTTTAAATATGAAACTGTTTCATACGTTGTCAGTGTCCTCTTTGCTCCGCGATGTATTTTTCACTGCGGGAGAACATGATGTGTGGTGAGAGAGAGCATGGGTTACCAACACGGGGCGGGTTTTTTCGAAGGGTCAATTGTCACTGACAAAATGGGAGTTAAACTTCGTAAGTTGCGATAAATGTGCAAAAGTGTTCCTTTACAACGGACATAAATCTGGCACCTCTGCCGTGAGGCGACATACAGTTTTCTGTTTCCATGTTACTTGTTTGGTGAGTGTGTATGCAGTAGCCTAAAAACTGAGGTGCCGCTAGTTGTGGTTTTGTTTTAACAGTTAGGCCTAATGTTTTACAACCCTAATAAAAAATAAATCATAAGCCTACCCAATATGTTTGTCATGTGTGGTGCTTTGGTTTAGCGTTGTTTAATTCATCTTATTTAAACACATGTTTAAAGTCTGTTATTCTGGATGTTACCTTGAACGAATATTTAGTCTGAGTATGTGTGTAGCTACATTATGTCACATGAAGTCCGCGGGCGGGAGCGGACACAAATGTTGCGGGCCCGGGCGGGAGTGGAACACACAGGTTGCTGGAACGGAAGACACAGGTTGCCGGAGCGGGCAGTCCTGGTCATACATTCAGCGGGAGCGGGCGGGTGCGGGTTTAAGAAAACAGTCCCGCGCAGGGCTCTAGACCAGGGTATTGGCAGAGGCAGAGGGAGTCAGGGTGGAACCCCCAGCAGAAAGGCCAGGATGCAGGCCCATAAATGTAGGGAGGAATGGGGAAGGCTTGGCAGCAGGATTCAGGTAGACAACCGACTGAGATGGAGCTGTCAGTGAAGACCCAGGTGGAGCTGCGGGACTGTAGGGACTGCGCAACAAGGAAGGTCCTGGAGGGAGCTGCAGTGACGAGCAACAGACGCCGGGGCCAAGGCGCCAAGGCGAAGCGACCAAGGACCAAGGCGGAGCTTGAGGGAAAGCTAACGACCAAAAGGGTGGAAGGACAAAGCGCAGCTGAAGGCCTGGAAGTCTGTGGCACAGGGAGAGTGACGAGGGACCCCGACCTGTAGAAGCTGGCATAAGGTCCAAGGCCAAGCTACTGAGTCGATCATCATGGGCTGAGCTGGCAATTACTTTGACGACCAGAGAGGGAGCCAAAGGGCTGAGGAGAGGCGGTGCAGGCAGGCCTGGAGGATGGGGCAGTGAAGGTGAGGCAATGCAGATGGGCTTAACAGGGGGAAAGGGGAATTGTGTGGAAGAGTACCAACTCCACATACTCCAAGAAAGTCCTTAGAGCAGTGGTTCTCAACCTTTTTTACTCCAAGGGGGGCCTCCTGTCTGAATCAATACTGCAAACATACTTTGCAAAAAATGTCACTGCAGACATATTTTATGACTTAAAATTTCTTACTCGGCTCAGTTGTCCTGCCATACCAAACAAGTCCACAGGGTAAGACTGCATATAGCTACCATACGGATCCATTCAGAATTATTAAACACACCAAAATACAAATAAAAAATAAAAACATTCTGAATGTGTGGAAAGGCGAGTCGATGTCATCAATGAACAGTTCCTCGGTCAGAACAAGCAATCACGTCTGTGTTTGGAGCGTCTGATGTTCATGTGTACATAAACACCACTGATCCTCACAAACTTCTCCAAAACACACTTCCTCGGCGACCATCCATTATAAAACCTTCACAGTACATTAATTTGGACAACTATGCAAAGATATTGAACTGTGTTCATGCAGAAATACGATGTTATAGCGATTAGTGAACCGAGAGCACACATATACTGTTTGACTCGGGTAAACTCTGTTAATGACTATTACTGAAGTCCCAGTTGGCCTGGTTTAGACCAAGGTATTCAGCGGGCCAAAAACCCTGGCTGTTGGCCCAGAAGAAGCCCAGACAAGGCCCAGTCAAGCCCTGGGAGTGACAGTGGAAATGCGTTCAGCGTAGGCTGCTCTGAAACAATCACAGAATAGATGCGAGAGGTGGTGCTTTTTTTAATTTAACGTATTATTAATAAAATTAATGAAGTATATTAATATATTTAAATAAACTTTAAGTTATCTCGCAGCCACCCTGGAGGATCACTGAGGCCCCCTAGTGGGCCACGTCCTCTCAGTTGAGAAGCCCTATACGCTTGTTTCCAGGCAAGCGAGGTCTCAAAGGAGTCAGCGAGATAAGATCCAAATGCTGTTTTATTTAAACACGTAGTCAGAACAGGCAATGGTCGGAGAACAGCAAACAGGTATGTCAGAGAGAAGGCAGAGCCGTAAACGTTATCCAGGCAAACGATCGAGATCGAGGCAGGCAGCAAGAGAGCGTTAGTCCAATATTCCGAAACAGTGGGTCATACAAGGTAGGCAGCAAACAATCATAAACCAGGATAAACAGGCAGGAAAACAAGACACAGGAAATAACGCTTTGAATTGACAGGGTTAGCTAATCAATACTTTGGGGGTGTGTGTGTGTGTGTGTGAGTGGTGCTTAAAAGGTGAAGTGCCCTCTAGTGTCTGTCTCGGGCACTTCAGCTGAAATCGTGACAGTGAGGCTTGTCCTGAAAGGACACAGACAGAAGTCATCATAATGAGAGCATAGAGACCAACTAGTAGCAGGGAAAAGGAACAAAGGAAACAGAAAACAGAGCAAAAACCAACTCATAGTAAAACTCAACAAAATAAGATAAAACAAGACCTAACCCTGACATTAATGAAAGAATAGAAGCACACCTGATTGTCAGTTCATTGTGTCAAGCCATCAGTGTCCTGTGACTTAATGTGATATTCTAAGAATAACTGACATCCAATATCACCATTGTACACATGTGCAAATTCAGGAGAAACTTCTTCTTGCTCAAGGTAAGTAACTTAAGCGTTTCTCTAAAGTGAACAAGAAAAGATCATCAAACTTACAGGATCTTGAAATACAGATCTTGCATGAGAGTAACTATTTTCCTGCCAAGTTACAATATCACCTTTCTGACAATGATGGTACAAACTGAATACATCTTGTTCATTCACGAAGGGCTACAGTTGTCACATGGGGAAGTTGTGATAAAGTTGTGATAAAGTTGTGATTCCGGTCAACTTGACTTTCAAAAATAACTCAAAACACTGTTAGCCCTGATCCCATTACAGACAGGGCTGGGTAGGTTACTTTTAAAATGTATTTTGCTATAGATTACAAAATACATAGTTTAAAAAGTAATTTGTAACGTATTTCGTTACATTACTCAAGTTTAGTAACTTAATCTAAATACTTTAGAATACTTTGGAATACTAATAAGTGTGGAACAAACACAAAAAAGGTCATTGCAAGTTTTTATCTCACAATTCTGACTTTTTCCCTCAGAATTGCGAGATATAAAGTTGCAATTGCGAGTTATAAAGTCACTGCATTTTATAAAGCAAATGCACTCAATTATTTTAATTTCAATGAACTCAAATTTTTAAGGCAACCAGGTAACTTACTTCTTTAAATTAAACCAACAATTGTTTTTTTACAGTGTAAATCTGCAATGGTTATCGGCAGGAGTGCCCGTAATACCACTAGAGGGCACTCCACCTTGGACTCTCACACATGCACATTTACTCCCGGATATCATTTCCCACAATACACTACGCACTCACACTCTCACTCACTCATTTCAGGCAGACTACATTTCCCAGAAGTCCTGTCTCGAGTCCTTGATCACCTCACCAGATGATACTCATTATGTTAACTATATTAACACACACATCTGAGCGAGGTTTTGTTATTTCCCTGTGTGTAACTTTTCTGAGCGTTTATTTCCCGTGTTTGCTTTCCTGTTTTTGACCCTGTCTGTTTACCATTCTGTGCCGGTTCTCTGCCTGCCCTTGGATTTACTGCTTTGTTTTACTGGACTGTTCTAACTTGCTGCCTGCCCCGACATTCTCGCCTGTCCACCGACTACGATTCTGCCTATTCCTCTGAATTACCTGTTTGCTGTTCTGTGACCATTGCCTGTTTGACTACCCCTGTTACAATAAAGCCTGCATTTGGATCTGCACCTGCGTTGTCACGCACCGCTTCATTACAAAATCGCTGTTCCCATGTTTTTAAGAACAAATTTGTTAGCTGGGTAAATCAATATATGTGATAACATTCTACACTACGCTATGGAAGCCATTTATAACGAAAACAATAAGTTAAACTATCACTGAATTAAATGATAGGCCGCTACATTACTTCGCGTAGGCTATAAATCATATTTTATAACAATAAACATTGTTATAATACAGGAAGGTAAACTAACTCTGAAACTGCGATGATTAATATGGCGTCTTAAAGATTCACAATAAGGTGCAAACAGAATACTATACAGTAACATCAAAATTTGTTTTAATAAGCCATAAGTTTAGAACTTTTGCAGTAGTGAAACTGTGATGGATCATGTACGATAACAGATACACTTTCAAGTAAATTAATCATACTCAAACATTTAACATTAGTTAAGTTTATTAACGTTAATTACAAAACTGCACAAATTAGTGAAAGTGAAAGTCGTGACGTATTGTCAAGTATGGTGACCCATACTTGAAATTTGTGCTCTGCATTTATCCCATCCAAAGTACACACACACACACATGTTGTGTTTTCATGTTTTATGGGGTCATTCCATAGGTGTAATGGTTTTTATACTGTACAAACTGTATATTCTGTCCCCCTACACTACCCCTACCCCTAAACCTACCCATCACACAAAATGTTCTGCTATTTTAGATTTTCAAAAAAAATAATTCTGTATGATTTATAAGCTTGTTTGCATGGGGACCAAAAAAATGTCTCCACAAGATCAAAATTAACTTTATTATACCTGTGGGGACATTTGGTCCCCATAACGTAGGGAATACCCACACACAAACACACGGAGCAGTCGGCAGCTATTGCCACAGCACCTGGGGAGCAATTAGGGGTCAGGTGTCTTGCTCAAGGGCACTTTAGTCATGGTATCGAGGGTGGAGAGAGAGCTGTTCATTCACAATCCCCACCTTCAATTCCTGCCGGCGTGGGAAAGACGTTACAAGCCTGAGTCCCTCACCATTAGACCACGACTACCCCCTTTAATTAAAGCGATTAAAGCGATTGAAAATTAAAAGAAAATGAAAATTAAAGCGATCATGAAGAAGTTAAGGTCTTCTCTCTGTTCCAAACACGTTCAGTCTTGGCCAATATGAACTAACACAGTAAAGTGAATGTATACCGCACACACATTTGGTTCTATACTGCTTGTTGGCACGTTTGTGCAACTTAGAGAAGATTAAGTGTGATCTCGAGAAAACGTCTCGGGTTACGACTGTAACCCTTGTTCCCTGAGAAAGGGAACGAGACACTGCGTCGATACGACACTTTGGGGAACGCCCTCAGCGTGACGCGTCTGAAGCATGAATGAAACTATTCCAATCCTGATTGGTGTTGCGTCATGACGTAACATGTGACGGCATACACGGAAGCTACAAAGGGACGCCGGCACACAACAGAGTTAGCTTTCGCGATGAAGCAAGCCGCTCCCAGGCATGGAGAGGTGTGGCAACGAGACGCAGTGTCTCGTTCCCTTTCTCAGGGAACAAGGGTTACAGTCGTAACCCGAGACGTTCCCTTTCGAGGGAACTCGCACTGCGTCGATACGACACTTTGGGGAACGGATACCCACTATGCCAGACCGAAACATGCCTGCCCTAGTGTGAAGCGGAACCCGGCACACCTAGGACGAGAGGACTCGTGCACCGAGCGTGGAGGGACGGTGTAGACTATAAAAAATATAATGAAGGTATGTGGGGTGGACCACCCAGCCGCATCGCAGATGTCCTGCAACAGGACCCCTGACAGGAGGGTCCTAGAGGACGCCATGCCCCTGGTAGAGTGGGCCCTCAAGGCCACAGGTGAAGGCAGACCGCGCACCTGGTAGGCCAAGGCAATAGCTTGAACAATCCAATTACTGATTGTCTGCCTAGACGCAGGAAGTCCCTTTTTTTTTTTTTTTTTTTGGTGGTCCACAATACACCAACAACTGCTCCGATCTCCTCCAATGAGAGGATCTTTGGACAACGATCTTCAAGGCTCTGACAGGGCAGAGCTGATGAAGCCTCTCTTCTTCCGCCGCCACATGAGGTAGGGGGTGGAAGGCCTGAAGAACTACCGGCCATGCCACCCTAGATGGCACCCTGGGCACATAGCCGGGCCTAGGGTGAAGAATGGCCTTAACTTCCCCGGGGGCAAACTCCAGGCAAGTCGGCGAGACAGCCAAGGCCTGGAGGCCGCCTACTCTTTTGAGAGAAGTAATCGCCAGGAGAAAGACCATCTTGAAGGTCAGGTTCTTCGCATAGCCGACTTAAGCGGTTCGAAGGGGGCAAGTGCCCGTCCCTCAAGAACCACCGCCAGATCCTAAGTTGGGATCCGGGACTGAGTCGCAGGCCTCACCCTCCGTGCACCACGGAGAAAACGTATGACCAGCTGGTGCCTCTACAGGGGCCCATCACTTAGAGGAGTGTGGAAAGCCGCAATGGCAGCCACATACACCTTAAGTGTGAACGGGGTAAGACCAGTAGAGAAACGATCTTGGAGGAACTCCAGCACTGAAGCGACCGGGCAGTTAACTGGATCCAACTCACGCTCTCCACACCACGTGTAAAATACATTCCACTTTAGGCCATACAATCTCCTTGTGGAAAGAGCCCTAGAACTGAGTATGGTCTCAATCACTCTAGCTGACAAACCAGCCTCTAGGTACTGAGCCCCCTCAGGGGCCAGACCCACAGTTTCCACAGCTCTGGCCGAGGGTGTAATATTGTACCCTCTGCCTGAGACAGCAGGTCCCTCCTCAGAGGGATGCCAGGAGTGCCGTGATGTCTGAGAACCATACTCGGGCCGGCCAGAACGGGGATACTAGCAATAGACTGACCCCTTTTTTCTGGACCCTCTCCAGGACTACCGGGAGCAGAACGATCGGGGAAAAAGCGTACAGACGCAGCCTCTGCCACGTCCGTACCATGGCATCCAACCCCAGTGGGGCTGGATGCGTGAGAGAAAACCACAGCGGACAGTGGGTCGTCGCTCGAGACGTGAACAAATCCACTTCCACTGGGCCGAACCTCTCGCATATTGATTTCACCACCTCTGGATGAAGTTCCCCCGGGTCTCAACCCCTGCCTCAACAGGACGTCTGCTTCCTGATTCTGGTCCCCGGGGACATACATCGCTCTGAGAGACGACAGTTTCCCTGGGCCCACAGGAGAATCTGATGCGCCAGTCTGGACAGAGGGCGCGACCTCAGACCCCCCTGATGGTTCAAGTACGAGACCACTAACATATTGTCCGCTCGTACTAGGACATGGTGCCCGCAGAGATCTGGGAGAAAGCTCCTCAGAGCTTTGTAGACCGCCAGCATTTCCAGTCAATTGATGTGCCATGAAAAATGCTGGGCCTGCCACAGACCTCTCGCAAAACGGCCCTCCATGACCACGCCCCAGCCAGTAAGGGATGCATCTGTCGAACGACTTTGCGGCGACATGACGCTTCCAGTACGGAACCTTGGGACAGGAACCAAGGTTTCCTCCATATGGACAGTGCACGAAGGCATTGGCGCGTGACCCTGATCATACGGAATGGATTTCCTCTTGAGGAAAACCCCTTGGTTTTCAACCACCACTGTAGGGGTCTCATGTACAGAAGGCCAAAAGGAATTACGTTGGACGCAGCTGCCATGAGCCCCAGCAGTCTTTAAACTGCTTCACAGTGATAGCGTGGCCTAGCTTCATGCTGGAAACCATCGCCAGGATGGACTCGCCACGAGCGGGAGACAATTGTGCCCACATCGATCTCGAGTCCCATACCACCCCCAGGAACACAGTTCTCTGTGCGGGCGACAACACGCTCTTTATGGTGTTGAGTCTCAACCCTCGGCTCTGAATGTGGCCAGGAACGACATCTCGATGCTGAACTGCCATCTCTCGAAACTGGGCCAGAATAAGCCAGTCATCAAAGTAATTTAGCACACAGATGCCCTGAAGCCACGATGGTGCTAGAGCTGCATCCATGCACTTGGTGAAAGTGCGAGGGGAGAGAGCTAGGCCAAACGGAAGAACCCGATATTGGAACGCTTCCCGAAAGCGAACCTCAGGAACTTCCTGTGATGGATACATGGAAGTATGCGTCCTTTAGATCTATCGTGACAAACCAGTCCTCGGATCTGATCAAACTCACGATGACGGGAATAGTGAGCATCTTGAACTTGAATCTCCTCAGAGAACGATTCAAATGCTGCAGATCTAAAATTGGACGCAACCCCCCATCCTTCTTGGGAACAATGAAGTACCGGCTGTAGAACCCGGACTCCCTGTCTGGCGGAGGAACACGTTCTATGGCCTCCTTACCAACAGCGAGTGAACTTCCTGTTCCATAACCCGACCCTGCTCTGGGTGCACCACAGTCCAGACCGCCCCATTGAAACTCAGGGGGCAATAGCCGAACTGCATTCTGTACCCCTTTTCTACTGTACGCTGGGCCCACGGAGATATACTCGGAATGCATTGCCATGCGCCGATATAATCTACTAAGGGAATCAGCCTCTCAAGGCTGACCTCGGGTGTTATTGGAGTATCGTTCACGACCCCCTGAAACGGAATACTGGCAGGGAAAGGTCGAAAACAATTTTCTGTGTGCGGACGCCGTCGCTGCCAGGCCGCAAGCCCTTGGGGCGGACACTGCAGCATGCGTTCGCTGGAAATTGATGCGGCCCGAAGCGTACTGGACGGCGGGGTTCCAACATCGATTTCCTGAGGGTTCCGCCCAATAAAACACAGCCATAAAACACCAGACAAGTGAAGCATGATCTGGATGATAGGCTGAATATAGTATATTAAATAAATAGACATCTAAACTTCTCAAAGTAAGATGACCATTCCACATTTTAATTCATCGGAATAAAATGCAGCCATTAACATACTATATTGTTACCATACAATCTTTACTGCAGTTAGCAGACTCGAAATCTACGCATTGCCTCAGCAAATGCGAGATCAGAGCCATACAATCTTTACTGCAGTTAGCAGACTCGAAATCTACGCGTCGCCTCGGCAGACGCGAGAACAGAGCCACTAGATTCGTTTGCAATTTGCAGACTCAAAATCTACGCATTGCCTCAGCAAATGCGAGATCAGAGCCATAGAATCTTACTGCAGTTAGCAGACTCAAAATCTACGCGTCGCCTCGGCAGACGCGAGATCAGAGCCACTAGATTCGTTTGCAATTTGCAGACTCAAAATCTACGCATTGCCTCAGCAAATGCGAGATCAGAGCCATAAAATCTTACTGCAGTTAGCAGACTCAAAATCTACGCGTCGCCTCGGCAGACGCGAGATCAGAGCCACTAGATTCGTTTGCAATTTGCAGACTCAAAATCTACGCATTGCCTCAGCAAATGCGGGATCAGAGCCATAGAATCTTTACTGCAGTTCATGTTACACAAGACTTTTTTATTCGAGATACTTCTGAATAAACACAGCCAGCCCCCTCGAGAGCTGACTGTTGGTGCCCCGCACCCAAAAGTGATATGCACCGATCGCGTGTGTCCCCCTTTTCATAAGCGAGGTTTCACCCGCGGCAACACTGAACATATCCACATCCTCAGATGCAGATAGCTCAGCATCATGCTCCCGCACTGGGCAGAAGAAACCGCAGAACGGGCTTCCGCGCCAGGAACAGGAGCATAGGAAGACACACTTTCAAGTTCCAACGGGACACACAACACCAAATAGGACTGACAGCTTGACAGAAAGCGCTTGCTGAAGAGCAAAAAGCTAACTCTGTTGTGTGCCGGCGTCCCTTTGTAGCTTCCGTGTATGCCGTCACATGTTACGTCATGACGCAACACCAATCAGGATTGGAATAGTTTCATTCATGCTTCAGACGCGTCACGCTGAGGGCGTTCCCCAAAGTGTCGTATCGACGCAGTGCGAGTTCCCTCGAAAGGGAACAGCTTTCGTTCTCTCAAGATCATGAGAAAATTAAGGTGTGATCACGAGAAAACAAGATAGAAAAAATAATAATGATACATGGCCGTTTAAGGCTTCCATACTATGCTGTACATAAACAGTTGAATAAACTTTTTATTCCAGTGTTGATGATTTTTGGAAGTCAACTTGACTTTCAAAAATAACTCAAAACACTGTTAGCCCTGATCCCATTACAGACAGGGCTGGGTAGGTTACTTTTAAAATGTATTTCACTACAGATTACAAAATACATGCTTTAAAAAGTCATTTGTAACGTATTTCGTTACATTACTCAAGTTTAGTAACTTAATCTAAATACTTTAGAATACTTTGGAACACTAATAAGTGTGGAACAAACACAAAAAAGGTAATTGCAAGTTTTTATCTCACAATTCTGACTTTTTCCCTCAGAATTGCGAGATATAAAGTTGCAATTGCGATTTATAAAGTAAGAATTATGAGATATAAACTCACAATATTGAGAAAAGTCAGAATTATGAGATATAAACTCACAATATTGAGAAAAGTCAGAATTATGAGATATAAACTGACAATATTGAGAAAAGTCAGAATTATGAGATATAAACTGACAATATTGAGAAAAGTCAGAATTATGAGATATAAACTGACAATATTGAGAAAAGTCAGAATTATGAGATATAAACTCACGTACTAAATTCACAATTGCAAGAAAAAAAGTCAGTATTGCAAGTTTAAATCTCTCAATTCTGACTTTATAACTTGCAATTGTGAGTTTAAATCTCGCAATTCTGAGAAAAAGAAGTCAGAATTGTGAAATACAAACTCACAATTGTGAGGGAAAAAAAACAAATTGTGAGAAAAAGTTGCAGTGACCTTTTTTACAGTTATAAAATGACTCATAAACAACTATCACATGAAAACAGTCGTGGATCATCAGGTCATGACAGGACAGTTCAGTTGACAGTGAGGCAATTTTTTTTTTTTAATAAATTCAGTCATTTTGTCTTGTTCAGGACAGTACTAAATAAAATTAACAATTTTTATGATAAAAAAATATTAATTTGTTGATGAAACTTCTTTTCTTAAGCTTTTTCAGACTGTCAGAGTCAGAGAATCACCAATTGCTGTTTAAATGACATTAAAATTCAAAGTAATCACTTTGGTAATCTAAAATACTTTTCAGATGTAACTGTAATCTGATTACCACCCATTTAAAATGTAACTGTAATGAAATACAGTCACTCAAATTTTGTATTTGCATAACTAAGTTACTTGTATTTCGTTACTCCCCAACCCTGGTTACAGAATATCTATACACCTTTACTGAGTAATATCGAAACTGTAATGTTTTGTCAATCATTCAGGTAAGCTCAAGTGTACTTGTTTCATGTGAGCTTTCTGTTTGGGGCCTGATAGGATGGAAAACACCGTCTCTCTGATTCCACTGGGGTTGCCAGATTTTTACTGTGTGAGGGGGATTTCGAAGATTTGGCAAGTCCAGTACAGGCGAACGCGCAAGCCCCGAAGACAAAGCAGAGCCAGGAAATGTTGGTGGGGTCTCGGACGCTCATCTGAAGTCGGCCTGAACATTTGCTGGAAAACCGGTTTAACAATGTCAAAGGGTCCTGTGTTCCAGTTTGGAGTCTTTTACGCGTTATTGTGTCAATGTGTCTTCGGGTTTGGTGAGTAAGCTCTCGCATATGCCGCTCCTCGTTCTCACGAGGATATTTTTGTGTTTGTGCGCGCGCGTCCATGATAGATATAATCTCAAATATTTAATAAATAACAGTCTAAGCATTATGTTCTAAATATCTGCTTGAGTGTGTTGAGCTGTAGACTGTAATAGATCAATACGTGGATCATTTCTGGTAACAGGCCTGATATGGTTCCCGTTATGGGAATCTGGGAAATGTATTTTACAGTTGTGTTTTCCCTCCCTTAAAAACTCTGAAGTGAACTCGAGGTCTTTATAGAGGATATGCATTTAATATTTTATCGTCTGGGCTGGTTGAGATTGAAACTATTTCACATTTTGCTGTTTAAAATATGACCTGTCACATTTAACCATTCCTCAGTTTTGTTTCTCGGAATGTCATGAGAGAGTTGTAGTCGAGGGACTTAATTTGTAAAGTAACAAAAATGTTCCTCCTCCTCATCATCAAGATTCAAAAGATTATTTACTGTGCTAAATGCATTATAAACACAGGTATAATTCCTATTTATACATGTCTACACTTTATTTTACAGTGTCATTGTTACATATATTACATGAACTTGTAATATGTATTTACATTACATGTTCCATACAGTAAATAATGCGTAATTACATGCAACCAACCCTCCGCCACAAACCTAATCCTGCTCTGTGAGCACATGTTGTTAATTAATATCACTCAGTATTTAAATTTATAATTACACTGTTACAGTGACACCTTAAAATAAAGTGTAATTGTTTGATATTTGGTAAGCCAGGCATTATTTTATATTATATTCATACAGTTTGTGTAATAAGGCATGTGCTTCTGTAGAAACAAACCCAGCTGTGTTTACTGAGCAAAGGAGGAGATCTATATTAACCGTAAAAAGCATTTCTTCAGAATTCCTGTTCTCATGCAAATGCACGTTTTGGTAAGAGACGACAGAGTCTGATGAGAATGCGCAGTGCTGTATGTTGTAACGTTATTATTATGTAATTATTATACATTATTCTTTCCTATAGCTTGTGAAAGTTAATGTGATGTAGTTCATTGCCTCATAATACAGGCTTTTTTTGTAGTTGTTGTTGTTGTTAAAGTTTTTTTTTAAATCCCTGTTGACAAAAGGCATCCGGAAACAAGGCTTTTTGGAAAAGTGAGCGGCCAGGGAGTTTGTCTGCGTCTTTATGTGGGGCGGCTTGTGTAAATACATTACGTATAAGTAATTCATGAGCTTCTGTAAGGCAGTTGAGTATCATTTGATCTGTGGTGGAGTCGGTGTTATTATTCACTATCAAGATGTTACTGTATAGACCATTCTACATAATTGGTGCACAACCCGAAAAACATTTATGTCAAGTCAAGTCAAGTCAAGTCATCTTTATTTATATAGCGCTTTTTACAATACAAATTGTGGCAAAGCAGCTTTACATTAATAAGAAAATGGTGTCATTGTGCAGCTTATTCTATATATTATTGATTCATTCCGTTGCAAATATCAGTAGTTATTAGTCTAGTTAATTTATGTATATCAGCACTGCAGAAAACAGTGACGTAATCGTCCGGCTCAGGTCAGGTCACATACAACGGCGCCAATGCAGGCATATCAAAAACACTGCTGAATATCAAGCAGGTGTCCCCAACTTAAGCAAGCCAAAGGCAACAGCGGCAAGGAACCAAAACTCCAACAAAATGGAGAAAAAAACCTTGTGTATTTATGTATTCAAATCTTAGATGTTTACTAAGATCTTTCTATTATATATTGAAACCCACAATAATATTTAAAATATCAGTGAGATTAATATATAAAAAAATCATCATTTATTGGTTGCTTTCGATTGGGAGATGGCTGTCCTGAACCCTAACCCCTAAATTTCAACTTGTGAAAATGAAATTGAAATTTGCATTTTATTGCATTGTTGTTTTTAAAAATATCTTTTTGATTTTTTTTTTTAAAGTGGTTCAAAAAAATATGTATATTTTATATTCTCTTTGTAAATCATAAAACTTGAGTTACAAAAAAAAAAGTGTCCTGCATTTTCATATCAGTTCCGAAACATGTATTAGTCCATTGGCTGAGACTGGTTTTAACCACATTTCTACATTTTTGATCCGGAAGTATTCCTGTCCCTCCCTCTCACGTTGAGTAGATAGGTCCATCATTTTGAGGTAAATGTGTTCAAAATGTGTTGAAAATCTTTGTTCGTTCAAGGAATGTCACTACCAAACACTTTTTTTCTCTAAATAAGCAAATGTTTTTGGATGTTATTCCAAAAAACTCGTTCACTAACCCCTATATAGTGCATGGCAGTTGAGCGCACTATATCAGCAAAGAGTGAACGAAAATGAGTGAGTGAATTCGGACGCTGACGTTAATAGCATGCGCCAGACAATTTCGTCATTAACATTTCCTATACCCATCTGTAATATGTCCTGTTTAGCTTCATGAATTGTATATTACTGTTTATTTGTCATGTTTATTGAGACAACATCCTCATCCGTCCCTAAAGCAAATAAAAATTCGTCACTACATCATATTCTAAGACGTAGGTTAAATACACTGTACAACAGTTCACTAACATATGAGAAAAATCGACCAAATTATCATATGATAATAAGTATATATATTATGATATAAACCTGTATCATTTCGCTTCAAAATATCTTTACAAAGATGTTCTAATTAATAAAAAATTACACTTACACTTACATGCAGTCGTTCACTCGGAATTTGGACAGCACTACAAAATAGCCGACACCCGATATAGTGCACTATATAGTGGATAGGGAGCGGTTTCGGACACAGCTCTGGACTCATAAGTATCTAAAATTGTCACTACCGGAATATGTGGTGAAGTTTCGGTAGTGACATCGTTGTTTTGGTAGTGACAAAAGGGAACACATTATCCTTTATTTGGGGGAAATAAACTCAATTTTAGTGCAATTGTGCAAATTATTAGTATTTTAGTATGTTTTAGTATGTGAGTTAAAATTCTGTGATGTGATGTGGTCACTACCAACACATGCCACTACTGAAAAGCAGTCATAACCGAAACATGGGAAGTTTTGTGATAAATAAAGTGTATTGAATTATCAACTAAGATGTTATTATAGTGTTTGGCTCAATGTTTATTCAAACTAATGAATCCTTAACTTTGAAATCAGTATGATAAACTTTATATCTTTTACAAAGAATGATTATCTTCAAAATACAACAAATTTCATAAATTTCACATGAAATATTGTTAAAATTGTTATTGATTTACCTGCGGAAACTTTCAAGGTAGATATAAACTGAATCTTAATAGGTCAATGTGACCCTTCTTACTAGTCAAAATCAACCACAGGCGGCAGATCCTTTTCCTATTTGGCACCTAAACTCTGGAACAATCTTCCTAGCATTGTTCGGGAAGCAGACACACTCTGTCAGTTTAAATCTAGACTAAAAACACATCTCTTTAACCTGGCATACACATGACACATTATAAATTTTTGTCTTCATATCCGTTAAAGGATTGTTAGGCTGCATAGATCAGGTCATAACACCAGATGTACTCGTTAAATCAGAAGAATGGCATTTACAAGAATTTTAGCCTCTCTGCTTATCCCGAGGTTTACCAATTAACGTGATTGGCTGGATCCGGGCCGTGTCCGGGTCGGATGGGGAACCTGCGCCTGTGCAACATCCCCAACAAACCGTCCCATACCGGTGTGATAAACTAGATGGAACTGGATTAAATAATATGACTGTTGCGACTCCAATCGGACTCATGACCTGTAACTCTGCCTGAGTATCGGACAGGTGTTCACTGTTGGCCAGAGGAGAACTGACCCCCGACTAAGCCTGGTTTCTCCCAAGGTTTTTTTCTCCATTTGTTGGAGTTTTGGTCCTTTGGCTTGCTTAAGTTGGGGACACTTGCTTGATATTCAGCAGTGTTTTTGATATGTCTGCATTGGCGCCGTTGTATGAGAACTGACCTGAGCCGGACGATTACGTCACTGTTTTCTCCAGTGCTGATATACATAAATTAACTAGACTAATAACTACTGATATTTGCAACGGAATGAATCAATAAAATGAAGAATAAGCTGCACAATGACACCATTTTCTTTTTGTGCAGCCAAAAATGATTTGCCAGTTATTACTGTAAAGCCACAATTTGCATTGTAAAAAGCGCTATATAAGTAAAGGTGACTTGACTTATTAAATTATTTATTATTGTTTTTCAGTCGTGACAAATTTAGGGAGAGCAAAAATGTTCCAAAACTCACCTCACTTTATCATCGCCTAACTTTATGCTTAAGATCATATAGACTACATTCAAATATGTATATGATAAAAACCTCAAGTTAGCATTTCTAATGATGTTAATCTGAAAATAGAATAATCTGTTAAGCATTATCCCCCGGTTTCACAGACAAGGCTTAAGATAGTCTCAGACTAAGACGCATGTTTCAGCTGTCTTAAGTGAAAGCAACTTGTACTGACGTATCTTAAAATAAGTCACTGCCATTGTTTTGTCTCAAGATGCACATCAGTAATGTTTTATTCTAGTGTATATGTTTATAAAATATACTTAAATATCCTAATGGAACTAATACCTAATCCTAGTTTAGGCTAAGCCCTGTCTGTGAAACCAGGCCTATATAATGTAAAACTGTCGTTTTACCTGCAGGAACATGCATTGCTCTTGCTTTATGAACGTCACATGACAACGTCCAGTTGCTTTAGGTTTCACTTTGCAGGTTATATTTCTATTGAACTTATTAGTATCAGTTTGCGGGTCTCTATGTTGGATGTAGTTTAGGTTTAGTGCTCAAACTTTTGTCTGTATGTTTGCACGTTTTTCCCTGTGTGTTTGCACGAGTATCTTTCTCTCGTTTCTCTCTGGCTCTTTCACTTCCTTCCTGTTGTTGTTTTCATTCCTTCGTTTCTATCTGTAAATCTTTCTCTGTTCTGGTTTGCACCAACGTGACAGCCAGTCACCCGGTGTTTTGGCCAGAGTTTGTTGTTGAAAGTACAGTATGGGTGCTATGATGTAGTACGGACACTTTGGTTATATTTTCACACTTGTGTCACAGTAAAACCGCAGCTACGTTTGAAATGAGTGGGTATGAAAATGTCAGCGATCACACGTGGTTACAGCTGCGAATCACTGTGGGCTTCAGCCTTGTTCGATAGCGGCTCTGCTTCTGTCAATCTCAGGCCTCCAGTGTATTATTGCTACACTGTAAAAATAGCAACAACATATTTCCAGTTTATGAAAACTTAAAAATGCTATTTCTTGACACTACACATGTCAGACTAACAGAACTGCCCCAAATGTGGTCCCAACTAGTCCAAAACAGTCTGAACAAAGAATTTCATATTGCTGAAAGGTTAAGACTTTGAGTTCCCAGCATGCATTGCAGCATGTATAAATGATGTGGTTACTGTTAAAGGATTGGTTTTTTTTTATTTCTCATTATTGTTAGTTATTTGTTGCGTTGTGATGTAAAGAGCTCACCATTTTACGTGTGTTGATTGCCACCATGTGTCAAGCGGCCTAAAGTTTGTTCAGCCCTTTAAAACTATACCTTAGATATCTTTGCATTGTAGGGATGATTGTTCTTCTGCTTTACAAGCATAGCATTGTTGGCTTAACATATTAAAGCGGCCATGAATTGCATTTTTATTGTTTAATGTTTTATAATGTTAGTGTGTTTTTTACATCAAAAATTAACGCTGTTTGCTGTGAGACTTCATTGTAAACGCCCTCTGCTGTGATTCGCTAACATCTTTGCATATGAAATAGCTAAGTATTACTCTCTTGAAAACTTTTAGCACATTTTTACTATTACAGCACTCAAGGTTAACTAATCGTGAAAGGCATCACACTTAGATCTATGGCATTATATTTAGATCGTGGCATGAAAGGTTGCAGTGATGAACATTGTAGCCGATCACAGACATGTTGTTGAGCGCATGAATGCAGTGATCACGTCATTGCAACTCAATTTCTGCTCACTGACGAAAGCTCGTTCAATGTAACTAAGAGATTTGTAAAAATCTAAATAAAACTGGAGTTTTGAGTCACTGATATACTCGTGCTGTTTGATTGACAGCTCCAGCGATTGTAAAGGGAGCGTTCTTTGATCGCTTTCTATATATAATTTAATCACAGTTTAAATTATTTTCATCCTACTAAGAGAAACAACATGAAGTTGAGCGTTTAGTCACTGGTTTTATTTACTGACAGATAGACAAAGAACACCTGACTGTACATGAATCATTAATATCAGTTCAGGCATTAGCATTAACAGTTACTTACATGTTGTTGAATTACTGTTGAGTCCATATCGTAAAAGTCTGTTTGCAAAGCCTGCTCTGAAATGCGATTGATTTGCCAAAGACTCCACAGTGTAATGCACTGAATACAAATAAATAATGCTCAACTGAGTCACATTGTTGAAAATAAATAACCTAGCATTAGGATGCTTTGAAAGGGAATGATATTTTTAGTCCGGTACCGTTCTTCTCTCCTCGTCATCTCACCACCACACCAGTGGGCAGGGCTAGCGTTGCATTGATGAAGTAGGCATTGATTTCTTCAGCGGAGGCTGAGTTTCACCTATATAGACACATTCTGGGACGAGTCGTTCGCTGGGCCTGGTGTCAATAAAAGTTTTTATTGAATTTTCAGTTCTGAAACTTGCAGAATGTTCTTAAACCCTGGGTATACTTCATTTGACTCGTACGCGTACACAGGCATTCGACACGTGCAGTTATGAACATCTCTCACCACTAGTTACAACCCATGCAAATATATATGTATTCTTTCTTGTATCTTGTATTCTATATTTGTATGAGTACAAATGAGGGTATTTTCTAACCTTTTCGCATAATCTTTCGTCTTTAGGCTTCCATTGTCACTGTAGCTCGCATGCGCTACGGTCTGTTCTGCGGTTTTTCTTCGACTACCTTGTGAATGGACACCCGCAGGGCACGGTTGCCTTGTACCTTTACCTTGTGGATAAACTAATTACTGCAAAAACAATTAAATTTGCATATGTTTGCCTGCGCATGCAAAGTACGCACTGTTACAAAAATCTAGTACGCGAGTCCTCTTTTAGTGGCAAAATTTGCAAAACGCTGTCTGTATACTGACCCTCACGTACACATAAAAAGTGAAATATACTTTGTGCTTCATAGTAGAATGACCTCTTAAATATCAAAAGCAGAAGGAAAAGTTGATTTCTCAATTCATGATCCCTATAAGTGTCCTATAAGACTGTACTACATATGGCTACATATTACATAATAAATTAGAGTTACTAAAAGAAAGTTTGCTGAACAAGAAATCTTTTGTTGTCTTGATTAATATATTTGCTGAATGTGGCATTTGTGAACAAACAAATTCAAATGGACAAAACATTAGTTTTACTTAGTACAATTATTAAAACAATAGTTGAGGGAACTTAAAATTCTGACCGCATCAAGTTGAATTGAATTTTTCTCAATTTATTTTTTCAAGTTCATTTAATTGAAATACTCTCACATCAAAACAAAACTTAGTAAGCACGTGCTAACTGCACTAAACTTCCTCTTCTGTGCAAAAACTGATTTCTGCTTTTAATTTCACTTCTCTTTAGCAAGTCAGTTTTTTTTAAGGTTAATTCTCAGTGATAATTTGATAATTGTTTTGCTTTTCAAACTAATAGCTTTGCTCAACTTTGACAGTCAAAATATGCTATTAGTTACTTGCTAATGTTATATTCAAGTAGTTTAAACACTACAAAAACAACAAATGTCACTGTTTATAAAGAAAAACAGCTGAAGACATTTATTGAACTGTAACATTTGATAGTCTAACATCAATGAGAAAATCTCCCAGTTATGGCTGCGTGTTAAAGCTATAAAGCATTTTTATCTACTCTAATGACTTGAATTTAGATTTTATTTGGCTTTTCCCCCCTCAAATCACAGTAATCATCATAAAACCAACATTTTCAGTAAAATGATTGAGTCCTTGCATCCTAATCTACCAAGGGTCTGATGCCTCGAGCGTCTTCAGATTGCACAAGAGCTGCATTTCCTGTGACTCAAAGCAACTTCCTCAGATCAAAATGACCCCATTAAGCTGAAACAGTAGGCTACCGCTGTTTTCACAGATAGGATCACCTCAGTTTATACACGATCTAACAACAAAAATGCAAGTATTGGAGTTAATGTACCCCGATGAAATATAATAATGGCTTATTCCAATCTAAACTGCTTTACTGGTGTATCTGGTTTCCTGCTTTGTTCAGGCTGGCCCGGTTTCCAGGTTTTAATATAGGAATGCACTGATTTTTGGCCGATAACCGATAATTATTTATATTTAAAAGCAGATAACCGATATATTCGCTCATACATTTAAATTAAAATTTTTACATACTTTTTGAGAGCCTGATTACAAAAAGAAAAATCTCACCATCAAAAGCAATGTCACAATTATAATGTTCTATATGTAGCCTATATGACAGACTTGGACATTTTGCACTGTATTTTCTTTTTTGAAGTGACTCCAATCATATTTCATTGCGTTGAATTTCGCTCGAAAGGGAACCCTATTTTAGAAGGTGTAGGATTTCAGTTTGCGTGTATGGTGGATACTTTTCAATGTGTGTTTTTTTTTATGTAAATATTTTCATGTTGGCACAATTTTTATTTGTCTGCCAAACTCATTTCAAGCATTTCAGCATCATATGATGCAGTGATCATGTTGAGCAAACCTCAAAGTCTAGTCCAAGATTGTGACATCTGTACAGGAAGTGACATCTGTCTAAAAAAAAAAATGCCTCGACATTTGAGTCCCTGTTAACCAATACAGGCAGGAATTGATGTAATCATGAGTTTTGAGTTTGTAATCGTGTCTAAATCTTTTTTTTTTTTTTTTTTCTACAGTTCCAACTAACGTCAGTGTTGTGTGTCACAACTTCATTAACACACTCTACTGGAATTACAGTCATCCAGCTGAACAGCTGAAGTTCAGTGTACTGATCAGACCTTACGAAAGGTACGTGTGCATGCACAAAAACAGTTTCAGAAAATGTGACATTTCTTAATCACAAGACACTCTTTTATCTCATTTATCTCTAGCGATTCCCAAACTGTTGACACTTCCCAGACGTTCCTTGATATCAGCAACTACAGCAACGATCCGGGTGATAATTACGTTGTGTTTGTGACGGCGCATGTTGGACAAGAGAAATCAGAAAGTGCCTCCATTAAATTCACCTACAGCAAAGATTATTATGATAAGGACATGCATAAATGTAAGTTCTGAGTATAACTTAATCATATAGATAGAGTATTATGCTTTTTTTAGTGTTTGCAAGGCACTAATGATGATTAAACAAACACAATTGATGTTTACTACACTTGTTTTAAATAGAAAACTCGGACCTGATTGGTCCTTTCAGTACCGTGTCTGTTTAACCATATAGCTGCCTTTACTCTATATTATGTGTTCATTCTCATTCGGCCATATTTAATTTACACAAAACCAAAGCCTAAAAGATGAGCAAATGCATTTGAATGCCATTTTAGTGTTGCCATATTCTCTTGCGAGAGAGATTGTTTGTGAGATGTTTTTTATTTCTATAAATTCTTTAAGCAATATTGGCTTGTGCTTTTTTTACAGGCTCTTTGGACTTTCCAGCTGTAAATACATCTGTCCACAAAGATGTGATTGAAGTGTCCTTTTGGCACCCTGCCATATTTTATGAGCAGTACATGGATGAATGGAGCACGGAGGAGTTCATGTACACAATCGCATATGATCAGGTCGGATATGAAACAGTGAAACAAAAAACTTGAGATGTGTTTTCGCAACAACTCCTCCATGTTGACATGTTTCTTTTCTTTTTTTTTAATCACTATTCTATTCTCTATTTTCAGAAAAAGAGTTCATACGAATGTTTTGCTGACGATCCTAATGATCATTGCTCTGCAAAAATCTACCTTAACCAAAGTATGGCCGGACATTGTGTTGAGTTGAAGTTTGAAGGCGAGATTGTTGCTATTCCCACATATACCTACAGAAACGTCTGTGTCCCTCAGCTGACACCCGAACCTGGTACAATCCTCATCTTTTTTACTTTTCTTTTTTCCTAATGCAGTGCAGCTTTCTTATTGTGCTGTTGAGTGCAGATAGTGTGTGAGAACTAGTAGCCATTGAGTCAGATTGAGATTTCTTGTTTGCACATGATAAACTGACTCTTCCATGTCACTACATGAGAAAGAGTGAGCGAAAGTGAGTGAATTTGGACACTGATGTAAAATACGTGAACCAGAGACGACTGTGCGGCGTAAATAATTTTAACACAGTGCCATATCATACCGTCCACGATAACACCAGTATAACTTTTTACATGATAAAAAAAGCGTCATGTCGTGACTTCTGTATTATGGCAGTGGTTTTGTTACTAGAGGTCAAACCTCCAACAATTAAGTTCAATATTTTGCAAAATATGCAAGAAAACTGTTACCGCTAAAGGTGGAAACACAATAAACTTGTTTCACCACTTGGCTGAAATGCAATTGACCTTCGCTAATGTCCGATAACCCATGCGCTCTCACGCCACACATCATGTTCTCACGCAGTGAAAAATACATCGAGGAGCAAAGAGGACACTGACAACGTATGAAACAGTTTCATATTTAATATATTGTAATTTTTTAAAGCAGTTTAATCAATAAATAGCGTCTAGTGTGTGTTTAATGTGTGGTGACAGATCGCTGTAGCTCCTCGTGAAGCGATCATCTCTTCATACTAGTTCATTTATAGCATCAAATAAACATGAATGAACATCAGAAGGAATGTTGTTTCAAGCGTGGAAAGACATGCAATTTTTGAAGTTCAAAATGGGAGATCCGGGTTATGATTGGTCAGATCACTTGTCAATCAAACTGCTTACGAAGGGTCAATTGCATCCCGGATAGGTGACCCGACCGGTCAGTGTCACATCTTTCCGATTCTGAGCTGATCCGTTTTGTTACCAGCGGCACAGGCAATGACGTCAGGTGCGCGTTCTTGCTCTTTTCTCTCCGAAGGCGAAGTAACACACATTCAAGCAATAGTGCTTGTATTATAGTTATAGTCATTCCCGCAGGTTTCGCACTCAAACCAAAAGTGCGCTCTCGACCTCTACTATCTATATTAGTGGAGCACACAAACCGCTTCCCGGTCTCAAACAGCTTCTGAGTCACAAGTACCAAAATGAGTGACTTACTGCGCTAAAATGGTCAAAAACATACAAAATTATGTCAAAATGGCAAGTATTTGGTTAAACACAGTCAGTTTTGGATCGTTAAATAGTTGAGGAAGAGGGACGGCGGTCCAGTATTCCTGCTGCTGTCTGTCATGTTAATCAAAGAACAAAAGACAAAGAAAATAACTTTCTGCTCTTGACTGAACACATTTTATAACTTTAATGGTAAGCATTGATCTTTATTTAATTTTTAAAATAAAGACTACAGAAATTAAAGTAATGTAAAATAACATCGTATTTATTTTACGTTTGATTACTTTAATTTCTGTAGTATTTCTTACCTTAATAAAAACCTACTTAACCTGAAATTTAATAATTTGCTATTTTATTACTGACTTTTTACTTGTTTTTTTATGAAAATAAAACTCTGTGTTGAACAAAAGTAGATTTTTGTTTGTATATGCTGTCAACTGTAGTTCTTAAAAAGAAAATCGGTATCGGCAAAAATCGGTATCGGCCAAAAAAAATTGTGCATCTCTATTAAAAAGCTCGACTCAAGGTCTACTGTTGCACTATATATAATGCTCATTGGAAAATGATGGAAAATGCCCTTCATTTTGTTTGCACTAATAAATGCTGCTGCTGTCAGCTGCAATCACCATATGATATATATATATATATATATATATATATATATATATATATATATATATATATATATATATATAATATATATTTTTCTCTATATGGTCTTAAATATCGTTATCGCAAATATTCTTGAAGTATCGTGATATAATTTTGAGGCTATATCGCCCACCCCTACAACACAGTTTCATTCCATGAAACCCTAACAGCGCATTATGGTTATTTTCTAGTCGTTTAGTGTATATGGATTGTACATGTTTTATTGTGGTTGCATTCTGGGATTGAGCGCACTGGATAATCTCCACTATGGTTTCAGAAACCTCTAATATGACACCAGGGAATAAGGGCTGATTTTGTTGATAGTTTTATTTCTGTGCCACTAGCTGCACAAAACAGAATTGTGATCTGTTTATTATTGGTGAAATATTATTGTTGTAGCCGTGCGATATGGCTGTATATCAGCACGGCTGTGATTCTGCCGTAGGCCATATCGTACGGCTACGGGAGTGATATTGCATTTATGCAACAGTTCGATGGTAAGTGTGTAAATAAATAAGAACAACAACGGATTGTCCTTAACAACCCTCTATTGTGAGGAACTACTTCCTTCCACCCGAGACTCAAATTTCAAGTTGACAGTCTAACAGTTGAGCCCAAGCGTCCGTTACTAATTCTTAAACGGCACTTTAGAACTACGAGAGAGGGAGAGATCGCCTGAGCGAGAGCCAAATTTATTTGCTCTGGAACAAGTAATGTATTAATAAGACTAACAATTGCCCGTTTGATATTCCCAAAACAAATAGCTCATGTTTAAACACTATCTACATATGAGCCAGCGGCAAATTCCCGAAGCACTGGCCGAGATGAAGCTGTTCTCAGCGGGTATATGAGCACTGAACGGTCACTGACGGCCTGGAGCTCACATCCCCGAAAGCTTCTAAACAAATTGTGCTATGTTTACATATAAATCGCGGTCTAAATAACTATGTTCTCGCCTAAAAAAACTCTTAAATCTACAATCCGTCACAAAATAACAGTTGTATTTATAAACATATAATGGGTTTGCTCGTCCGCCATTACACTCGCTGTGAGATTGCTGACAGCGGAGTGATTCAAAAGGTAAAACTGTTCTCATGGCGACACTGGAAGAATATCGCATGGCTGGAAAGACCTCTCAGCCAATCAGATTCGAGAACAAGAAAGAACTGTTATAAATGCTCCTAAAATACATTGTTTTGCCCAAATTGTAGCATTATTGATGGAAAATCCCATAATGCATTGCAATAAACCAAGGTATTGGCTTAAGCTAGATTAATGAAAAAAAAATTGTTTTCTGTAGACAACACAGGATTAATCTTCACTTTGGTGGGAGGAGGGTTCCTGTTGCTCTTCATCACCGTGGGCGTTGTGTGGCTCCTCTGGAAGAAGTGGAACAAAATCCCCAAATTTCCTGAAGTTTTGGTTGGTGTCTTTGAATCCTTTCACTTTCTATTTTTACTCTACATCTTACATTGTCATATGCACATTTCACCTGAACATGAAAATGTATTCAAAATGTATTCATTGGTCCAAACCCGTATGTCAGTTTGTCTTCTGTGGGACGCTTTTGCTGTTGCTGTAGAAGAAAATCCTTATAATAAGCCACATACATACTGTAACGTTTCAGGAGTGACAACAGCATTTCAATACAGCATTGAATCTCCCAAATTATCGTTCTGTGTCATGATTGACATTGTGGTAACCATAAAAACATTCTGGCATCACGCTTCTTTGCTATCAACTGTAATAATTCAGCAACACAAGACTTTTTGTTTTTGTTTTGACTTTTTTATTTTGTGCAATTTTTGGGCTTTGCTCATAAAGCGAACAAGTTTATGGAAATATTTAATCATTTACTGTATTCATTTCGGTTTATCGTGGGTTTCTTTCTTTTTCAAGCAAGATCTGGCAACATGAATGAGTCAGGGCAGATACCACACTAACTGAGCTTATCTCTTGCACCACACTTCCAGGAATGAAGCAAATTCCTCCGATGCACATTTAAATATGTCAACAACTAGTTGTTCAGTTCAGTTTCTGTATCACTTTCTGAATTTCTGTAAATGCGGTTGTCACTATCTGCATTTGGGTTGTAGAATGTGTTTGTCGTGCCAGTAAATGCCTGAACTGTGTGTGTACAGAACAGGATTAAGCACTAAAAGGTGAATTGACTAACAAATTTATCTGCAGTGTGTATGTGGCCGTAGTGACTTTCATAAGACTTCCAAATCCAAGAATGACCCACAGAAGATAGACATTCACTCTGTAAAAAAGGTTTTTACGGAAAAAAAACTGGCAGTTATGGTTGAATAATTTGAAGAATAATTCTGTAAAATACAGTAAAACACATTTACAGAACAACCATTCTACTATTAAAAATCTAAAAACTGTTTTGTACCTTTAACAACCTCCATAATACTGATGGTATAGAGAAACACAAGTAGTTTTTCCACAAGCTGAAGTAAATTATATATAGAAGGTGAATACCGTCATGGTAACACACGTGACACTAAAATAATGCAGTAAAAATTCATTTGACAGAATAAGATGTGATGTAAAACCCTAATATACACAACTGATACCAAAAACACTTGGAAAGAAACAATTATTAAAATGATAAACAATCAAATGTGAAGTGTCATAGAGAATTACTGTAACATTACATGAAGTGTAAGGTATATATATTAAGAGAACTTAACCATTCAACAGGTTTTTACTGTAGTTACTGTAGAATTGTTTTGGAACATCAGTAGATTATGACAGTTTTACAGTAATGGGGTTTTATGCAGCATTTGCACATGCATTTCTGACATGTCTAGTCTCTACTTCTTGCTGACTCAGTAATCTTAGTAGTACCATCTGCAGTGCCAAGACTAACCGTTGCTCTTTTCCATTAGCAGCGGTTCATAATTCCCCTTCATCCTCCTTCAACACTCCTTTCACAATCCGAGCAGCCCCCCATTTCCTCAACGGCAACTAATGGACACAAACCCCTACTGGTAGACGTCAGCGATGGTTCTTTCTCCATTTCTCCAGATGAGAAAGACTGTGAAATAATCACTGATCTTGGTAACACAGAAGAACCCGAGTGTCCTGAAGGATATGGGAGCGAGGACTCTACAGGATGCAGCCTGCCATCTGATTATAACCGTCCCAAATTCTTGCATGAGATTGGTCCAGAGGACTTTGCTGAGGGATACGGCCCGCGGCCACCAGTAATTTAGGCCTGAACATGTGTAAGAATGACATGGGTATATCGTTCCATGTCTGTAGACACAAAATCATTTGACGAAACCACTCTGTGGTCCATTAGCAATTTCACACACTGATCCAGCTGGCTCGGCTTGTGCTTAACACCCAATGATACTAGATGCTTCCATTAAAACCATCAAAGTGGTCTACAGTGCAACCAGTGTGTAGATCTTTTGATTATGGTGAGAGCGATCTAGTTTTGTTGGGATGCTTGTAGTTTATCCAGTGGGAACATTTACATGCACATCCAACTCCCAAAAGCTTATTGAGTAAAACCATTGTCCCAGTTTACATGAAAACTTGGCAATGCAAGTTAAAGGTGCAATAGGACATTTTCGGAGATAGCGAGCTAGCTTTCAAATTATAACCCCCCCCCCCCCTTCAGAGTGTCTCCAAAGCCACGCCTCCTCCAAAACACAGAGCAGCTGCTCTCTGCGTAACGAGAGACAACGTTAAATTACCTCATTTCTCAAAGCACCTAACATTACAATAACAATGAACATAAACAACTTAAAGAGCTTGTAGCTGACTGATCGGTGTTGATACTGTTGACATGGATACGCATAATCTGAGTCTGACGGAACAGCTCCAGTTAAAATGTCAAGCTATTTGTTAATTTCGTAAGTTATGACGTTAACGAAGCATTGTTTTAGTGGCTGCTGTTTGTTTGCGCTGCTCCGCGACTGACGTCTGTCTACATAAACTCTACATATCATGAGGAGACTTTCAACCAGTATAACAAAAAATGCTTCTGTTAAAAGTATCCCATATTAAACTTTTAACCATGTATTCCCCAGTAGTAGCGATTTCAAAACGCAATCATTTGTAATAGTAAAAACTCTTGAGTTATTCACTTTTTTATGAGATGATAAGGAGTTTTAACTACTCAAAAATATCAGCAGGATTTGTAACAACTCATGTTTTCCTCTAATGCAGTTGTGAATGCAGTATTTTCACTGAACCAATTCTACTTTGGTTGCATGAGATGAGAACACATTTTTAGCATTTTTGGGCGGTCAAGAAAAAGTCGAAAGCATGCTATATATTATATATTTTTAAACGCTCGCTCTGTCTGGATGCGCTAAAATCCACAGTAAGGACACATTCCTGTTACGTATCAGACATGCAGACTTCAACAAGTCCACAGAACGCAGGTTAATGTGTTCACATGCGGGAAAATTATGATTTTTTTGATAAACATGTTAACATGACCGCCCACATCATCAGCTTATTAAACATAACCGGGTGAAGAATGTGCATGTAAACGCTCTCAGTGTGAACTACAGCAATGGTGAGTTTCCCAATAACAAGCATTAAGTAATTTTTTAATTATTGTGTAAATAAAAAATTGCCAGAACCTTTGCATAATTCAAATTATGGTAAAATACCTGTGAAAAATGAATACAGAAAATAAATCCTCAATATTAAGGTACATTTTTACTAACTGTTGCGTTAATGCGCCATCAGAAGATAATGTGAATCCATTTATTTCAAAGGGAACTGCAAATATGGCCATCAATCAACCCAAAAGTTTGAATTTTTGCTGAAACGCTGATGGAAACATCCGTTAACCAATGACACAGCCGTTTCCAAAAATCCAATTTGCTGTATTCCCACTCGACAACATCAAAACTCACCTGTCCGTCAAGCACTCTGACAAGTCTGTCACCTCTCTAGTCTGTAAGTGCTTATGAGCCATAACTTTATTATTCTTGATTTTATCATGAAACGCATGTACAGATGATAGCATACATTTACATTCAAGGCGCTTGAAGTTCTGGATCTAGACCTGCTGTAGGTTTTACAGTAGAGAACTTGTCTGTCAGAGGTTTTTTCAGAGCTATACTATTGCCATATTAGATGGTTTAATCTGTTACATATGTAAAATCATGGCTGCAGCAACACCATATTCATGTGTTTAATAATGACAATAACAGGCTACATTTAATATCTGCCGCAGGCTTCTCTGTAATTGCGCATTTCTGAGGCTGAAAAGACATTATGTTGATTAAATAGAGGAAAAAGCATTACCCTGAGTGCCTCGAACAAACATTTTGTAATATAGTTGAGGTCACTTTCTGGTCTTTAGAAAGTCTCAAAGTAATTTTAGAGGAAAATACATGTGGTATACATTTTTTTTTACTCTATGCACTTTTTATTTAATCCCTATTTTTTCCCCAAGTTTCTTAATTTTATATCATTATGCTTTTTTGAAATAAAAAGGAAATTTTGCACTTAATCAAGACTTTTCAAGAATGTAGGAGTCTCCCCACTGATGGCTATAAAAAGGCTCCCTCAATTGTGAAGTTAGCTTAGGGCCCCAAAAATGACAATCCCACCCCTTTACTAACTGTACAACGCATTCTCATTTACATGTATGCATTTGGCAGAACTTTTCATCTTAAGTCACATACAATGCCTTCAAGGCATACAGTTGATCAGAGGGTATTTCCAGGAAATTGCACTCGTGGCTTTGCCGTTACTAGTCCAATACATTACCAGTCGAGTTCAACGATTTTGTATGTGTGTCAAGTTCATGCTGTCTTATTTTAAATATTTTATCTTAATGTCTGTATATAATATTGGTTTGATGATCATGTGTATTTCCAAAATTAAGTTGCTGGACTTTTTAATTTCCAATAAACCAAGTGACTCTCTTCTTCTTCTTGTGTTAACTCTCTCTCTCTCTCTCTCTCTCTCTCTCTCTCTCTATATATATATATATATATATATATATATACAAGGTTTGGGAGTAACGAAATACAAGTAACTTTGTTACGTATTTAAAATACAAAATTTGAGTAACTATTTCATTACAGTTACATTTTAAATGGGTGGTAATCAGATTACAGTTACATCTGAAATGTGTTTTAGATTACCAAAGTGATTACTTTGAATTTTAATGTCATTTAAACAGCGATTGGTGATTCTCTGACTCTGACAGTCTGAAAAAGCGGAGTTAAGTTTCATGTTTTCCACTGTTTTCATGTTTTGTGATAGTTGTTTGTGAGTCATTTTATAATTCACTCGTCACTGCAACTTTTTCTCACAATTTGTTTTTTTCCCTCACAATTGTGAGTTTGCATTTCACAATTCTGACTTCTTTTTCTCAGAATTGCGAGATTTAAACTCACAATTGCAAGTTATAAAGTCAGAATTGGGAGATATAAACTTGCAATACTGACTTTTTTTCTTGCAATTGTGAATTTAGTATGTGAGTTTATATCTCATAATTCTGACTTCTCAATATTGTGAGTTTATATCTCATAATTCTGACTTTTCTCAATATTGTGAGTTTATCATAATTTTGACTTTTCTCAATATTGTGAGTTTATATCTCATAATTCTGACTTTATTACTCACAATTGCAACTTTATATCACACAATTCTGAGGGAAAAAGTCAGAATTGTGAGATAAAAACTTGCAATGACCTTTTTTGTGTTTGTTCCACACTTATTAGTATTCCAAAGTATTCTAAAGTATTTAGATTAAGTTACTAAACTTGAGTAATGTAACGAAATACGTTACAAATGACTTTTTAAAGCATGTATTTTGTAATCTGTAGTGAAATACATTTTAAAAGTAACATACCCAGCCCTGTTTATATACCAGTATGTTCTGTTTATGCAGGTTTTCTTTGACTACCTTGTGAATCGACTTTCTTCTCCTGCTGAAAGGTTTTTTTGAGTTGTGCCCTCTACTGTACAGGAATGAATTTGTACTTTCTTCAATCTGAGGCTTAAAGGGACAGTTCACCCAAAAATGAAAATGATCCCATGATTTACTCTCCCTCTAGCCATCCAGGTGTATATGACTATCTTCTTTCAGACGAACACAATCTGAGTTATATTAAAAAATATCCTGGCTTTTCCGAGCTTTATAATGGGAGTGAATGCTACCCCAGATTTTGAAGCTCAAAAAAAGCACATCCATTCATCATGAAAGTAATCCATATGGATCCACAGGGTTATTAAAGGTTTTCTGAAGTGAAGCGATGCATTTTGTTAGAAAAATATCCATAAATATAACTTTATAAACTGTAGCTTCCAGTAACATCTGTCCACTTGTTCACGAAAGAGTCGAGTTCTGGCCTATGACGCAGGATGTAGCTGTTGGGCGGGGCAACAAGCTCAAGCTCCTCCCACATTTCTCTTTAAAACTTCTTGTTTTAGACTTCTAATTCGTGACCGGTGTTTTTGTTTTGCTCTATCCTCTGCGCTTCTGCGTTCGTCACGACGTCATGTGTCGCGTCATCATCAGACACTAGTGATTACAGTTCATAAAGTTATAATTATGGATATTTTTCTTAGAAAAGCCTTTATTAACCCACTGGAGCAGTGTGGATTACTTTTATGATAGATGGATGTGCATTTTTGGAAAAATGGCACCATTAACTACCATTATAAAGCTTGGAACTCAGATTGTGTTCGTCTGAAAGAAGATTATACAGACCTAGTATGGCTTGAGGCTGAGTAAATCATGGGATGATTTTCATTTTTGGGTGAACTATCCCATTGAGGTGTGTTCACGGCATGTTGTATTACGTGATTTGTACTTATAAAAATTGTTTACATCCTCGTAGAGCTCGTAATTACAGCTTGTAAGATGGGAATTGTTTGAGAACTCCTACTTGTACCACCTGACTGCTGCCGATTCATCCAGTGTTGATACGGTGTTGATACGGTCATTCTGTGTTATGCAAGATGGCGCCGCGGATGGCAGCCTCAGTGCTTAGCTCTCCAGTGTTTGTACTGTTTTTATTAGATTTTCCTGTTTTTTGTTATTCAAACACGATCAGCTTTTCAAATTTGCACACATCATATATACTTTTTTTCTTGCAGTTGTGAATTTAGTATGTGAGTTTATATCTCATAATTCTGACTTTATAACTCACAATTACAACTTTAAATCACAAAATTCTGAGGGAAAAAGTCAGAATTGTGATAATTACCCGCTTTCTGTTTGTTCCACACTTATTAGTATTCCAAAGTATTCTAAAGTATTTAGATTAAGTTACTAAACTTGAGTAATGTAACGAAATACGTTACAAATGACTTTTTAAAGCATGTATTTTGTAATCTGTAGTGAAATACATTATAAAAGTAACCTACCCAGCACTGAGGAGGACACAAATAATTCCATCAAAAAATCAAGCTTTATCCATTTTGATTTCACAGTGACTGAATACAATTAAATAAATGAACAACTAAAGACTTTTATTTTGAAAAGGGTCTTTTCGGTGGGCGACAGACAGCGGTCACCCGCTTCACATCACTGTTGCTGCGGTCAACAGATGAGATTCACTCAGCAAGAGTCGTTATGACCACGTTATGACGCTCTGCTATATCAGTTCTCATCTATATCTGTAGACATTTGCTTCCTCAGAGCCTGCGTGACATTGGATCATCCAGGTTGAAGCGGGATTGTTAGTCTGTGGAAGAGGAGGAGGAGGAGGAGGAGGAGGAGGAGGCCACTCCTTTGATAAACTCTGCGGACCTAAAAAGCCTTCTTCATGCAGCTGCTGCTGTTATATTTACATTCAGCAGAGCTGTTCGTTCATAAATCATCAGAGCTGCGTGTTCGGATCCTCCCGCGTTTATTATTGTTCTCGTGTCGCATCTTCAAAGACGAAACAATGTAACCTGGAGACACGAATGCAGGTAAGACACCGCGGTCTCTTCTCATGAATAAAAAGTGCCATGGAATACAAGAACCCTCTAAATACCATCGCGTTCAGTACGTCTGCAACGAACTACCATGCCGTTACATCACTGTACCGTCCCAGTGAACACGTATATGTTCTAAGAACATTGTGCTAACGTTATTTCTGAACGTTCGAAAGGGAACATTCCATTCGTTCATCCTGCAAACATTATGAGAACGTTACTTCAGAACGCTCTCTGAAACACTTGAAAAAAACACGTTGCGAATGACGTATAAATATCGTGCTGACGATTTGAGAGCGTTGTTAAAGACCGGGCAACGTTGAACGAACGTTCTATTGACGTCACTTAAAGAACGTTTGCTCGGAACTTTAGCTAAAGTTCTGAGAACGTTCCAATAAAATAATTATTCTTACAGTGTGCTTGTTACACGTTACATGTTCTTACTGTACTAGTTACAAGCAGCTGAACCTAATTTGTTTACAACTATCGTTCAGTCAACACAAACTGGAAAAAAAATAAATAAATAAAAAATATTTTTTCGACCAGTCCATGCTAAATATAGAGATTTATTATAAATACAAACAACATTTCGGTCCACTTTTACACCTACCTTTAAAAGTATAGGGGTTCCTTGCAATTGACCCGTTGCAAAGCCACGCCCCTTTAGTTACTGTTGCTATGCGCTCTCACGCCACACATCATGTTCTCACGCTGTGAAAAATACATCGAGGAACAAAGAGGACACTGATAGTTTCATATTTAAAATATTGTAATTTTTTTAAGCAGTTTAATCAATAAATAGCATCTAGTGTGTGTTTAATGTGTGGTGACAGATCGCTGTAGCTCCTCGTGAAGCGATCATCTCTTCATACTAGTTCATTTATAGCATCAAATAAACATGAATGAACATCAGAAGGAATGTTGTTTCAAGACGTGATTCAAGTTCACCAACGTTAATCTACTAACTCCCCTGACCGCTTTGACGGACAAAATGGTGGATTCGGGGTTATGATTGGTCAGATCGCCTGTCAATCAAACTGCTGGCGAAGGGTCAATTCTTTGAAGTGAGTTTGAGTAACATACCATGGTAAAAACATGATACAAATGGTACCATGGGACTTTGATATGATGTTTTTGCCACTTTCATTAGTGTAATAAGCAAAGTACTGTTAGATTTTGCTGTATTTGGCTGAGCAGTCTTTTTGGGTGGCTCGCCAATGTATTAGATTTCTCTAATACATAAAATGAGTAAGCTTGACCAGAGTTCTTGTGGGGAGAAGAGTTTATTGAAGGCAATAGTGTAGCACAGTTCTTCAGCAGTGATGTCAGCGTGTCAGCCTTCAAAATAACTTAACCCAAAGTTCTGTCTGTGAGACAGAACTTTATACATGAAGACAAAAGGGCTACAAACAATAGATAACTGTTAGGTCCTCCTTCAGGAGGTTGATCTACCTTGCAATCTACTCTGCCTTTGTTATTCAGTTTCTGTAGGCCATTTGGTTGACACCTTTACAGACTCAGACTGTTGATTGCATCAAGGACAGAGTTGATTGTGTTTGAGGCACAGTCACAATTTAAATGCATCTAACTAAAGATGATGAAAATTCACATAATCTTTCAGTACTGTATAGATCTCTTAAATGGACATGATATCCTGTGTGCGATGTTGTGAGATGTTTGTAATTTGTCCATGAACAGCTGCTTTAAACAGATGGATTCCTTGAAGTTTTGGTGCTACAGAGTGTCAAACGTTTCTATTTTTCTCCACCTGCCGTATACAGCCATGCTGAGTGAGAGCGCTTTGTATATCATCCAGACTTCCTTGGTTACGTAGATCTCAGTGTCATAACAGTAGCAGTCCTTCAGATCACCAGACCTCATAAACACCTGTCAGGAAACAACGCTGCGATTCATCCTCTGTCCTGAAAACTAAACCCAACGAAAGGAAGGAAATCTGATCTTGTCTCTCAAATGTTTAAAACGCATTGTAAAATAATTTAGTTTATATCGTGTATTGTATTCTAAAGTATGAAAAGAACAACTAAATAACATTTAGAACATAAATAAAAAATAAACATTCACATACATTTTATATATATATATATATATATATATATATATATATATATATATATATATACACATACATATAGACATATACAAATATATATATATATATAATCAGGGTTGGGGAGTAACGAAATACAAGTAACTTAGTGACGTATTTAAAATACAAATTAGTATTTCAAAAAGTATTTCATTACAGTTACATTTTAAATGGGTGGTAATCAGATTACAGTTACATCTGAAAAGTGTTTTAGATTACCAAAGTGATTACTTTGAATTTTAATGTCATTTAAACAGCGATTGGTGATTCTCTGACTCTGACCGTCTGAAAAAGAGGAGTTAAGTTTCATGTTTTCCACTGTTTTCATGTTTTGTGATAGTTGTTTGAGAGTCATTTTATAATTCACTCGTCACTGCTACTTTTTCTCACAATTTGTTTTTTCCCTCACAATTGTGAGTTTGTATTTCACAATTCTGACTTCTTTTTCTCAGAATTGCGACATTTAAACTCACAATTGCAAGTTATAAAGTCAGAATTTGGAGATATAAACTTGCAATACTGACTTTTTTTCTTGCAATTGAGAATTTAGAATGTGAGTTTATATCTCATAATTCTGACTTTTCTCAATATTGTGAGTTTATATCTCATAATTCTGACTTTTCTCAATATTGTGAGTTTATATCTCATAATTCTGACTTTTCTCAATATTGTGAGTTTATATCTCATAATTCTGACTTTTCTCAATATTGTGAGTTTATATCTCATAATTCTGACTTTTTTCAATATTGCGAGTTTATATGTCATAATTCTGACTTTTCTCAATATTGTCAGTTTATATCTCATAATTCTGACTTTATAACTCACTATTGCAACTTTATATCACGCAATTCTGAGGGAAAAAGTCAGAATTGTGAGATAAAAACTTGCAATTGCCTTTTTTGTGTTTGTTCCACACTTATTAGTATTCCAAAGTATTCTAAAGTATTTAGATTAAGTTACTAAACTTGAGTAATGAAACGAAATACGTTACAAATGACTTTTTAAAGCATGTATTTTGTAATCTGTAGTGAAATACATTTTAAAAGTAACATACCCAGCCCTGATTATATATTTTAATCTCATTTTAGCTATATAAGCGTGGCATCATTTTGCGAGTGTCTTTTATGACAGAATATCATGTGGAGATGATGTAGAGACTCATGGTTGTTGTTGTGTCAGGTCGGCTGCTGTATTTAGTTACCCAGAGAACGTGGGAGGCCTCGCTAACGTAAGCTGATATGTAAGCGGTAGTGTCTCGCTGCTATCTATCCAGCATTCTTGGATTGCATTTTTACGTTCAAGACTCCTGGTGTTGACAAAGCTATTGTGTGCTTCCCAATTCACCTCCGTACACTATGCCCTAAGAGTTTGTACTGTTATTGTGAAGAAAAGTGTGTAGCAGAAGAGCAGACAAGCTTTGGGACATACAGTACTTCGTCATAATGCCGTTTTTAAAGGGTTAGTTCACCCAAAAATGAAATTTCAGTCATTAAATGATTAGTTCACTTTGAAATGAAAATTATCCCATAAATTTACTCACCCTCAAGCCATCCTCGGTGTATATGACTGTCTTCTTTCTGACAAATACAAACGTAAAATAACTTGCTTTGGGCGAAACAACCATACAAATTGTACTTGGGTCTAACTTGCACACTGTAACACTGGGATTACGCTACGTTATACCTCGTATATTATGCTTTAGATGTAGTCACGTTGACTTTTTTAACCTTTTTACTACTTTTCTGGACCTTGAATGTGGGAATTTTGTTGCTCTCTATGGAAAATGACAACCTCGGGTTTCATCAAAAATATCTTCATTTGTGTTCTGAAGATGAACGAAGGTCTTACGGGTGTAGAACGACACGAGGGAGAGGAATTAATGACTGAAATGTCATTTTTGGGTGAACTAACCCTTTAACGGATGCTCTGACGCTTTATTCCGTGTGTCCTGTCAATGTATAAACTGCCCTGTCAATCATCTTTTCACAGTTCATGATGTTTCAGATGAAATATAATGTGAATAACATTCAATAAATATCTTTCGTCAGGTTAGATACTGATTATTAATCCCTCAAACCCCTTTATCTAAACTTCTCGCACATCTGCCAAGTTTGTAGTTTTCGAACACTTTTTATTTGTGCTTGTGGTTCTGATCGAATCCTCGTCCAACACGCAATGGCTTGTGGGCAATATATGGTAGGCAGGGATATCAGAGTAATACCTTGTGGCCTTTTGGCTTGCTTAAGTTGGGGACACTTGCTTGATATTCAGCAGTGTTTTTGATATGCCTGCATTGGCGCCGTTGTATGTGAACTGACCTCAGCCGGACGATTACGTCACTGTTTTCTGCAGTGCTGATATACATAAATGAACTAGACTAATAACTATTGATATTTGCAACAGAATGAATCAATAATATATAGAATAAGCTGAACAATGACACCATTTTCTTATTAATGTAAAGCTGCTTTGCCACAATTTGCATTGTAAAAAGCGCTATATAAATAAAGATGACTTGACTTGACTTGGTCACTCTTGTGGTCCTTTGCACCACATACCTTGTGGTCTTTGCACTTGACCACTTGTATACTCGTATGACGCATTTCCTGTGTTTGGCCTAAGTGATCAAGTGGGCGAGATGACCTTAAGTTTGTGTAGAATTTCAATTTCAATTGATTTCAAATATGATCCATCTATTTTCATATTTTACAGTTTGATTCATATGAATTAATATTACAATGTGTTGTGTACTTTTTGAAGCTTGAAAATAAGACTTTCAATGGATGGGCAAAAAATTATGCGATGAGAGATGGCAATTTTTATCCATGGTATCAGATATCAGGTATCGTATCAAAATTAGAAATTCCAGTATTATGACAACAATAGCTTCTACCTTTCTTTAGGTTCAAGGTCCAAAAAAACATCCAGTTTTCATTGATTTATAATTGTTTAGTGTTAATTTGAAGTTATTATTTTTCGGGGTGAAAGCTGGGTCTTTATGAGTGAATCTTATGAAACCTGAAAATCATGTCACATTTCACCCCAAAACCAAAAGAAAGAGATAAAATTCCAAGTTGCTTATAAAATGAATCCTATGTTCAGATCGTGCTTTGTGAAATTATTCTCATGACAATTAAGTACATGTTCCCCCAATTCTTATTAAGTGTTATTAAAATATTATTATTTAATATATTATTAAAATCAACTATTTTTACATTTTTGGTGGTATTTGTTGTACTTCCTTTCAATTTATGCTTATTTCAGTAATATATCTTGTAATAATATATATAAAAATAAATTGCAAATAAGCTAAAAATTAAAAGTTCAGATGGATTACAGCAAAGAGAATTTGTGTGTTTATATATCGGAGTGAAAAAATAATCTTAATAATTCAAAATTGACCGACAGCTGGCTTACTCATTGGAAAGTGTGTCATGGCTGACTCACAATACTCAGAGATTAATACATAATGACCATCCAGTCATGATGCAGGAATTGACGATCTACTTCTTCTGGTTTATATTAAGTTGTTTCGCATCCTGTCAGCAAAAATGCGTTTAAGTAACACTTGATGCGTCATAATGTGTGGGATTATAACTGATGTTTCCTAAAACAGGCTAGAGTTGAGAAGATCCTACAGCAGCAGCAGTGAGCCGGGTCGAAGTGAAGTGAAAGCCCACACAGATCCAGCCATGCTGGAGGAGGACATGGAAGTGGCCATCAAGGTGGTGGTGGTGGGGAACGGAGCGGTCGGGAAGTCCAGTATGATTCAGAGATACTGCAAGGGCATCTTCACCAAGGACTACAAAAAGACCATTGGAGTCGACTTTCTGGAAAGACAGATAATGTAAGCATGCTTTTACGCTTCAGTCAGAAATGACTTCTCACGAACATCTTTTGGTTTCTGCTTTGTATTGTTTCAATGTCGGCAGTTAATGTAAATGAACGATGTTCACTGCTTCTCCGTGTTACCTGGACCAAGAAATTCACGTTTATTTGTGAGCAAAAGTCTTGTGACAGCTCGAGGGCTTTTGTGAAAACTACAGATTATGTGTGTGTGTATCGCCGGACAGTTGGATCGACAGAGGGTTATTAATATTATAGTTATTGTAAAAGAAAATTGTGTCCTACAATTGCTGCGTGTGTGACGTTCTACTCAGAGCACAGGCTGGGAATTATTTGTTTCTATGGCAACACTGTCAACGCCTAAATTAATCTACTGAGGTCAGGTGGTGCAGTGGTCACGTGGTACAAGTAGGAGCTGTCAGAAAATTCCCAGATTACAAATTGTAATTACGAGCTCTACGAGAACGTGAACGCTTTTTACAAGTTGAAATCACATAATTACGACATGGCGTTATGTCTACCCTTTAAACAGCATTATGGTAAAAGAGAAAGAACAGCTTTCTTACCTGTACGTGACAGTGTTTTTGTTCAAGGTGGTTGAGTGGAACTGACAGAACGGTAGCTTCTTTCAGTTTTTCCCCTCCATTAGGTCTAAAACACTGTTCGTGGTAGGGCTGCATGATTTATTGCGATTAAATCGCACGAGATTTGGCAAAGGCTGCGATTATTTAATGCGCAGCTTGTCGGAGCTGTACAGCTCTGTGATCAGTAGTAAATACTTCTCCATCTGGAAGCCAGAGGGCGCTCTTCTGCAGAAACTCCAACTCCAAATATGCCCTGCGGCAGCAGAAGATTACACATCATATCTAAATGATATGACAGAAGATTGAAACGCTTTGATTGATTAAACATGACTAATAATCACACGACTGCCTTATTCTGTGTAAGAAGACACATCATCTCACAGAAGCTCAACTGTCGTTATGAAGCGAGTTTGGAGTAAAAACATGTTATTAAATGTTGTCTTTTGTTGGACAAGATGTTAATAAATGCTTCTCATGACTGGAAAGATGTCTGACGCGCGTTGCTTTTTCAAATGTACATTATAAGCGACTCAAACTTGCTGTGCTTTCAGATGGATCAGAATTTGGAGCCGTACTTCACTGACAAGCTGCGCATAAAAAAAATCGCACTAAGAACTGCGTTTAAGCGATAATCGTGTTTAAGTAAAATTTGTTTTTTGTATCGTGCGATAAATCGTGCAGCCCTAGTTCGTGGTTCTGCCTGTATTTACGATTGTTTGCAACCTTTATCCAGTGCCTACAACACACTGAATCCTTCACTGAACCCAAAAGTAACTCACTCCCGCTAAACGTTTACTCTTTGAATTCAATAGAAGTTAACATCATTATGACTAGAAGTTTGCTAAGAAGTATTCCCTACTGAAGCAAGGCAGTATTTGACTCTGGTAAGTTTATGCATAGCAGACTGGTGGGATTGGCTTTGGACGGCAACATGCTGTATCATATGTATCCCACAATGCAAAGCATTCACCTTGACCTTCCATTTACACATTTACAAAATTAATATCAATATCAAATGTGATTTTAAAAAACCTGCTGCAAAAAAACAAATATAGTGTGTGTATATATATATATATATATATATATATATACACACAGTATATACCACAGTAGATATATTTAGTGAACAGAACTACTTTACATTATTTACATGTGAGAGTGACAAAAAAACACAACAATGTGAAAAAGAGGAGGACAAAAGTCAAGGTGAGGAAAAGTTAGGTGAAGCACAGATTCTGTCTCTTTTAAATGGCTGAGCTGTTTTATTTTGATTTTGAATTTTATTTTTAACCCAAGATTCACATACTATGAAGCTGTTTTTGCACTGAATCATCATTCCTTTATGAATAATCTATTCATTTGGTTTGTGTCCATCACATTCTGAATAAATATTTTGTTTATTTCAGTAGATTATCCATTAATAGGCATTATCACGTTATATAAATGAGTTTGAGTTAATCCATCTCAAGTGGACTATTGTTGGTTTTTAAGCACATGAATAAAATAGATTTTTCCCCAGATTTCTTCTAGCCATTGTTCTGCAATCAGTGCAGTCAGAAACAATGTTTTTCATAAACACTTTGTTGTACTGGTTGAAACGCTATTCACATCCTGATAGCAATCAACAATAGAAATGGTCTAAATATTAAAAAAATGTACTAATATCTTCGGAGGAAGTCTCAGGATATGGCTGCACAATGTTGGAAAAATAAATATAAAAAAAAAATTTCTTTCCTGCAATTATATATTGCAATATGAAAAAAAAAATCACCAGATGATTCGAATAGTTTGACTTGAATTCTAGGATGATTGGTATGATTTGGTAGGGTAGTGAAAAAGCAATATATAATATATAATTATATATTGTATATATATTATATAATAACATGTTTTTACTCCAAACATGCAGCCCTAATGTCATATTCTGCTTTTTAGTGTAACAAGTAGAATGGCGCAAGGCCAGTGGTGTGATTACTTATGAGCGTCACCTGCGCACTGCACTGGTCTCGTATCTCTCATAGAGGAGAGGTGACAGTGAAGGATGAGAGAGGACCGTGAGGGATTGCCGCCATTTTACTTTTATTTAGTTGTTCATTTTGATATATTCAATTTTACGTTGAATGTTCACCGGTTCCAGCCACCTTCTTCCCGTAAATACTGTTACATTTAGAATTCGGTATGCAGCAAACCGTGTATATACTACACAATGTTCAGTATTCCACTCAAACACAGCCTGAATTGGTCACATGACCAGAATTAAATGCCAGTAATTATGGCTCATACTTGACCCGAGAGGGGTGATTTGACACTTTCAAACAAACATGTTTCCTGTTTGCATCTAAATATGGGATATGACACACAACATGCTGACGCTCAGGCAACCCCTCGGGAAAAGAAGATCCTCTTGCTGCTTTTGCATTAGACGAGACGCATGTAGTTCCTGGATCATGGTCTCGTTCCAGCTATTTTGTGAGATGTGTCATCGACCGGGAATGCCAGAGAAAATCTGTGCGGTTTACCAGTTGTATACAAAACGAAATGAGGAACAAGTGAGCTGTCAGTGGCTTCATCAGTTTCAAAGCTTAGTCAAACTGAGAGCGAAAGCAGGGGCCGGTTGCGAAAACATAGCCGCTCACTTAATACTGTGTCTTAACTAGTCTGACCAACAAAGTTAATTATGGCTAATCAGTCTCTTTCTGTCTGACTTAAAAAGTTATGACCAGTCTCGAGGAAAAAAGATTGATGACTAATATATGACTAGTCCATGCAAGCTGAATTGCAGCAGCGAGAGGCTGCCTCAACAATTCTTTTGCTTCACTCAAATATTTGATGTAACTGTTAGGTCTTAAAAATGCCTTTAAAACACATGTGTAGTAGTGGCTGTGTGAGTAAATCTCACTCCTCTGAGCTCAAGAGATGCTTTAGCAACAGATGCTAACATCCTTGTTAGAGTGTCCGACTCCCATGCCGGAGACCCGGGTTCGAGGCCCGTGGGGTTGAGGGGTTAGATATGCATATTTTGAGATTGTCTGCATGTGTTCCAGAGTTAACGGCGAAGACGTCAGATTGATGTTGTGGGACACGGCAGGACAGGAGGAGTTCGATGCCATCACCAAGGCCTATTACAGAGGTGCGAGCTGTGGGCTGTTTCTCTTCAGGTTTCTCTTGTGTTTTGCTGTAAGATGAGAGGCATTGATGTGTGATGGGTCCTGCAGGGGCTCAGGCCTGTGTGCTGGTGTTCTCCACCACCGACAGAGACTCGTTTGAGGCCATCAGCAGCTGGAGGGAGAAAGTGGAGATGGAAGTGGGCGACATTCCCACTGTCCTGGTGCAGAACAAAATCGATCTGCTGGACGACACAGTTATCAAGAAGTAAGAATCAGAGTTCAGTAATGCACTTTAATGCAGCTTTCTAGGGATTGATGTGAAAAATTTGATTTGTGTTGTCGCTTCAGTGAAGAGGCTGAAGGTCTTGCTAAGAGGCTGAAGTTGAGATTCTATCGCACGTCAGTGAAAGAAGATCTCAACGTCAATGAAGGTGAGTGATAAAGCTTTTCAGTTTGGAAAAATGACTGCGATTTACTGTAAAATAACACATTTTTGTGTGTTGTAGTTTTTAAGTATCTAGCTGACAAATACCTGCAGCGACTCAAGCAACAGTCAGCGGAGGAGACCGAGGTTGTTCACTCATCCAGCAATAAAATAGGTAAGAACTTTTATGTGACATTACTTAATATACACTAAAAGTTTTTTTTTTATTCTTTTTTTAAAGAAAGTAATGCTTTTTTTGAGCAAGGATGCGTTAAATTGATCAAAAGTGACTGTAAAGACATTTATAATTTTACTAAATATTTCTGTTTCAAATAAAAGCTTTTCTTTTGATTGATCAAAGAATACTGAAAACAAAGTATCACGGTTTCCACAAAAGATCTGAATCAGCACAACTGATTTCAACATTGATAATAATCTTAAATGTTTCTTGACCAGCAAATCAGCATGTTAGAATGATTTCTGAAGGATCATGTGACTCTGAAGCCTGGAGTAATGATGTTGAAAGTTCAGCTTTGATCACAGGAATAAATTACAGCTTACACTTGTGAAATATTATTACAATTTAAAACATTATTACTGTTTGTGCTGAAATCAACTACATCCTTGGTGTACAAAAGAGACAACACCTGACACGACAACCTCCTCACCTTCTTTCATTAATATATATAAATAGATAGATAAAATGATATACAGTGCGTCCAGAAAGTATTCACATCGCTTCACTTTTTCCACATTTTGTTCTGTTACAGTCTTATTCCAGATTGATTAAATTCAATAATGACAACATGAAAATCACATGTACATCAGTATTCACAGTCTTTGCTCGATACTTTGTTGAAGCACCTTTGGCACCAATTACAGCCTCAAGTGTTTTTGAGAATGATGCTACAAGCTTGGCACACCTATTTTTGGGCAGTTTCTCCCATTCTTCTCTGCAGGACCTCTCAAGCTCCATCAGGTTGATGGGGAGCATCGGCCATTTTCAGATCTCTCCAGAGATGTTCAAGTCTGGGCTCTGGCTGGGCCGCTCAAGGACATTCCCAGAGTTGTCCTGTAGCCTCTCCTCTGTTATCTTGGCTGTGTGCTGAGGGTGGCTGTCCTGTTGGAAGATGAACCTTCGCCCCAGTCCAGAGCGCTCTGGAGATGTTGTCATCAAGGATGTCTCTGTACATTGCTGCTTTCATCTTTCCCACAATCCTGACTAGTCTCCCAGTTCCTGCCGCTGAAAAACATCCCACACCATGATGCTGCCACCACCATGCTTCACTGTTGGGATGGTATAGGTCATGTGATGAGCGGTGCCTGGTTTCCTCCAGACATGGTGCTATTCAGGCCATTTCATCAGACCAGAGAATTGTGTTTCTCATAGTGTGAGAGTCCTCCAGACGGGCTGTCATGTGCCTTTTACTGAGGATTGGCTTCCGTCTGGCCACTCTTCCTTATAGGCCTGATTGGTGGAGAGCTGCAGAGATGGTTGTTCTTCTGGAAGGTTCTCCTCTCTCCACATTGAAACACTGGAGCTCTGTCCGAGTGGCCATTGGGTTCTTGGTCACCACCCTGACTGAGGCTCTTCTCCCCCGATCGCTCAGTTTGGCTGGGCGGCCCGCTCTAGGAAGAGTCCTGGTGGTTCCAAACTTCTTCAATTTATGGATGATGGAGGCCACTGTGTTCAATGAGACCTTCAATGCTGCAGAAATGATTCTGTGCCCTTCCCCAGATCTGTGCCTCGATACGATCCTGTCTCGGAGGTCTACAGACAATTCCTTGGACTTCATGGCTTGGTTTGTGCTCTGACCTGCGCTGTTAACTGTGGGACCTTATATAGACAGGTGTGTGCCTTTCCAAATCATGTCCGATCCACTGAATTTACCACAGGTGGACTCCTGTCAAGTTGTAGAAACATCTCAAGGGTGATCAGTGCAAACAGGAAGTACTTGAGCTCAATTTTGAGTGTCATGGCAAAGGCTGTGAATACTTAAGTACTTGATTTTTTTTTTGATTTTTTTTTTTTAATAAATTTGCAAAGATTTCAAACACACTTTTTTCACATTGTTATTATGGGGTATTGCATGTAGAATTTTCAGGAAAATAATGAATTTAATCCCTTTAGGAATAAGGCTGAAAAACAAGGCTGAATAACAAAATGTGGAAAAAGTGAAGCACTTAATATTTTCCAGATGTACTGTATAATATAATATAACATTTTATGTATATATATATATATATATATATATTTATATATATATATATATATTTTTTTTTTTTTTTCTTTTTTTTTTTTTTTTTTTTCTGACACCTTCTTTCATTAATAGTATTTTTTTTGGCATATTTAAACACTGCCAGTCTTTAAACTTCAGATTTAACATGATCATACATTTTTAAATGGTCTCTTTTTCTTGCTTTTTCACAGGTGTTTTTAACACTACCGGTGGCTCTCATCCGAACCAGAACGCCAGTGATCTGAACGGCCGTGAGGTCGTAAACCTGCGTCCTAACAAGCAGAGAACGAAGAAAACAAAAAACCCCTTCGGTAGCTGCAGACTGCTGTAGAACGGCTCCTGATCCACTGTTGGGGTCGATGAGCCGCAGGTGACACGAGGCTTCACTAAACATAAAGAAAAGTCTCTGAAAACGTGCTTCATCCACAGCAGATCTGTCATATTCTGTGTTTCATACCATCATGGACTCCTGTGGATGAGAGCGTCTGCTGCAGGTGAATGTTGGCGCGCCAGAGCCCTCTGCTGGCTGCAGCTGCTTCAAACACTAGTTTTTAAATTAGGTGGTGAATTTCTGCACCAGTCGCAGCATCAATCAGAATGGCTGAAAAAAATAAAATGCTCTACTGGTGCAGAAGTGACTTGACTGTGTCCTAAAAGTCAAAAATAACCCTCAATGAGTGACAGAAAATTGGAGGTCTGTTAAGCTATTTTTGTACGAGTATTGACATGGAAATCTTTTGGACACTTCCTGTCCTCGCATTTTAACAAGGATTGTGGCTCAAAATTTAAATGAGAAGCAAATATATTTTCTCACAGATGTGCATTATTTGATGCGGTGAACAGCAGGGTAATATTCCGATTTTCTCTAAAGAGATTAATTACAAAAGAAAAAAAATCTGATTTTTAACACACCATTTGTGCATTTGGACTGTTCATCGTTTGTGCAATATGTTAGTATCAATGGAGATGCATCATGTGCAATCTTCCCTTAAAAGTAATGTTCATTTATTTCTTATATGAACAGTGTCATGAAGTTCAGCCCGTATGTTCTTGTAGGTATTTTTGTATGAAAAATGTAGTAAAGGTATGACTTACTTCAATCCATGACATTTAACACAGTGCCAAAATGTTTCTAAACTCTACGTACTTGTAAGAAATGTATTAGTAAACGGTTGAACAAGTCAGATTTTTAGAGGTTATTTCAAATGAAATCAACATCCTTGATATGCATCAGCGTGCTCTTCTGAGACGGTCATATTGTAACTCAATACCAAATGCAAGAGATGGAATTATATAAACATATTCTTTTGGAATAAAAAGTTAAACTTCCTTTTTTTATTATTAATTTGCTGACAACTGGCAATGCTGTCAGGTGGCAGGGCTGGGTGATATAGCTACTAAAAATGACATATTGATATTATCAAGCCTTTCGAAGTTGTTCTACATTCATCTTAATATAAATGCATTTACTTTTTTTTAAAAAGTTGTCATTTTAAACGAAAAGCTGTTGTAGTCAATTGTGCGTCAAAATGTTCACACTAAAATGCAGTAAAAATCAGGCGAGCTTCTACTGTTTTAAACTAAATTAACACAGTTACTAATTTGTTGCTGTGGTATTCAAAAACTGTTTCGTCTATCAACACAAAATCCATAGCTTGTTGCCGGCACAGTCTGAAGATGATACGATTCAATTTTGGTGAAAATCGGACAAACTGGCTAGGTGGTGTTCGGAAAAGTAAAGAAATTCAAAATGCGGATATAGGAAGTTTGCCAAAATATGGCAAAATTGGTATGTGTTCTCTGCATGACCCATCTGTTAAGCCTCAATAAAATAAGCTAATTTTAATTATTAGTATTTTTGTAAATTTCATTATAACAGTTGACCACAAGGTGGTGCTGCCCTGAAACGTGTTTATTAGTACTGTCAGAGCGTAGTGCCAAAGACACATACCGTGTTTCATAACGATACTCAACTGCGTTCATAAAATACAGGATTTTAAGACCATAATGAGATATCAAATGACCAAAAGTTAAAGGGATATCATTTGACTCAGCATGATGCTCCAAATCTAGCGAGAACACTATGATTTTTGGACAACCCGTTCAGAAGTTATACGCAAAAATAACCATTTTTCATATCTCCAGACCAGTAGGTGGCGTTGCGCCGAAAGGTTATAAACATAAACGTGAGTGCAACTTTGGACTGGCGGTGGCTTTAGAGACTCTAAATTTGCTGTTTCTCAACTTTTTACCATACGGTTCTATGGGCTGCCGTAGACTTGAGCAGGAAAAAAGACATCAATATTTTTTACATGTATTATTTTGCTATTTATTTACTGAAGCATTTTTATAGTCAGGAACATTAAAAAAAACTTCAAATGAATGTGTTGCTAAACAAATCAGCATAGAATAGAACTCAAATAATTAAAATTCAATTTCTTGTATTTCTTCAAAGTAAGGATGGGCCCGAATGTGATAGCGACCACTGATCATGAAAACAATGATCGCTTCCCCCAAACCCCTTTCTGTATTCACACACACACACACACACACACACACATATATATATATATATATATATATATATATATATATATACACAGGGCTGGGTAGGTTACTTTTAAAATGTATTTCACTACAGATTACAAAATACATGCTTTAAAAAGTCATTTGTAACGTATTCCGTTTCATTACTCAAGTTTAGTAACTTAATCTAAATACTTTAGGATACTTTGGAATACTAATAAGTGTGAAACAAACACAAAAAAGGTCATTGCAAGTTTTTATCTCACAATTCTGACTTTTTCCCTCAGAATTGTGATATAAAGTTGCAATTGTGAGTTATAAAGTCAGAATTATGAGATATAAACTCACAATATTGAGAAAAGTCAGAATTATGAGATATAAACTCACATACTAAATTCACAATTGCAAGAAAAAAAGTCAGTATTGCAAGTTTAAATCTCCCAATTCTGACTTTATAACTTGTAATTGTGAGTTTAAATCTCGCAATTCTGAGAAAAAGAAGTCAGAATTGTGAAATGCAAACTCACAATTGTGAGGGGAAAAAACTAATTGTGAGAAAAAGTAGCAGTGACCTTTTATACAGTTATAAAATGACTCACAAACAACTATCACAAAACATTAAAACAGTCGAACACATGAAACTTAACTCCACTTTTTCAGACGGTCAGAGTCAGAGAATCACCAATTGCTGTTTAAATGACATTAAAACTCAAAGTAATCACTTTGGTAATCTAAAACACTTTTCAGATGTAACTGTAATCTGATTACCACCCATTTAAAATGTAACTGAATGTGTGAATACAGAAGGGAGTCTGGATATTTTACTTTAATGTAATATTAAACTATACTTCATATTATACTTTTACTTGTTAAATAAGGATAACATTTCTGTCGTAACGCTCTCACGAAGAGTGTGTGGAAGATTTACAGATTCTGTAGGACAGTCTAGAAGTGATCATTCAGAACATCGCCCAGCCCATCATTATGTTGCTTACATACTTTTGCACACGTGAATTATCAAACTTGTGCATCATGACGTCTGTTTTATCATGTGGAGTCCATATTCTTCGATAGTAAAAAGTAAATGCACATATTTTAAGCGAGTTACTGTCAGAACCATGAAATTACAACAAATATATAAAACTCACTTAAAGTCTTGAGTAGCGTTTATCAAGATTAGCATTGATTCCTCATCATCGGTTTGATTTGCTCTGATAGAGTATTAGGCTTTATAAACGTACAGGAAACCATTCCAGAAGTTTGTTTTATGTAGATTAAAATAACCTTTAGATTTCTAGAGGATCTAATTCTGACTAAGGCTGCGTTCACACTCGTCATGTTTGGTTGGATTAAAATGAACCCTGGTGCGATCGCTCAGTTAGTGCGGTTCATATGTGAACGCTGCCATCAGAACCCTGGTGTGGACCGAGACGCTAAAAAGATGGGTCTCAGTCCGCTTCCAAACGAACTCTGGTGTGGTTCGATTGATATATGAACGCAACACGGACCAAAGACATGTAAACCAACCAAAAACAGGACGTGATGTCACAAGAAGCGACGCTACGAGTCAGCTGATTTGACGACGCGGGAAGATCGGTGTATCCAAAATGAGTCGAGGGCAAACGTGGAGCAACGAGGAGGTGAAGTTTCTGTTTCTGCAACAACGGAGGAAATCCTGGAGCTGTTTTGAATGTTTTGAACATTTTATGAGCTCTTCATGAGTTCTCAGCTGGTAAAAATAAAGCATAAAATGATGGTGTTTAATCCAGAACACAGCGTTGTTCTGAATGTTCGGTAAGCGAGATCCGTCGACAAATATACGTCATAAAAGCCGACCAATCAGGTCGTGACTGTATCTCTATGCCTTTGGTTCAGTAACTTCAGGTTCACTGTTAAAAATGCCAGTGTGAACGCTAAGAGGACCAGGACTATATGCTTTGTTTTGTTTTGTTTTTTGGTCCGGACCAAACGAACCGAACCAACCGAACTACAAGTGTGAACGCACCCTAAATCTCCAGAGCCTTAACCACTAAACGCACAAGAGTGACCGCAACAGACGAAGGGTTTGTATTGAGGTTATTAATGTGCTAAATATTTTACTAAATTTGGGTCCAAACATTCCCTCTCTGAGTTATGCTTTCAAATGTAAGTGAATCAGAGGATGTCATTGAATTGTTCACCTTACCACATTATTCTGCTCATTTCTGATGGATTGAACGGAAGGTTCGGTTTTCCGCAGAACTGCTTCCATGTGGCTTAACTTTTGATTGATTGTATTTATTCATGAAACGCATGCCTTGATTTATGTTTGAATGTGGGATGTGGTACTTCGCCACAACGGCCTTCATGTTTACAGTGAACTGGATATAGCTGATTATTATTGTTCACACGACGAGTACATGACGACACTACAGTGGACTAAAGGCACTTTATTCATCTGATATAATTCCTGATCATGTTATTGTTAGGTTATCTTAAATATACAGCTTTTCTAATCTTTCGAAATGATGGTTTCTTCTGTTTTAGTTTTCCGTTCTTCTTTATACTGATGTATTCATGACTTTTGAGTAGATGTTGAATATGCCAGCACCCTTCACCACCTGTGTATCTCTCGTCATTTGAAGTGATTGTTTTTCACGGTATGATCAGACGTTCCGTTCGGATGTTTTATCTGCTGCGCCACACAGTTCAACACTCCGTTCTGTTTTTGGTTTGTTGGGTGGTTGTTAAAAATGAACAAAATAAATAATCTATTGTAGATTTTTATTGTACTTTTTGTTTTTCACACAACCTTGTATGTGCATCATTACAAAACAACTTTGAGTGTTTAAACACCTAAAATAAATCCAGAAATAACTTTTCACACGTCCACCGCAAAAGAAGTTAATACTTTTATTCATTAAGGATGCATTAAATTGATCAAAAGTGACTGTAAAGATGTAAGTTTTCTTCTTAAAATGAAACCTATTCATCAAAGAATCCTGAGGGGGGAAAATGTATCACTGTTTCCACAAAAAAATATATATAATCAGAAATGTTTCTTAATCATCACATCAGAATGATTTCTGAAGGATCATGTGAAGTAATGATGCTGAAAATTCAGCTTTGATCACAGGAATAAATTACACTTTACTATATACTTGCATAGAAAACAGCTACTTTAAATCGGAGTAATATTTCACAATATTTTACTGTATTTTTGATCACATAAATGCATCTTTTGTGAACAGAAAAGACTTTAAAAATCCCCAAATGTTTGAACTCTAGTGTAACTTTGAATAGTTCTGACTCCTAATTCTGTTTGGTTGATTTGCTACACTGATGGCAACTGCAAACGGCCTATTCAGACTAATAAACCATTTTAATTATTATAATTAAAGCTGTATTGAACATGGGTTTAACATGAAGCTACAAAAGCCGTACAACAGACCTTAACTGTATCGCAAGACCTTAATAAAGAAACAAAAAGTTATTCTTAATTAGCTTAGTTAAAAACTTCACCACAGAATAGTTTTTCTTTGGCATTTTTCATATGAGTGTTGTCAAAACGATCCCCATTCACACGGATCCACAAAAAACGACTAAAAACGCTGTATTATTCATGCCAGGCCAGTAGATGGCGATGTCACTTTGTATAGAAACACGTAATACACATGCGCATGACGTCACTGTTTTCACAAATTTGCATTTTTGTAGTTTACACAGAGACGATAAGTGTTTAACATATCGCTTCCAGGCCCCCAAAATGCTGTTGTTGAGTAAATGAATGGCTAAAACGCATATGTTTTTAGTGGAACGGCCCCTGAGAGCCCTTAAAAAGTGATTCCAAAACCACGAATCATTAAAGGCAGTTTGTGTTTGGCTCTGTTTCCTCCAGCTGCACTGGCCAGTTTCATTCTGCGCTGTAAAGATTAACACCTGACGCCCAAACGTGAGATTCCCAGCAAGCCGAGAGCAGAACGTTCTAATTAGAATCTAGAGCGCCAACAAGAATTCCATATGCAGCTGCGCTAAAAATACACTACAACAAGCCAGTGAAATAATATTGATGGGGCTGCAGATGGAATGTTAGTAGATCTGAACACTGATTCATTGGTTAATAAACCAAAAACACAAGACAACCTGTGAGGGGTCAATATCTAACATATAATTAATTATTATAACTAATTATAACTAAAGGTTTATGGTCAGTATAGCTTTTTTTGTAAGTTAAATGCATAGAAGTAAATGAAAAATAAATATGCATGTGACCAAGAGGCCAGTGGTAAGTAATGTAACACCTTTACATATCAGTGTGTGTGTGTGTGTATGTGTGTGTGTGTGTGTGTGTGTGTGTGTGAGTGTGAGTGTGTCAGGCACATGTGTGGAGCTCATGATTCCCCTCAACCTCTATAGTTTGCTACAGTCAAGTTCCGGAAGTAAAAACTCCATTCATTTTCTCCATAAGGAAACTTATTTTTAGAAACAGCTTAAAACTCTTTAAAGAAGGTTATGATGGTGTTAATGAATGATATATGCTATTGCCCTGTATTATTTCAACCTATTTTTTAAAATAACCGTGATTAACAGCTGAATTTGTGATTTTAAAAAAACTACATTACCCATGATGCCGTACAGAAAATTCCACCAATCAATCAAACGGCACCAAAAGCATCCAACATTCCACACTTTTTTTTTTCTAGTTCTCAAGATCATCTTCTGGGTATTGAAGTGCACTTTTTCTTTTTGGAATTTTCTGTGTTAACACTATGTATACTACAAAACATGACAGAATAATGCAGAGGAGAGTTGAGTGCTGCAGGGAAGATGTATTTTTCTATGCGAGCTTCCGGGTTGTCAATACTATCCATCCTAAATAGTATGTAGGATTACAATAAGTGTGTCCAAAAGCAAAGAGTATGTCAGAAGTCCTATTTCCAGTACACTATATTACCCACAACCCATCTCTCTTTGGAGGTGGATTTGGTTCAGAACTACAAACATGAACAAAAAGTGTTTTAAAAAACTACAACTATGGCAGGTGTGTGTGGCTAGTTTAGATAAAGGGGTTTGAGTAACTAATAATCAACATTTAACCTGAAAAAAAAATGTTTATGTAATGTTATTCGTATTATATTTCATCCGTAACAACAATGTGAATTTTTGTACGGATCCGTTCGGCCATTACCTTAATGCATCATTATTGGAACTCGCCTGAATATTATTGGAACGTTTCAATTATTGGAACACACCCTCTATTGGAACACATCTGAATACTTTTTTAAAATCCCTATGGGAAAAATGAATGGGAAAAGTAGTTCCGGAACAAGGCCACTGACAAAGTGTGCGGTAATGCACTCTTATTTGCCATTGGCAAGACTAGAATGATCAACTTTCTGGTTATCCATAATTTTAATGGTTTTCTCAGCATTGTCCACGTTCCTGATGAGGGTCTCGAGGCGCCTCTTGATTTTCTTCTGGTCCTCCAGGGCGCAGCTGATCACGACGCTCTGAAACTTCTGATCAACAGGCACCGGCGGCGCGTCGGTCACGCACGCGGCGTGAAGAGCCTGCAGCCTCTTTCTAGCCGCCTCCATGTCTTCCAGCATTTTAGTGGCAATCTCGTCGATAATGGCTAAGGCTTTCTTCAAGGCCTCTTCCTGCTGGCTGTTTCGGATCGTATCCACAGAGACGTGCACTGTTAATGCCCTGCCCATGAGTCTGGTGGCCGTCAGGGAGAGCTCTTCCCTTTCCCCTGAAATACAAGTTCAAATGATGTTTTACACGTGATCCATTAGAAGCCGCAAATGCTCTTGACGCAGCACAGAAGGCATACCGTCACAAATGTTCCTCATTTCCTGGCTGTTTTGTATGGATTGGATCATCTCAATCAAGCTCTCTCTCTCCTGCTCCATAGCTGTGGCTTCCTCGCGCAGAGCCTCCACCCTGAGACAGACGCGCCACATTTATACAAGACACAACTCTGTACAACTTGCCTACATGGTCAATTGTGAAACACAAAGCAACCCAGCAGTGAAAATGAAAAAATGTAGATGCAGATATAAACATATTTTGCTTTAATTTACCCTTCGCAAAGCCCCGCCCCCTTTAGTTACTGTTGCTATGTACATATTAATACATCGCGGCGCACCGACAATGCGTCGACAGATATGAAACCGTTTCATATTTGAAATATTGTAATTTATTAAAGAAGTTTTATGAATAAGTACCGTATCGTGTGGTGACAGATCGCTGTAGCTCCTCGTGAAGCGATCATCTCTTCATACTAGTTCATTTATAGCATCAAATAAACATGAATGAACATCAGAAGGAATGTTGTTTCAAGACGTGATTCAAGTTCACCAACGTTAATCTACTAACTCCCCTGACCGCTTTGACGGACAAAATGGCGGATTCAGGGTTATGATTGGTCAGATCGCCTGTCAATCAAACTGTTTGCGAAGGGTCAATTGACAACGGTCAGTTCAAATCCACCTTCCCTATATAGTCTTGCTAAAGTGGTTTTATTGTGTATTCTTACCCTACAATTCTGGAATTTTAGTTTGGAGGACAGAATTCATAAACATTCTGAATTTAAGTTTTTTCAACTCAACATAAAATATCACTACTAGAATTTTGGTTTTTTTGACTCAAACCTAAAGGTCGGGAAGGCAATTTGTTTTATAAACACTTTTTGTTATGCTGTTTGAAACTCTCTTCACATCCTGATAGCAATCAATAATAGTGGTCTAAATATAAGAATGTACATATATCTTCTGTGGAAGTCTCAGAACCAAAAAAATTGTCTGAATCATACGTGTAATAATGGGAGTAATATTTGTAACAATATCCAGATTTAAAATTGTGACATGTATAGTTTGTTGTCAGAGAAATTTGCTAAAATATAATGTCCTCTACAGAGGCAAAACGTTTATTCCTGGGTCTCAGGAGGATATTTCTGTCCCGTGCAGAGGGAATACAGCATGTATGTCACTTGCGGCAACTTAGCAGAATGAAAAACAATATAGGCTGTAGCCTCGAAAGCGAACCCAGACCGCTCCCTTGAATCACTGAAACACTGTCGCCTTGTTGTCAGTTCATCGCGATCTCACAAAGTTCCGTTATAAATACAAGTCTGAAGACGTTAACTGCTCCAGGTAGAACATCACGGGTTGTCATCTCGTTTACTACGGCTACTATATTGCGTGAACGCAGCATAAGCTTGTTGTTTTGGTTCAGGAGGAACTGTAAAAGGCGGCTGCTGTTTGTTTGTGGCACTCGGTGACTGTCTCTGTCTACACCTCCACATAGCCTCATGATGGAACGTGCCGATGATGCAATCGCAATCTCACAAAGTTCCGTTATTATCAATAAAGCTGCCAACAATGCACAATAAATCTCTTACTTACATCATGTCTACACTTTGCTAATGAGAGGTTTCGCAGGCCTGAATAATAGCAGCAATTAATAAAAACTGGCGTTTTGAGCGGCGAGTGGATTCAGAATAACTCAAACACCTCTGATTGGCCATCATCGACATTTCTCACCGCTGCAAAAATACATTTATTCATTTGGCTGACGCTTTTATCCAAAGTGACTAACAAGGGGAGCAATTAGGGGTTAGATGTCTTGCTCGAGGGCACTTTAGTCATGGTATCGAAGGTGGAGCGAGTGCTGTTCATTCACGATTCCCACACCGGTGGTCAAGGGTGCTTATCAAAAGGGGGCGCCCTTCTGAAACCTAAAATGACAAGTGGAACGCCCATGGACTTAATGGACACACACGTGGGGCCATTGTAAGTTCACAATGTGAAGTTCCCTTGCTATTGCTAGCCTCTCTGAAAACTGCGTACCCTACCTTTAAAGTCCCGTTACTAGTGACGTTACGAACTGTGCCGAGGCTTTGGAGTGTGTGTCGAGAAATTCGGGGAGATTTCAGTGAAGCACGTATCGAGGCTTGTATCGCTTTAGACCAATGATGTCCGAAGCCTTTCCGTCTGACTGGTTCAGGAAGCGGTTTGAATCTTGACGCGACATTTTGACAGATGTATAAACCCATGGGATTCCCTCAAAAAAACTTTCCATTATAAGGGTAATAATATTACCCCTCCTGCCTATTATGACCAAAGAATAGATTCACACACATTTGATAGCTCCATTCATTTCAAGCCAATACGTTTATTATACAGTTATGTAATACAATCACCACATTATATTCATTTAAATAGATTAGTCTATGTGGAAATGTCTTCACCATTATTTCTAAGCCTTTGCTAGTGCAAAACAGTGCATCACAGATCACATCAGGTCATCTGTAATGTATCTGCTCGTTTTACACTCTTTGACCACCAGGTGGTATTGTGAGCAAATGAAGCCTCGAGAAATTAACCCGTTTGTGAACCACTTGGCTGAAAAGCTTCACGAGGCTTTATCTCACCACCACTACCGATTACCTTTTAATGTGCACAGCCATAGCAGAGTCTGCAAAGATTCACAGTGTTAAACTACCTCAAAGCACATTACATTCATTATTATTGTATACAGAGCTCTAGTTGTACCACCTGACTGCTGCAGATTCATTTCGCTATTGATAGTGTTGACATAGAAAAGCAGAAGTCTGAAGACGTTAACCGCTCCAGGTAGAAAATCACGGGTTGTCACCTCATTAACTACGGCTACTATATCAGTCCCTCCACAAAAACACGATTATGCGATCGCTTGATTTCATGCATAATCAGCCAAAGTCCGCATATTTATGCGGGGGTGACATTTTTTTCAAATACTCCGCACTTTCGCCGCATAAATTGCCGATTTCAGCAAGCAAAATATGCGGTGCTAGCATGATTTCATAATCCCTGTATTTTCATTGCAAAAAAGTCACATATATCTTAGAAAGTTGAAAAATGTTGCGTTTACTTCACACAAGTAAAGCGCCATTATTTTCCCCCTGTTGCCATGGGAACCTTATGAAGTGACGTAATTACACGACGTGAACATCATCTGCAAACCCCGCGGTGAAACCGTGATGAAGACGCAAATCATTCTCATTTGCCAACAAAAATAAGCACAAAAGACCGAAGCAGTTTCCCGGTGTGTCACATGACAGTGGGGGCAAATTATTCTGCACTCCGTGCAACTGCGTGTCGGACCACAGACGACGCTGTATATTAGTAGAGTGTGAAATAATTCACGTTGCAGTAAAAGATTGGAAGCACTTAATTTAACAGAAGATGTGTGTTTTGAATCGCTACCTCTGTAAAACAGGAAGCACACGTTTTATTTTTTTATATTTTATTTATTCATTTTGACAGAAGTTGTTGAATATTTCTTTTGTAAAGCGACAGAACTTGTTTGACTCAATGTTTTGTAAGTTTGATTCATATGTTAATGAAGGTCTGAAATAAATCAGGATGAGAACTTCAATATTCAGTGATTTAGTAGCTTCTCGTCACAGGAAGTGATCAGAAATGACTCTTGACATGAAGGTAGTATCTAGTGAGAACAGGGTGTTGGAGAATCACCTTTTTTCCTCTTTTGCATCAAACCGCAGTTTTTGCAAGTTCCCGCGATTTCATCGAATAAAATTGCAAAAATATCCCGCATTTTCCATCGCATTTTTTAAGAAAACGTGCCGCATAATCAAGGATTTTTGCCTACAACAATCACAAAAAAAATCTGTTTTTCTGGAGGGACAAGCTTGTTGTTTTGGTTCAGGAGGAACTGTAAAAGGCGGCTGCTGTTTGTTTGTGGCACTCGGTGACTGTCTCTGTCTACACCTCCACATAGCCTCATGATGGAACGTGCCGATGATGTGTGATGTCTGATTTTTTTGGTCCTGAGACTTTCACAGAAGATATATGTACATGTTTTAATATTTAGACCCCTTCTATTATCATATCAGGATGTGGAGAGCTTCAACCAGCATAACAAAGTATTTATGAAAAATTGCCTACCCTACCTTTAATTCTTATAGATCTACAGCCCTCACTGAAAATGTCATATTGGTCACGAGTCAAATAACAACAATAATAATAATTGTATGTGCAATAAGCTTATTGTGTTGATGTTGAAGTAATTGTGCTGGTATGGTTAGGTTTAAGGGTGGGTTTAGGGGTAAAGAAAGCCTTCATTTCTATAGCGCTTTATACCATACAGATTGTTTCAAAGCAGCTTTACAGTGAAAACACAAAATGATTCAATGATGCAAACAGTTCATTTTCAAAAGAAAACAGTATCATCGTTCAGCTGAAGTCAGTTCTATTGTAAAGATCATCAATAATGAAATTAGTTCATTCCATCTATAAAGCAGTTCTGGAGAAAACAGAGATCATCGTCCAGCTCAGTTCTCAGTGCGGTCAGGTCAGAAATATTGCTGAATATTAGATGGAAGGAAGCAATTATTGATGTGATTATAGAAATGAATCCCAGCTGTGATTACAAGCAGAACAACAAGAACATGCACATATGCATTGCTTTGCCAAAAGATTTATTTATATGTTAGTACATATTAAAGACATTTAATATAAAGTGATTATCTTATATTCAAAGTTTACAGACTTTCTTATGTTTTGCATTTTGCAATAATCACAAAACTAGTATTTTTCTTAGACACTGATACAAACGATAAAAAGTTGCATTTACAATGTTCTAGAAACTTTTACTGTTCAGTAAATACGCAAATGTAGTTAAACGGATCTGTTCAGCTCAGTCAATATCCATTGATCTCACCTCGTTTCAATTTGATCCAGATTTTCCAGTAATCGTCCGGACCGGTCCGCCATTGACATGGTTCGGGTGAATTTGCCTTTAGATGCATCGTTCATTTTAGCATTGATTTTAGCTTGTGCCATAGTCGCGATACTGGATGATTTCACGAGTGCCGTGACCTATAGGACAGAACAGAACGGCACACCCGAGCAATATAGCGATGTCCGGTCCGCGAGGGAATCGTTCACACTGAGAATGATTCAGTTGAATCGATTCGCGCAGCGTTTACAAATCCCCGAACAGTGCGACTGTCAAGAGTTGTGTTTTCCCGAGCAGGTCCGACATTTTCTGTCACAAAACACGCAAATTAGAGAGTAACAGCACCTAAATGTAAAGCATTGCAGTGCTACTCAATCTTTCTAAACGAAAAGAAATGTAATATATGTTTAAATAGCGATTAAACAGCAGTATAATGCAAAATCAACTAAATATTAAAACAACTCAAAGCAACAAATCAAGAAACGACTCGCGTGGACAACTTTTGATGAGTCAGTGAATTAAATCCGAACCGGTTTGTTCGAATCGTTCAAAAGAACCGATTCGCTGATATGAATCTGAATTCTCCGAGCTATCGACCACGTTCTAGCGGTTTCCAGCGCTCTAGAGTAACATCTCCAAACATGGGCTGGAACTTCCCTTGGTAATTCACTCCTTCAGACAGCGGAGGAGTTCACCTCTGGGATTTCAAAGGAGGGTGGGATTCATTTTTAGGGTCAAGGGCCAAGATGACATCAGAGAAAAGACAATAACCAGAACACAATGTGATATTGCTCGGAAAGGAACAAGCAAACGCCGTTTTAATTACTTTGCTTTATTTAAACTTAAAAGAAAAACACAGAAAGAACAGAAATACATGTTCAGTGACTACAGTGCATGGACGCCGAGTCTCTTTCCTTATCAAAACTCCTCTAAGCTTCTTTTCAAGGCTTCTTCCATCTCTGCAAAATGAGAAAAAGGGAAAAATTCATTGTTTTAAAAATGGTTGTACGCAGATTTTAAATCCTCCAATCAGTGATTACTCATAATAACATGATGACGCCGCAGTGACACAATGCTCAACTTGACAAATTCAACATCTGTGCGGTTACACCCAACCCCAGCACCATGTGTCCCTGAGACCATCCTAAAATCCCATCTATTACAAGAAACGTCACACACAGGGTTCCATAAAAATGAAACATACCCACAATGACAACACTCTTCATGCTTGCAAAGCTGGCAGAATAAACATCTGATTAATGAATGAACTCTGACTCCAGAAATACAGTACCGCCTCCACACGGTTCAGAAATAGCACAACTTCAGTACCAGTGTTAGAAAATCATCATAATGACCCACCAATATCCAACTCTTTTGATTTCACGGCCTCCTCCGCACTCAAGGCCAAAGCCAGTTTCATGTCATGATCAAACGCATCTAAGAAGAAAAAAAAAAAAAAAAAAGAGGCTCTTGAACATCGTTTTCCATGTAGTTAATTTACTCACATCTATTTAGATTATAACAGAACTAAGATCACATTGCAAATCTGAAATGAAATATTATGGAAGTACCGAAATAAATAAAGTCCTACCTTCATCTTCAATATCTTCGTCTTTTTTAACATCAAGAGCATTCTTTACCTCTTGAAACTCCTCCACTGAAAAAACAACAGCTGTTTTATGGTTATTGCACAAAACTGTTCTTCAGCTAAAAACGTCACGAGGAAGCACTATTTTTAAAATCATGTAAAACAAATTCAGTCAAATTTGTCAAGACTGGCAGTGGAACTTGAACAGAAAAACTGATCCAATTCTCACTATTAACTAGTAGTGTATTCACACGCATATTAAAAAGATATTAGCTGTTTATTACTACTTATAAAGCACATTTTAAAAGATTAGTTCACTTCAGGATTAAAATTTCATGATAATTCACTCTCCTCCATGTCATCCAAGATGTTCATGTCTTTCTTTCTTCAGTTGAAAAGAAATGAGTGTTTTTGAGGAAAACATTCCAGGATTTTTCTCCATATAGTGGACTTCACTGGGGTTCAACGGGTTCAAATGTCAGTTTCAGTGCAGCTTCAAAGATCTACATGACGAGGAATAAGAGTCTGATCTAGAGAAATAATGTAATTTTCTTTAAAAAAAAAAAAAAAAAAAAAAAAAAAAAGCTCGTCTTTCGCCATTTCTGTGATCCTCCACGCATGACATAATCACATTGGAAAGGTCACGCGAGATGTAGGCGGAAGTACCGCGGTAGAACGAAAAAAATTCTCTCATCCAACTTTAAAATTGTCAGACATCGTTGTTTTACCTTTTTTTGTAAAGGCAGTTTGACTCTGGTTGCACATTTGCTTTGTGAACACTGGATCGCTACTTCCGCCTACGTCACGCGTGACCTTTCCAACGTGATTATGTCATGTGTGGCGCAGTGCAAAGGTGAGCATTTGTGTTTAAAGTATATAATTTTTTTTTTTTTTTTTTTGAAATAACCAATGGTTTCTCTAGATCAGACTCTCATTCCTCGTCTGGATCATGTAGAGTCTTTGAAGCTGCACTGAAACTGACATTTGAACCCGTTGAACCCCAGTGAAGTCCACTATATGGAGAAAAATCCTGGAATGTTTTCCTCAAAAACCTTCATTTCTTTTCAACTGAAGAAAGAAAGACATAAACATCTTGGATGACATGAGGGTGAGTGAATTATCAGGACATTTTAATTTTGAAGTGAAATAATCCTTTAACGCCTTATTCTGCATGATCATATTCTACATCCCTTAATCTTACCCAATACCTAAACTCAATTACTGTATTAACTATTAATAAGCAGTAATTAGGAGTTTATTGAGGCAAATAGTGAGAATTAGACCCGACTGTGCTGCAGGGATGATGTATTTTTGTAGGCCAAAACCCAGAAACAGGCGCAATGGATGACCAGAAGTCAATGGATTTTGGGGGTCTGTGGTGAACACAAGCTCAAGATATTTTCATATTTTATTCTATGAGATAAAATACATCAGTAAAACCCACTTGTGATTTTTTTTTAAGCTTTTACTTGTCTTGTTTAAAGGCGGTTGCTAACAGGTGGCTCAATGGGACTAAAGGGGTTGTTAGGACATTAAACAACCTAACTAAACTTCCAGGAAAAATGTTTTTTAAATAAAGACTGAAAGAGTTTAGAGAGTCATGTGACTGCAGTGTTGATCGTTTGCAACCTACGTTTATCGTTTTACCTCCAAAATTCATTCAAATGTTGTGTCTGTGAAGATTATCATGATGAACGTGTAAGAATTATAAGGTTTTGCTGGTCACGAAGGTTATTTTTTTCTGCAATAAATGGAAATTGAAATGGAAAAATCCAATCGGGTTTTTGTCGCGGGAACCAGTGCGATGGGAACTTACTGGTTGGCCTAAAATACATCAAGGCATCGCTCTATTGGCGTCATTATGGCAGAAAAAATAAACCTGTAAAGACGTTCACACCAAGAACGATAACTATAAAGATAACGATAAAGATTTAGCTCGAAAAACGTTCTAAATATAAAAGAATAGCACTTGTCTACACCTCGACTATAAGAAAGGATATCGTTGTGTTCACTTTCAGAACAATTTCCAGCTGTTGAACGATAAAACAACCAATCAGAATCCATTCTAATTTAAGGACTTGAGCATTTAAAATAGCAGACGACATTGCGGAGAAGTTAATTGCCGATTTCAGAAAAAGCCACCACTGTTTGACAAGTCAAACCCACTTTTGAATACTTTAAAGAAAATGGATCTATTGACAACAATGGTCATTCCCTTGGAATAAATGGTGAGAAGTATGAACTTTGAGATCATTATGCCAGGATATATAGGACTGTAACATAAAATGACCTCCTCAGGTGTCCAGTGCTAGTTTCGACAACATTGTAGCCATTGTTTTTATTCCATTATATTGACTGCGCCAGCCAAATTCACTCTAAAGCCGTGTAAATGCAACAGGAACAGCAAAAACATGTTGTACACACTTTGAAACTGCAACAGACCGTTACCATTCGTTGGTGTGGACGCTAATATAGTTATCGTTCTTGGTGTGAACGGGCCTTAATTTGACACTCCATAAACCTCACCGTTACTCTGAGGGAAGATCTCCTCTGCATTTATGATGTTTCCAGTGGGGGCTTGTTTCTCGTCTGTGCCGTTGGGTCGGGAACAAGCGCAAGGCTCTGACGGGCAGTGATGCTTATGGTAGTGTGAATGGAAACTGGGCACATCTTTGTGGCTCTGTGAGCAAATGGTGCACAGAACATCGAAACTTTTCTCATTGCCCTCGGTCTTGTGTTGAAGGATGATATGCGTCTTCATCTCCGCATAGGCGGGTGTGTTTTTGGCGCACAGGCGGCAGCAGTAGCTACATTTGTTTTCGGCGGCCAACTGTTTCATGCACTTCGTGAAAATGGGTTTCCTTTCCTCTTTGGATTTTGCAGAGCCCATGCAAGGACAAGGTTGGGAATGGCTCGTACTCGCCACGGGACTCTCAACAGCGTTCTCCGCGGCTGCCTGGGAAGTGTTTTCCAAACAGTAGTAATCTTGGCTGTGCAGACTGTTGTAGTGCTCCTGAAACTCTTTCTCGGTGTCGTACAGCATGCTTTCGCAGAGTCCGCAGAAGTAGCGGAGGATGATGTCGCCACCATGCTCATTGGCGCAATGGCGCCGCAGTGTGGACTCTTTGAAAAACTTCTGTGGACAGTGGCCACAGGCAAACCTCTGGAAACTATGGCTGCTCAAATCGCTGCAGTGCGTCCGCACCGCTGCCTCAGAGTCGAAGAGGTCTTCACACATCCGACAGAGCCAAGACTCGGCTTTCGGAGGAGAGACGCAAGACGAACTGGCTGGCCTGAGCATTTTGGCTTCCGCACTGGTGGATGGTTTGGGGGACATACTCGAGGAGACGCGATCATCTACAGTGTCTTCTCTTTCTTGGTAGTAGTTGTGCCCTCTGTGGCTCACACCGATATGGGCCATGATGTCTTCCATCCTTGGCATTTCCACCTTGCACTGCCTGCAGTGGAAAAGGAAGTTGGACAAATGAGCGCCACCGTGGAAGCGGCTCATATGCAAGCGCGTTATGGACGATTCTCCCATTAACTTGCCACAGACCGCACATTTGTGAAATATCTGATTTGCCGCTTGGAGGTGTTTCCTCGCGCTATCCTCTTCTGTGAAGCGTAGACCGCATTCACAAAACCAGGCGAGCTGTGAGCGTTTTCCCGGCTTGACTTGGGAATCTAAGCTAGCTGGTCTTTTACGCTTGGCTAAAGGCCCACGTGAATCGTTGGGATTCTCTTTGGCCCCACATGCCGTGCCCTTCTGAGTGTTTCGGATTTCACAGTAGTTGCTGTAGTACAGAAGGGCCCAGGCCATGCTGCCGACCCTCTCCACCTCATGTTTCATCAGCTCTTTGTGCTCCTCAATCTGACTCACGCTAAGAAAAGGTTTGAGGCATGAGGAGCACTGGCCCACGACTGCCATCTTCCTCATGATGTCGGCCACGCTTTGATCGGCAGTGGCAATAGCGCAGCCATGTCTGCAGTGCACACTAGGAAACCAAACAAGAAGCTTGTTAGTGCACAATAAAACCTGGATAAAACACAATAAAACCTATCTGGATGGACAACAATGGGATATACAGTATTCCTCACTGTCTGCTCTGCTGTCTTCAGTTTATTTTGTAATGGAATACTTCATCTGGACAATATCGTGCGAAGTGTGCACAGTATGCAGACTACAGAATAAATTTGCTCAATCTATATTCTTGTCTCTACCATTCAATTTGTTCTGAATAGACTTTTCGGTCCCTTTCACTTGAATTTGTTTTCCATTTTGGATTTTTTGACATGATGTTGATATTTCCCCTCAAATTCTGAAATGAAATGCATTGCAAGAAAGTCATTGTGATCATACAAAAAGATCTGCAAGCAATGATCTGTTTATGATTGATTGTTCCTAAACTACCGTTACATTTTCACACTGTTTAGTTGCACACTGATTGACTTTGGCACTAATTTTGAATGATTTTAAACCCAGAAAGATTAAAAAAGATGGTAACATTTATAAGCAGAGGATGAAAAGCTCATATCAGTTGCAGAATAAATGAATCACAAACGTGCATGCAAATTGTGTACTAATACAATTTTATCACAGCTGAAAATGTTGAATGTGAGGGCGTTTCCACACCTATGGATCATTTGTTATTTTCCGAAACAAGGACTAAATTTGTTACAATGTTGCATTTTCTTCTTAGTTCGGTTCGCTTTCACAAGCTAACATTTCAAAGCGTACCAAAATGTGTTCACATGCAACATACATACAACAATCCTCTTATAGTTTTCTAAGCGTCATTCATCAAAATGAATGTCAAGTTCGCGCCATTGTGACATTCGCAACCACTACACAAATGTAGCCGTCATTCCCGCTGTTAAGTTATAGACTACATATAGGCCTTATACGAATGTTACAATGCAGCAGAGCAGGAATTAAGGCTTTGACGGTCCAGCATTCTCGCACAGAGAAGCGCAATTACACAACGTTTTAAGATGAAGAGGAGCTCTTTGGTTTTCAACTATGGTAACTAATGTGCTCAGTCAAAGAATCAGACAGTACTGCGTTTATAATTTCCCATTATAAATTATGATACTGTATTTGGTCTATTGGGTCGGACTGCTTTCACATCAAGCAAACCGCTCCAGAGTTCATTTGAAAGCATACCGAGACCACCTCTTTAAGGAAGTATTGGTACGTTTGTTTGGTCCGCTGTTGGTGCACACCAGAGTGCGACCGATGCATTCACACCTGCCCAAACGAACCGCACCAAGGGGGACAACGAACTCTAGTACGATTCAACCGAACTAAATGAGGCAGGTGTGAAAGCAGCCGAAGCATGAAGTCCAAGACCTTTGTGGGACTAGCTAGAGAGAAAAAAAATGAGTGCACCTTTAACACGCATACACATCCATCTTGTCTGATGGATTGAGGTTAATAAAACTTAAAGTGTCCCCATTATGCTTTTTCAGATATTCCCCTTTCAGGTAGTGCAGTAATTCTTAAAGTGTGGTCCACGGACCACTAGTGGCCTGCCATCGCCCCCTAGTGGTCCGCGAAAAGATGACCTAAACTCATCATTAATATTCACGTTAAGTTTTAGATGGAAATCTCAAAATATAAAATCCACAGATCTATTAGTTTTGTAATGTACTAGTTTTTCTTTTATGTGTAAAATCCCAGTCATTTCAGTGATATTGGACATTAAGAGGAACATTTTTTCAGCATTTTATTGTTACCATGGTTGTGGTACCATAGACTTCCTATACCCACCACCTCAGTTTTAAACTAATGGCTCTTTGGAATGACATTAAGTGGGATCTAGGCTGTTACAGTATGTTTAATTGCAGTTTTTTTCACATGTGCAGTTTGTTGTTCATATTAAGCTACAGCTCATTTCACATTTACTTTTTCAACTGAAATAAATTAATATAATAATTTCTGATCATATCATTGCATTTGTGATTGAATAATTAGATTTTGACTTGAAACAGTTGCATATTATATATAACTTAAATTTAGTTTATCCTTCCTATTTTTGTTGTTTTCGGGGGGCGTGTTAGAGTGGGATTCTGTTAGGTGGTCCTCATAAAAAAATTGGAAGATAAAGTGGTCCTTGGGCTGAAAAAGTTTGAGAAACACTGATGTAGAGTGTAGCACAGCTGTTTGTGAATGTAAAAATTCTGCACAATTACAAAGATCAAAGTACAGATAAAGAGTTATTGTCTCCAAAAAAAAAGAAGTGATTCACAAACAACGTCTACTTTGACCCTCAAACCCTGTAGTTGCAGTGGAGACTGGAAGAGTTTAGTTCATTTACATTTACATTTAGTCATTTAGCAGACGCTTTTATCCAAAGCGACTTACAAGTGAGGAAAACAAACAAGCGATTCTTTATGAATTGGCAAATAACACAGGAAGTGCTCACAATACAAGTTTCATACATTGCTCAGTACCATAAGCTAGAGTAGGAAGGGAAAAGGGAAGGAAAGGGTTTTTTTTTTTATGAGGGGATTAAGTGTTCACGGAAGTTCATGTTTTCAGGGAGACGCCGAAACAAAACCACTTTGCATGAACTTCCAAAGCATGAGGAATTGATACGGTTTAATTGATGCCATCGTTACTGTTCGAAGAGCTGAAATTTAGATATGGTTTGGGTGTTTGGTAGGGCTGCCCCCTAATAGTCGACTAACCGTTAGTCGATTAGAAGAGGCTTGATTGAGCAAGATTTAATTAGTTGGTTAGTCGCAGAAAAAAAAAAAATCTCCACAGGAAGTGGCAAAGTCCGTGAGGGACAGATTGTTATCTGCAGGAAATCCAAACATTCGTATATCATTCATTGACCTCAAATATGGCTTATCACTTAAAACATGTAAGTAGTAGAAACTTCACAAGTCCTCTCACTCTGTCCTAGATCAATGTGCGCCATTATCCAAGTGTTTGTGTGGAGAGCAAAACACTCCGTCGTTTTATCATGCAGATAAGAGTAATGCAAACTGTAAAGGGCCTACTTATATTTCTGTAAACTCTCAATAACAGCAAAATGTTGTGTAAAATAAACATAATTAGGATGCGCTCTCTGTCATCTTGGTCTCAGTGAACTCAATGAAACGATACTCGCTTCACAAACACGATAAGGTATCTATAGAAAGTTTGAAATTCCTACTTTTAAACGAACCAATTCAAATGGAAAAACACTATTCTCAGATTATGTAATCTGTATGAAACATGCACTACTGCGGAGATGACGAGTCAGCATCGTTGTGCAGCCGAAAACACAGAAAATTGTTTCGAATGTTTTTTCACGACACTCATAATCCTTACTTTTGCCGGTGCGCTGTGGAACGCTTTATGCTTGTGCGCTGATTAGGCCGTTATTGCCTATATATATATATATATATATATATATATATATATATATATATGCAACTAAAAGCTGGCTATTATGATTTATGGCTTATTAATGTAAACACACGATTAGTCGACTAATGACTTAAATGAACGACTACTAGTCGGACAGTAAAATCTTTAGTCAGGGGAAGCCCTAGTGTTTGGTTTCCGACGTGTGCTGTAAGCGGTCGATCAGTCACAACAGACTGCGCCATCTGACCAATCAGAGTAGAGTCAGCTCTCTGAAAGGGTTTAGAGAAACAGAATTCATTTATCGAACCGTTTCACACTGTGAGAAAAGAGCTGTAATGAATATGATGAAAAAATTTAAATGTTTATTGGCCTTGCACGTATTGCACAAAATTACGAGCCTTTAAAATAGCACTCTAAAACCAAGAAAACACCAGTATAATCTTACTTGAAGTGTGCTCTGGCCTCCATATGCGAGGCAAGCACCTTAGAGCAGGCTGTGCACTTGACGTTGAAGCTGATACCCTTACAGAGAGCGATCAAGCGGTTCTTCGCGTACCGTGGAACTGGTACGGGCACGGCTGACGGTTTTGCTTCTGGAAGCCAAAACATGAAATTCAAGGTTAATGTTCATAATAAATTAATGCATGACCAGAAAGCTGATATTTATGAACAAACAGGAACTGTTCAAAGATACAGGACAAAAATGTCAAGATATTTTATTTTAGCTGTCGTCCAGTCCATTGTTCACAGTCATGATCTGATTGTTGAAGACCACGCACCACAGAGAGAGATGGACTGAGTGAAGTGGTTTTTCGCAGACATGTGCTGAAGGCATTCGTCCTTGATGTTGAAGAGGAGGTAACAGGCAGGACATGCAAAGCACACAATCAGCTGATAGGTCTGGGAACGACTGTGACCGCTAACGTCAGAGGACGACACCTACAGATGACATCAAGAGACAGAGCATGCTTTAAGCCGCTGCTTCTTCATATCATTTCCATTATTAGACAATTACGTAAGAACATTAAAGGGGTAATACTGCACAACACATCTGTCCTAGATCTTTTGAGACAATCTATGATCATAACAGTTTGTGTGGTAATGCATTCAGACATGGAAACAACAACCGGCCCATTTAATTAAGGGTCAGAGAGGGCGGAAAATGTGATGCTCATCTCACTTGCACAAAACATACTCCTCAACGAATGTAAACGAACGCACATTAGTTCTCAACATTAACTGTTTCACTCATGGGTGGCATTTAACTTATAGAAATGCAATGACTCAAACAAAAGCCAACATTATATTGCAGCATTTGTTATGAATGATTTATCCGTGCGCATTGTTGTTTTAAATTCATGAATCAGAATAACTTCCCCTCCCACTTGCAGCAACATCTCTTCTCTGATGATGATCAATCAACTCCTCACGGAAAAGCTGAAAATATTAATAAAAAAGAAAACCTTTGACTCCATGTGTTCCGTCCACAACTCTTTAGAGCTGAAGTGGCGTCCACAAGCCACACAGGCGTAGATGGAAGAGGGGTCGCCTTTCAGGGTGATAGTGGGGTCACACGGTGAATGATCAAAGCTGTCAATGAACGTTAAATAACATTCAAATTATATGAGTACAATTACTTAAATTGAACTGTAAATAAAAGAAATCTGTGCAATTTTGCAGCTCGTACTAAGTACCGTTTAAGATGCCCCTCAAGCAAAGGCACATTGTCGTAGACTCGGCCGCAGTTGATGACCGGGCAGGTCTGCGGGGAGAAGCGCACCCCAACTGGAGCAGATCTGCGTCTCCACAGTGAGCAGGAGTTCATGGTGCCTGGCTGTAATCCTGAGCAGTCCAGACAATGTGAGCACAAGAGCGCACCTCTTACACACACACACACTCATGAGTTAGGAGAACATTACAGACCTGGCATTTTTAGCCAAAAGTCCACACAACGCTTGGCATCATCTCTGTCATTATTACTCCGGCTGACCGACAGCTCGTGTCGCCCATGTGCTTGCTGTGAAATAATCTTCTCCTACAGTACAAATCACAAAATACCGTTGTTAGAATGTCATTCGTGCCAAACATGCACTGAAGAGCGCAACACTTTTCCCAGCAGCCTTGTTTTCAGAGGTATTTTTATGGAGTTTTATAGTTATAAGCCATAAACTAAATCGATGAATCATTTTACTTTATACTACAAACTTTAATTTGATGCAAAGAAGTATTTGAGAATGATACAAACAATGCATTTTTTTATTAAACATTCCACCTGGTTTTGATTTATAAATACATCATTCATAACGAGTGTCAGTTTTTAGAAATCACACAGAACAAAATTCAAAGGTTTTAATGGCATCACTGAATAAATACATTACAATGTTTAAAAAATGAACGCCATTAAATTGATTTAATCACATACGGCTGAATTTTCAAGCAAGAATTACTTGATCCTCTTAAATGAAATATTTTCCGTCTCCACAGGCATTAAAAATATGGATGACTTCTAAGTAAAACAACCTGCTCTGAGAAGAATCACTACATTATAAACTGATTTGAAGCAAAAAATAAAAAAGGTTTAAGTGAAAAGGGTGCTACTTCTCCCATGAACCATCTCAAATTAAATATTTAAATAAAAAATGATAGTAAAATATAAAACTAATTGACCCTTTGCAAAGCCCCGCCCCCTTTAGTTACTGTTGCTATGTACGACAAGTCGTGCTCTCACGCCACACATCATGTTCTCATGCAGTGAAAAATACATCCTGGAGCAAAGAGGACACTGATAACATATGAAACAGCTTCATATTTCAAATATTGTAATTTTTTAAAGAAGTTTAATCAATAAATAGCGTCTAGTGTGTGTTTAATGTGTGGTGACAGATCGCTGTAGCTCCTCGTGAAGCGATCATCTCTTCATACTAGTTCATTTATAGCATCAAATAAACATGAATGAACATCAGAAGGAATGTTGTTTCAAGACGTGATTCAAGTTCACCAACGTTAATCTACTAACTCCCCTGACCGCTTTGACGGAGGACAAAATGGCAGATTCGGGGTTATGATTGGTCAGATCGCCTGTCAATCAAACTGTTTGCGAAGGGGCAATTACTTAGGGCTGTAAAAGTTAATTAATTAATCATGGCATGATTAAATATTTTAATTTCAAGGTATTCTTTTCTAAAGAACTTTAGAAAAAAGTTTTTAGTGTTTTATATTGAACACTAAAAAAATGTGTTAAATTGAAATTTATAGTTATAGTTGTTGATAAAAAAACAACATACCTACAGATTATTGTAAAATACTCATATTATATTAATTTGCAAACAAGTACTTTGAGAAAGTAGAAAGATATCGCTTCTACAGAAGCATATATGATCATTCAATCTCAAGTGATTGTGTATGAAACAACAAAAATGAGAAGAGGCAAACCTTGAAAGCTTTGCACTTTTCGGCCCTCTCCTGTTTCTCCACAGCGACCTGACGTGCCAGTCTGTCCAGCGTGGACACAGCATGAGCCCGCTGCCGGTCAACCTGATCCTCGATCTGAGCACAACACGGACAAAAAACACTGAACTGTATTCAATGAGGATGTTTACTGTAGAAAAAAATCTCTTTGAAATAAATACTGTGGAACTTTCTATTGATCAAAGTATCAAAATGTTCACAAAAACAACTGTTTTCAATGATAATTAATAATCAGAAATATTTCTTGAGCAGAAAATCAGCATAATAGAATGATTTCTGAAGGATCATGTGCCACTGAAGACTGGAGGAATATATATTTTCTAGGGCTGGGATCATGAATCGAAAAATAATTTCTCTCTTTCAAATCGATTCAAGCTTAGTTTTTAACAGCAGATGGTAATGAGTGTTTTACAAACTCCTGCACTCTGCTCTCTTCCAATTCCTTACACACACCACTTCAACCTTCTACAAAATAATTTGAAAATAATAATAAGAAAAGGTTGAAGCGAATTACAAGGGTGTTTGTGGGCTGTTTACATTAATCTCACGTTCTGAGGTGCAAGTAAATTCTCAGACTTGGCCGAATGCACAAGCGCTCTTCTTCATGAGCATTTGAGAATGCGGTTAAAAACTAGCCTAGAGCGCCATCTGCTGTTAAAAACTAAGCTCAGAAACAATTCAAGAGAGAATTGAGATGTATTCGGAAAATCTCGGAATTGATAGTAATCGATTTATTCTCCCAGTCCTAATACTTTCCTAGCGTTAGTTTACATTTGCAGGGTCTGCTTCATCGGAATTCTCCGCACACACACACACTGGATCTGGCACAGGTTTGGCGCCAGACACACACTCACACACACTCCTAATCCTAAGGCCAATTTGGCATGTCCAATCCACCTAACCTGCATGTCTTTGGTGTCTTTAGTGTGGAAACCCACGCTGTCACTGGGAGAACATGCAAACTCCACACAGAAAGGATCCTGGCTCAGCCGGGGCTCAAACCGCAGAACTTCTTGCTGCGAGGCGACAGTGCTACCCACTGAGCAAAATTCAGCTTTGATCACAGGAATAAATTACAGTTTAAAATATAAAAAACAGTCTTTAGAAAACTTTTGTCTTTCAAACACATCACATCATTTCATTTTACATGCAATGCAGGGATTCCCCAATTTTTTTCTCACCTGAACCTCTTTGACCTTCTATATTTACTTGAAGTGCTCCCTGAGATTTTAACTTAGGTCAATAATAAAATGAAATCCATAATAATAATAAAAATATATAAAATTAAGTTCACTGTTTTCTGATGTTGCTTAATGGTCACATGACATGCAGGTAAAAATGTTTTTAAATCTTTTTTATTTTTTTTGTTTTTACTTTTTATTTTTATTCAAGCTATTTATTCTCATTTTAAATTTTCCTGATTTCTATTCTTAATAGCTTTTCATTAAACTCAGTCTGGGAAACCGTGATGTAAAGTAATAATGCACTTCATGTTGGTGATAAAGAATGGAATATATTTTCTTTTCCTTTTTGTTTTTATATCAATATGGTACAAGATTATTCTATTTAAATCAATGTGATGAATGAGTTAGGTCAAAAGTAATCTAAAATTAATCAAAAATAGTGTAACTTTATTTTAAAAATTGTGTGGGACGGGGGGCTAATACAACGATATCTACTATAACAAATGCAGAAAAAATAACATTACAATGTCCAGAAATCAGTTTCAATAGTACATTGTCATTGAGTTTAATTTATCGAGACAGAAGTCATGTTTAACGTGATAGTTTCATACTTACATCTACTATATAAAATACAATATGTTTAGTCTTGAGGTTCTTCACATCAGTGAATAAATACACAAATTTGCATAGAACGCTCATGTGCTTTAATGGAACTTTTGTTAAGCGTGTCAGAGAGGTTCTGGGTTCTATTCCTCATATCGTTTTTTTTTTCTCTCCCATAAAACCACAGATGTTCATCAGTGATTATATATCAAGGGCGTGGACATTTGTGTGCATTTTGTTTTGTGATTTCCCCAGAACTTATAGAAACAAAAACTAAAATAACGATTTTATTCAACAATGTGACCTACTGTCATGCGCAGTGAAAGAAGCACAGGCTTCCGTGTTTACGTCCGAACGTTGGTTTCAGTATCGGCATATCAGTATGATATGCTAAATCCTGTTCCTGGAGAGCTACCTTCCTACAAAGCTCATCTCCAACCCTGATCAAACACAACTGAAGCAGCTAATGAAGATCTTTAGGAGCACTTGATAATTACAGACAGGGCTGATGGATCAGGGTTGGATCTGAACTCTCCAGGATCTCCAGGAACGGGATTGGGCACCCCTGATTTACTCTGCCTCATGTCATTTCAAACCTCATGAGTTTTTGGTCTTCTGTGCAAGGCAAAACAACATATTTACATATTTTGAGGGCGGGGCAACCTGTCACTCACATGAGATCCACTAAGAGCAAACCACATCTATCCAATCATCTAATCATTCCCTCACAGTCAAAATCAAGCACTGCCCTACATTTGTTCTTGTTCCAGAAGCGGTTTCGGATAAACTCTGATATACGTCACAATAGGGAAGAAAAGATGATCGCAACTCTTGTTTCACGCTGACTTTAAAGGGTTAATTCACCCAAAATTGAAATTTCCATCATTAATTCCTCCCCCTCGTGTCGTTCTACACCCGTAAGACCTTCGTTCATCTTCAGAACACAAATGAAGATATTTTTGATGAAATTTCGATGGTTCAGTGAGTCTCTATTGACAGCAAGATAATTTACACTTTCAGATGTCCAGAAAGATACTAAAACATATTTAAATCAGGTCATGTGACTACAGTGGTTCAACCTTAATGTTATAAAGAGACGAGAATACTTTTTGTGTGCCAAAAAAACTACTTATCAACAATATCTAGTCATGGACGATTTCAAAACACTGATTCATGAAGCTTTACGAATCTTTTGTTTTGAATCAGTGATTCGGAGCGTGTATCAAAGTCACGTGAACTATTGAAAATTCAAAACACTTCTGACGTAACGAAGCCTCGTTTACTGAAATCACGTGACTTTCACGCTCTGAACCACTGATTCGAAACAAAAGATTCGCAAAGCATCATGAAGCATGAGTCTTCCCATTACGTTGTTATTTTGTTTTTTTGGCGCACAAAAAGTATTCTCGTCGCTTTATAATATTAAGGTTGATCCACTGTACTCATAAATATGTTTTAGTATCTTTCTGGACATTGAAAGTGTTCATTATCTTGCTGTCAATAGAGACTCACTGAACCATCAGATTTCATCAAAAATATCTTCATTTGTGTTCTGAAGATGAACGAAGGTCTTACGGGTGTAGAACGACACGAGGGAGAGGAATTAATGACAGAATTTACATTTTTGGGTAAACTAACCCTTTAAAGTTACAAAAGCACCACAACACTACCATTCAAATCAGAAAATAATGAGTTCACACATAAAGCTTGGCTTCAGAAGACTAGGAGTTTGGCAGTATGAATCATGATGGAAAAGAGCAGCCTGGACATTCTGCCAAACATCTCCTTTTGCGTTGCGGTGGAACAACATGATGGTGCGAATGTTCTCCACCTTTAACTTGTAAATCCCAGACAGTGTGTGAAGAAACTCACGGTGTCTGCAGTGTTCAAGCCTCCTTCATCCTCTCCGTCACTCAGCAGGTCTATGCACTCCAGCACTGGTCTGAGAGGGCCCTCCTAAAACAACATCAACCAGAGCTTTACAGACAGACTCAAAGCAGTTCTCAAGTGAGAAGACCCAGATCCACACAACTGCCCTCATAACTCAAATTAGAAATCAAGGCAGTGACATTTTAAGCACTTACAGACACAAACTCCACCTCATCCTCCACCTCCTCAATGACTGTAGAGGCAGACATCACATCTGTGCGCTGTGGAGCATCACATCAACCTCTGCGAATTAAAACACAGCCATATGAAATGCATTTTCAGTGCTGCATGCATAAGTCTTGATATTATAACTAGCATTGAATTGTTATTGTACGTCATTGAGAGTAGTGATTTCCTTCTAGAGGAAAAACGGGTTGTCAATCCTGCAAACAGCTGGCATGAATCTCAACTACTCGTCGACTCTAACCAAACGAGAAGTTCTGCAACGATGATACTTACAAACAATTCACTGCCGAGACAAAACTACAGTTTCTAATGCGGGTTCGACTCAAAGTTAGCAAAACATTACCAAAACTGAGGCATCGGAAGCGAACGACAACACTGACATCACAGGAAGAGACGTCGTCAAAATAAAAGTCATCCAATGTCCATTTGAACACGTGGTGTTTATATTTTAATAAAAAGATTTTAATAAAAAAGACTTGAAGGATTAGTTCACTTCAGGATTAATATTTCCTGATAATTTACTCACCCCCATGTCATCCAAGATGTTCATGTCTTTCTTTCTTCAGTGGAAAAGAAATGAAGGTTTTTGAGGAAAACATTCCAGGATTGTTCTCCATATAGTGGACTTCACTGGGGTTCAACGGGTTCAAATGTCAGTTTCAGTGCAGCTTCAAAGGCTCTACATGATCCCAGACGAGGAATAAGAGTCTGATCTAGAGAAACCATCTGACATTTTCTAAAAAAATATATATATATAAAAAATATTATCACGGTTGGGTGAAAAACTCCATTTAATTTTCTCCTCCAATTTCAAAATCGTTCGATAACATTGTTTTACCTTTTTTTTGTAAAGGGCGTTTGGCTTAATCTTTGCAAGTTTGCTTCATAAACACTGGATTGGAACTTTCACCTTCGTCACACGTGACCTTTATTTATTTATTTTTTAGTAAATGGATGGTTTCTCTAGATTCTTAGACTCTTATTCCTCGTCTGGGATCATGTAGAGTCTTTAAAGCTGCACTGAAACTGACATTTGGACAATGTTTTGAGTAATGCTTTCCTCAAAAACCTTAATTTTTTTTTTCACTGAAGAAAGAAAGAACTGAACATCTAGGATGACATATGGGTGAGAACATGTACAGGAAATTTTAATTCAGAAGTGAAATAATCCTTTAATATTGAAACTACTGTGCAATTATTTTATTACATTTTTTTTTTTAAAAAATACTTTAATTATCTTGATTTAAAATAAAAAATAAAATAAAGCCTAAATGGAAGGATACTAAGCCTAATTCTGATATTTAGGCCTAGGCTATGTAATTTAATGTTATAAAAATGTCAGCAATTTTAAAGTAAAAAAGAAAAGGAAAATGAAAAGGAAAAACATAGGTTATAGCTTATGTTTACAGTAAAATATTTTGGACATGAAAGTAGACCTATGAATCCATTTACAACCTGATTCATGTAGAAAGGGTCATAAAAGTTTCTTTCTTCTTATGAACAGACTGCTGAGAGCAAGTGGCCACAATGTGACCATTTCAGTATATTTTGGCACTCAGATGGATGTACGTTCTATGCATTTGTTTTGATAAAGAGAAACAAGATATAGTTTCAACATTATTTATTCTTCAGATATTCCCCTTTAAATACAATAAGCTGTTTGCAAAGTGACCTTTGGTTTTCATCATTATCAGTTCCCGTACAATGGGATTGAAACATCTTTAGGACCTTACAAATTGACAAAAAGAAAAGTTTGACAAGAACCAGACTGTAAAATCATATTAAGATATCTTTAATACTTCTTGAGTTACAGGCATGCAAAGTTGGTAAAAAGAATATTAATGGCACTCAGATAGGAATGTTCTATGTTATCATTGAAGGAAACAAGATACATTTCTAGGTTCAATATTGTTTGTTCTTCAGACATTCCTCTTTAAAAGAAAAAAGTACTAGCTGTATGCAAAGTGACCCACATTTGGTTTTTGACCATTGAAAATGTGTACACGAATCTTGAATCCATATTAAGATCCCAATATCTCTGAAATTACACTGGCCTTCAAAATGAAGATACCACAGGTAAAGTTTGTAAAGAGCCAAAATCTAAAAGTATATTAAGATATCTTTAATGAGTTACAGGCATGCAGACTTTTTCAAGTGCAGAAGAAGCGAATTAAGCTCACAGATCTGGATTTTAACCCGATCGACGCGGGTTCGAATCCACCTGTTCAAATTTATTTTTAATAAAAATGAAAATAATGTTCTACAAGGGGAAATAAACTGTGAACGAGTGTTTAATATTATTAAAAGTGTTTATTGGGTTTGGGTTATTCTCCCAATAAGGCAGCATCCATTTAATAATTTTAATAAATATAATCATTTGCACTCTATGATATTATTTCATCCTGTTAATGTACAAAAATTCTGAGGTGCAAATAGTATCTGCCAATATAAAGTGTAGATAGCATCTAATTAGGATATATTTACTCTTATTCCAAAGAACTGAGACTTTTACATGATGTAAATGGAATATATCGCTATTGTCACTTAGTGTAAATAGCATCTACTGTGGACTTAGTGCAAATAGCCGCTGCCTTATTTTGATGGCGTCCCGGGTCAGGTCCAAGGATTATATGTTTGTTTGAGAATTTTGTTTTGTCAGTGAGGCGGAGTGTAATGAAGAGTTTGCCAGATGAAACAGCCAACTGTACTGTGTGCATCACAAACCATAAGCAAATAATTTCATAATGCTTTGTCTGTAAATGACGGTAATATATACTCAGGGTTGGGGAGTAACGAAATACAAGTAACTTAGTGACGTATTTAAAATACAAAATTTGAGTGACTGTATTTCATTACAGTTACATTTTAAATGGGTGGTAATCAGATTACAGTTACATCTGAAAAGTGTTTTAGATTACCAAAGTGATTACTTTGAGTTTTAATGTCATTTAAACAGCAATTGGTGATTCTCTGACTCTGACCGTCTGAAAAAGAGGAGTTAAGTTTCACCAACATTTAATACTTTTAAGAGGATCATAAAAATGTTGTTATTTTTATTTAGTTCTGTCCTGAACAAGACAAAATGACTGAATTTATAAAAAAATTGCCCAACTGTCAACTGAACTGTCCTGTCATGACCTGATGATCCACGACTGTTTTCATGTTTTGTGAGTCATTTTATAATTCACTCGTCACTGCTACTTTTTCTTACAATTTGTTTTTTTCCTCACAATTGTGAGTTTGTATTTCACAATTCTGACTTCTTTTTCTCAGATTTGCGAGATTTAAACTCACAATTGCAAGTTATAAAGTCAGAATTGGGAGATTTAAACTTGCAATACTGACTTTTTTTCTTGCAATTGTGAATTTAGTATGATTTTATATCTCATAATTCTGACTTTTCTCAATATTGTGAGTTTATATCTCATAATTCTGACTTTTCTCAATATTATGAGTTTATATCTCATATTTTTTATTTTTCTCAATATTGAGTTTATTTCATAATTCTGACTTTTCTCAATATTGCAAGTTTATATCTTATAATTCTGACTTTATAACTCACGATTGCAACTTTATATCACACAATTCTGAGGGAAAAAGTCAGAATTGTGAGATAAAAACTTGCAATGACCTTTTTTGTGTTTGTTTCACACTTATTAGTATTCCAAAGTATTCTAAAGTATTTAGATTAAGTTACTAAACTTAATACGTTACAAATTACTTCTTAAAGCACGTATTTTGTAATCTTTAGTGAAATACATTTTAAAAGTAACCTACCTAGCCCTGAGTATTCATAATATTTTCAAAAACACTTACTCATGTGCAATAGCAAGCGAGCAGTGATTTGGTTTCCTTTGCAAAGACGTTAGCCAATCATAACCTGGGCAATTTACTGACAAGCCTTAAAGGAGCCGCAGCTTAAAAAAACTCACCATATCAGACAGATATGGGGTCAGGATTTTTTTTTTTTTTTTTTTTTGTGCAAAAACTTTATTTTTCTAAGTGTGAAGAACATTTTAAACATCCACTAAAAAATATATATATATATTGAAAAATCCACTGGACAGGATCCATGGATGTTAAAGGGTCTTCGGAACCTCATGCCAACACAGAACATTTACATTCACGAGTGTATAGAAGACGCATCACGTGAACATTTCCAAAAGCATGCAGATGCTGTTGAACTAGACGCCGCAGAGGCTGATGATGCTGAGCTCAGATGCTGATGCTGGCGCTGCCCTGCACGAGCTGTAAAAAACAGGGGCTCCTGCTGAGTCATGGCTTGTTGTGGTCCATTACTGAAGTACAGACACCATGAGATAGATTATATGTCGGGGACCTACAAGTGAGGCATCACAGCATGAAATAGGCTTTCCATAAGGAGAGGAAGCATAGCATACGTGTAGGAGTGGCTGTCCTACATCGCAATGATTGCTGCGGCTTTTTTGGTCTTATTGAGACCTTTAAGTATTCAGTGTGTGTTATTGCTCTTATTGCTTTTGATAGGAACTGTCGCCACGATTCTGTTTCTCTGTTGCTGGCATCGGAAGCTCCGTAATGAGAAAATTCCCATAAAATCTGTGCTGACGAGGCGCTCGAGGAGTCGTGGTGAGTACACAGACGTGTTTCTATAGCATGCCGTACATGCGACGACAGTATTTATTACACATCTTCTCTTCTCATGGGGTTAAAAACGACATGGTCGTCGAGGCGCGTGAGTGCGCGCGAGCCGTCTTTTTCCATCGTTTGTTGTTGTTGTTGTGTACTTAATAAAGTGTTCTTTATTTCAAGAGCAGACAAAGTTATTTGAAGAGCATCTCTAAGACACAAAATGACTGAATGCATGTGGGGTTTGTTTCAATCATTCCCGTTTGTTCTAGAAGCTGGTTTCCGGCCGCATCATTTTCGCTCTGAGGTAAATCTCTCTCTCTTGCTCCATCTGTCAAGGTCATAGAAAACAGAAAAGTAGAGCAAATCATCCCCCCAAAATAATGCGATTGTTAAGAAATGTTCAATTTTGTTTGATTGTCACTTTCATCTTGATGGAGACACAGTATCCTAAGCAACTGCGTAAAATACGCATTGCGCATGTGTGGCCGATAAATAATTCAGATTATGCTATAGGCCCTGTTTCCAAGTTCATTAACAACTACATGAAGCAACACTTTAGGATACGGAATTTAGCATTTCACAGTTTTTGATATTATGGTCATTGTTTGACAGGTATGTCGTCACAGTCCACGTCATGCGAGGAGAAGCGCACGCGCGCGTGTTTCTGAAGAGAAGCCGCTCATCGAGAGCGAGCCGGACTCGAGCGGCGCGGTGCGGAAGCGCAGGGTGAAGAAGAGAGTCCAGCCGGAGTTTTATCACTCCGTGCAGCTCACGCCGACACGAAAACCAGTAGGTATACTCTGACTTACAAGTCATTTAGGCTACTTACAGTATTTCACAGGGTTGGGGAGTAACGAAATACAAGTAACTTAGTTACGCATTTAATATACAAAATTTGAGTAACTGTATTTCATTACAGTTACATTTTAAATGGGTGGTAATCAGATTACAGTTACATCTGAAAAGTGTTTTAGATTACCAAAGTGATTACTTTGAGTTTTAATGTCATTTAAACAGCGATTGGTGATTCTCTGACTCTGACCATCTGAAAAAGAGGAGTTAAGTTTCATCAACATTTTAATACTTTTAAGAGGATCATAAAAATGTTGTTATTTTTATTTAGTTCTGTCCTGAACAAGACAAAATGACTGAATTTATACAAAAATTGCCCAACTGTCAACTGAACTGTCCTGTCATGACCTGATGATCCACGACTGTTTTCATGTTTTGTGATAGTTGTTTGTGAGTCATTTTATAATTGTAAAAAAGGTCACTGGAACTTTTTCTCACAATTAGTTTTTTTCCCTCACAATTGTGAGTTTGCATTTCACAATTCTGACTTCTTTTTCTCAGAACTGTGAGATTTAAACTCACAATTGCAAGTTATAAAGTCAGAATTGGGAGATATAAACTTGCAAAACTGACTTTTTTTCTTGCAATTGTGAATTTAGTATGTGAGTTTATATCTCATAATTCTGACTTTTCTCAATTTTGTCAGTTTATTTCTCATAATTCTGACTTTATAACTCACAATTGCAACTTTATATCACACAATTCTGAGGGAAAAAGTCAGAATTGTAAGATAAAAACTTGCAATGACCTTTTTTGTGTTTGTTCCACACTTATTAGTATTCCAAAGTGTTCTAAAGTATTTAGATTAAGTTACTAAACTTGAGTAATGTAACAAAATACGTCACAAATTACTTTTTAAAGCATATATTTTGTATTTTTGTACCCAGCCCTGAGTATTTCATATGTGTACCTTGACATGTAAGTAAAATAGAGAGACACATTACCCAAGATAACATCTTTGGCATTAGTAATGAGTTGTTACTTTTCTAATCTAATAAAATGTAATAATTTGACTGTTTTATACCCTCCCCAAAAGTCAGCAAGGATAAGCTAAAGTCAACATGAACTCAAAATCGACTCAAAAATGAAATATCAAATTTGCCTTGACCTTTTGAGGAAACATCCTGCAAGTTTTAGAGCTTGAAGGATTAATAATTTACTCACCCCCATGTCATGCTAGATGTTTATGTCTTTTTTTCTTCAGGTGAAAAGGGTTTGGAGATAGTGATACCTTGATTAAGGTTTTTGAGGAAAACATTTGCAGGAGTTTTCTTCATATAGTGGATTTCACTGGGGGATCAATGGGTTTAAGGTCCAATTTCAGTGCAGCTTCAAAGGGCTCTACATGATCGCAAGGGTCTTATCTAGTGAAACAACCGGTCAATTTCTAAAAAAATTATATACTTTAACCACAAATGCTCATCTTGCACAGCTCTGTGATGCACCACACATTACGTAATCATGTTGGAAAGGTCAGGCGGAAGTATAATCTAGTGTCTACAAAGCGAATGTGCAAACATTAAGTCAAACTGCCTTTACAAAAAAAGGTAAAACAATGATGTCAGACGATTGTGAAGTTGAAGTTGGAGTTTTTCGCTCTACTGCGGTACTTCCGCCTACGTGATTACGTTTCCAATGTGATTACATAATGTGTGGAGCATCACAGAGATGTGGTTAAAAAGTATATACATTTTTTTTTTTTTGACCGATCTGAAAAATGACCAATCGTTTCGTTAGACAAGACCCTTATTCCCCTGGACTGGATCTTGGATCTTGAACCCCAGTGAAGTCCACTTTATGGAGAAAAATCCTGGAATGTTTTCCTCAAAAACACTAATTTCTTTTCAACTGAAGAACGAAAGACATGAACATCTTGGATGACATGAGAGGAAAATTATCAGGAAATTTTAATTCTGAAGTGATCTAATGCTTTAAAACGTCCTCCTCGTTATAAATAAAGCATTTATATTATCAAGCTCCAAAAACAGCTTGTTTGGATATTGTGGGATATGTGATGTTACACAGAGGGCAAATTCATTTGCATATGCCTGCCTCCAGAGAAAGACAACGACAAATAGTTTTACATTATCACACCATAGGCCCCGCCCACTGGTCTCACTCTGGTTTAGCGGACGACACTGGCCTAGACCGGAAGTGAGCATCGATCAAAAGATGGCCGCTCACTTTACTCCACTCGCTTGAGTCTGCCGACAAGAGGACAAATGAAAAAATTAGTCATGACCCCTGTAAAACCCGAACCTGCTTTTATTATGTATGATTCATCTGTGATTTAAAAAAAGTTTCTTCATAGTAAAAAAAAATGTGCCTTTTAATTTTTGGCTGAAGTCACAAAGCCTAACATTTTTTTCTTCAATCTTTCCTTCCAATCACTTATCATATTACATCTCTTTTCCCAACCAAATAATTCCAGAAAATTAATCCCATCCTACATTTCTTTCCTCACAACTACATCACACAGAAGTGGGTTGGAAGTGCAGTTTCGTGTTGGAGAGAGAATTCACACAAAAATGGAAATTATGTCATTCGTCTCCAGTGAAAGTCTAGTCACCCAAACCTCTTGACACTTCAAAACGTTCATAAAGACGTTGTAAAAAAAAAATCCATGTGAATCGAGCTGTTTAAGGCAAGTCTTCTGAAGAGACATGTTTACTTTGGTAATCGGAAGTTCAAGCATGTTCACTTGACGTGAGAGAACCAATGAGGTTCATTCTCGTGTTACGCAGCACGTTTGAAAACCAGTGAGGTTCATTCTCGTGTTACGCAGCACGTTTGAGAACCAATGAGGTTCATTCTCGTGTTACGCAGCACGTTTGAGAACCAATGAGGTTCATTCTCATGTTACGCAGCACGTTCGAGAACCAGTGAGGTTCATTCTCGTGTTACGCAGCACGTTTGAGAACCAATGAGGTTCATTCTCGTGTTACGCAGCACGTTCGAGAACCAATTAGGTTTATTCTCGTGTTACGCAGCACGTTCGAGAACCAGTGAGGTTCATTCTCGTGTTACGCAGCACGTTCGAGAACCAATTAGGTTTATTCTCGTGTTACGCAGCACGTTCGAGAACCAGTGAGGTTCATTCTCGTGTTACGCAGCACGTTCGAGAACCAATGAGGTTCATTCTCATGTTACGCAGCACGTTCGAGAACCACTGAGGTTCATTCTCGTGTTACGCAGCACGTTCGAGAACCAATTAGGTTTATTCTCGTGTTACGCAGCACGTTCGAGAACCAGTGAGGTTCATTCTCGTGTTACGCAGCACGTTCGAGAACCACTGAGGTTCATTCTCGTGTTACGCAGCACGTTCGAGAACCAGTGAGGTTCATTCTCGTGTTACGCAGCACGTTCGAGAACCAATGAGGTTCATTCTCGTGTTACGCAGCACGTTCGAGAACCAATTAGGTTTATTCTCGTGTTACGCAGCACGTTCGAGAACCAGTGAGGTTTATTCTCATGTTACGCAGCACGTTCAAGAACCAATTAGGTTTATTCTCGTGTTACGCAGCACGTTCGAGAACCAATGAGGTTCATTCTCATGTTACGCAGCACGTTCGAGAACCAATGAGGTTCATTCTCATGTTACGCAGCACGTTCGAGAACCAATGAGGTTCATTCTCGTGTTACGCAGCACGTTTGAGAACCAATGAGGCTCATTCTCGTGTTACACAGCACGTTCGAGAACCAATTTGGTTTATTCTCATGTTACGCAGCACGTTCGAGAACCACTGAGGTTCATTCTCGTGTTACGCAGCACGTTCGAGAACCAATGAGGTTCATTCTCGTGTTACGCAGCACGTTCGAGAACCAATGAGGTTCATTCTCATGTTACGCAGCACGTTCGAGAACCACTGAGGTTCATTCTCGTGTTACGCAGCACGTTCGAGAACCAATTAGGTTTATTCTCGTGTTACGCAGCACGTTCGAGAACGAATGAGGTTCATTCTCATGTTACGCAGCACGTTCGAGAACCAATGAGGTTCATTCTCGTGTTACGCAGCATGTTCGAGAACCAATGAGGTTCATTCTCATGTTACGCAGCACGTTCGAGAACCAATGAGGTTCATTCTCATGTTACGCAGCACGTTCGAGAACCAGTGAGGTTCATTCTCGTGTTACGCAGCACGTTCGAGAACCAATTAGGTTTATTCTCGTGTTACGCAGCACGTTCGAGAACCAATGAGGTTCATTCTCATGTTACGCAGCACGTTCGAGAACCAGTGAGGTTCATTCTCGTGTTACGCAGCACGTTTGAGAACCAATGAGGTTCATTCTCGTGTTACGCGGCACGTTTGAGAACCAATGAGGTTCATTCTCATGTTACGCAGCACGTTCGAGAACCAATTAGGTTCATTCTCATGTTACGCAGCACGTTCGAGAACCACTGAGGTTCATTCTCGTGTTACGCAGCACGTTCGAGAACCAATTAGGTTTATTCTCGTGTTACGCAGCGCGTTCGAGAACCAGTGAGGTTCATTCTCGTGTTACGCAGCACGTTCGAGAATCAATGAGGTTCATTCTCATGTTACGCAGCAAGTTTAAGAACCAATTAGGTTTATTCTCGTGTTACGCAGCACGTTCGAGAACCAGTGAGGTTTATTCTCGTGTTACGCAGCACGTTCAAGAACCAATTAGGTTTATTCTCGTGTTACGCAGCACGTTCGAGAACCAATTAGGTTTATTCTCGTGTTACGAAGCACGTTCGAGAACCAGTTAGGTTCATTCTCGTGTTACACAGCACGTTCGAGAACCAATGAGGTTCATTCTCATGTTACGCAGCACGTTCGAGAACCACTGAGGTTCATTCTCGTGTTACGCAGCACGTTCGAGAACCAATTAGGTTTATTCTCGTGTTACGCAGCACGTTCGAGAACGAATGAGGTTCATTCTCATGTTACGCAGCACGTTCGAGAACCAATGAGGTTCATTCTCGTGTTACGCAGCACGTTCGAGAACCAATGAGGTTCATTCTCATGTTACGCAGCACGTTCGAGAACCAATGAGGTTCATTCTCATGTTACGCAGCACGTTCGAGAACCAATTAGGTTTATTCTCGTGTTACGCAGCACGTTCGAGAACCAGTGAGGTTCATTCTCGTGTTACGCAGCACGTTCGAGAACCAATTAGGTTTATTCTCGTGTTACGCAGCACGTTCGAGAACGAATGAGGTTCATTCTCATGTTACGCAGCACGTTCGAGAACCAATGAGGTTCATTCTCGTGTTACGCAGCACGTTCGAGAACCAATGAGGTTCATTCTCATGTTACGCAGCACGTTCGAGAACCAATGAGGTTCATTCTCATGTTACGCAGCACGTTCGAGAACCAGTGAGGTTCATTCTCGTGTTACGCAGCACGTTCGAGAACCAATTAGGTTTATTCTCGTGTTACGCAGCACGTTCGAGAACCACTGAGGTTCATTCTCGTGTTACGCAGCACGTTCGAGAACCAGTGAGGTTCATTCTCGTGTTACGCAGCACGTTCGAGAACCAATGAGGTTCATTCTCGTGTTACGCAGCACGTTCAAGAACCAATTAGGTTTATTCTCGTGTTACGCAGCGCGTTCGAGAACCAGTGAGGTTTATTCTCATGTTACGCAGCACGTTCAAGAACCAATTAGGTTTATTTTCGTGTTACGCAGCACGTTCGAGAACCAATTAGGTTTATTCTCGTGTTACGCAGCACGTTCGAGAACCAGTGAGGTTCATTCTCGTGTTACGCAGCACGTTCGAGAACCAATGAGGTTCATTCTCATGTTACGCAGCACGTTCGAGAACCACTGAGGTTCATTCTCGTGTTACGCAGCACGTTCGAGAACCAATTAGGTTTATTCTCGTGTTACGCAGCACGTTCGAGAACCAATTAGGTTTATTCTCGTGTTACGCAGCACGTTCGAGAACCAATGAGGTTCATTCTCGTGTTACGCAGCACGTTCGAGAACCAATGAGGTTCATTCTCATGTTACGCAGCACGTTTGAGAACCAATGAGGCTCATTCTCGTGTTACACAGCACGTTCGAGAACCAATTTGGTTTATTCTCATGTTACGCAGCACGTTCGAGAACCACTGAGGTTCATTCTCGTGTTACGCAGCACGTTCGAGAACCAATGAGGTTCATTCTCGTGTTACGCAGCACGTTCGAGAACCAATGAGGTTCATTCTCATGTTACTCAGCACGTTCGAGAACCAATGAGGTTCATTCTCGTGTTACGCAGCACGTCTTAGAACCAGTGTGGTTCATTCTCGTGTTACGCAGCACCTTTGAGAACCAATGAGGTTCATTCTCATGTTACGCAGCACGTTTGAGAACCAATGAGATTCATTCTCGTGTTACGCAACACGTTTGAGAACCAATGAGGTTCATTCTCATGTTACGTTTGAGCTTCATAAGAACCAATGAGGTTCATTCTCATGTTACGCAGCACGTTTGAGAACCAATGAGATTCATTCTCGTGTTACGCAACACGTTTGAGAACCAATGAGGTTCATTCTCGTGTTACACAGCACGTTCGAGAACCAATTAGGTTTATTCTCGTGTTACGAAGCACGTTCGAGAACCAGTGAGGTTCATTCTCGTGTTACGCAGCACGTTCGAGAACCAATGAGGTTCATTCTCATGTTACGCAGCACGTTCGAGAACCACTGAGGTTCATTCTCGTGTTACGCAGCACGTTCGAGAACCAATTAGGTTTATTCTCGTGTTACGCAGCACGTTCGAGAACGAATGAGGTTCATTCTCATGTTACGCAGCACGTTCGAGAACCAATGAGGTTCATTCTCGTGTTACGCAGCACGTTCGAGAACCAATGAGGTTCATTCTCGTGTTACGCAGCACGTTCGAGAACCAATGAGGTTCATTCTCATGTTACGCAGCACGTTCGAGAACCAGTGAGGTTCATTCTCGTGTTACGCAGCACGTTCGAGAACCAATGAGGTTCATTCTCATGTTACGCAGCACGTTTGAGAACCAATGAGATTCATTCTCGTGTTACGCAACACGTTTGAGAACCAATGAGGTTCATTCTCATGTTACGTTTGAGCTTCATAAGAACCAATGAGGTTCATTCTCATGTTACGCAGCACGTTTGAGAACCAATGAGATTCATTCTCGTGTTACGCAACACGTTTGAGAACCAATGAGGTTCATTCTCGTGTTACACAGCACGTTTGAGAACCAATGAGGTTCATTCTCGTGTTACGCAGCACGTTTGAGAACCAATGAGGTTCATTCTCGTGTTACGCAGCACGTTTGAGAACCAATGAGATTCATTCTCGTGTTACGCAACACGTTTGAGAACCAATGAGGTTCATTCTCATGTTACGTTTGAGCTTCATAAGAACCAATGAGGTTCATTCTCATGTTACGCAGCACGTTTGAGAACCAATGAGGTTCATTCTCGTGTTACGCAGCACGTTTGAGAACCAATGAGGTTCATTCTCGTGTTACGCAGCACGTTCGAGAACCAGTGAGGTTTATTCTCATGTTACGCAGCACGTTCAAGAACCAATTAGGTTTATTCTCGTGTTACGCAGCACGTTCGAGAACCAATTAGGTTTATTCTCGTGTTACGAAGCACGTTCGAGAACCAGTGAGGTTCATTCTCGTGTTACGCAGCACGTTCGAGAACCAATGAGGTTCATTCTCATGTTACGCAGCACGTTCGAGAACCAGTGAGGTTCATTCTCGTGTTACGCAGCACGTTCGAGAACCAGTTAGGTTTATTCTCGTGTTACGCAGCACGTTCGAGAACCAATGAGGTTCATTCTCGTGTTACGCGGCACGTTCGAGAACCAATGAGGTTCATTCTCATGTTACGCAGCACGTTCGAGAACCACTGAGGTTCATTCTCGTGTTACGCAGCACGTTCGAGAACCAATGAGGTTCATTCTCATGTTACGCAGCACGTTCGAGAACCAATTAGGTTCATTCTCATGTTACGCAGCACGTTCGAGAACCACTGAGGTTCATTCTCGTGTTACGCAGCACGTTCGAGAACCAGTGAGGTTCATTCTCGTGTTACGCAGCACGTTCGAGAACCAATGAGGTTCATTCTCGTGTTACGCAGCACGTTCAAGAACCAATTAGGTTTATTCTCGTGTTACGCAGCACGTTCGAGAACCAGTGAGGTTTATTCTCATGTTACGCAGCACGTTCAAGAACCAATTAGGTTTATTTTCGTGTTACGCAGCACGTTCGAGAACCAATTAGGTTTATTCTCGTGTTACGCAGCACGTTCGAGAACCAGTGAGGTTCATTCTCGTGTTACGCAGCACGTTCGAGAACCAATGAGGTTCATTCTCATGTTACGCAGCACGTTTGAGAACCAATGAGGCTCATTCTCGTGTTACACAGCACGTTCGAGAACCAATTTGGTTTATTCTCATGTTACGCAGCACGTTCGAGAACCACTGAGGTTCATTCTCGTGTTACGCAGCACGTTCGAGAACCAATGAGGTTCATTCTCGTGTTACGCAGCACGTTCGAGAACCAATGAGGTTCATTCTCATGTTACTCAGCACGTTCGAGAACCAATGAGGTTCATTCTCGTGTTACGCAGCACGTCTTAGAACCAGTGTGGTTCATTCTCGTGTTACGCAGCACCTTTGAGAACCAATGAGATTCATTCTCGTGTTACGCAACACGTTTGAGAACCAATGAGGTTCATTCTCATGTTACGTTTGAGCTTCATAAGAACCAATGAGGTTCATTCTCATGTTACGCAGCACGTTTGAGAACCAATGAGATTCATTCTCGTGTTACGCAACACGTTTGAGAACCAATGAGGTTCATTCTCGTGTTACACAGCACGTTTGAGAACCAATGAGGTTCATTCTCGTGTTACGCAGCACGTTTGAGAACCAATGAGGTTCATTCTCGTGTTACGCAGCACGTTTGAGAACCAATGAGGTTCATTCTCGTGTTACGCGGCACGTTTGAGAACCAATGAGGTTCATTCTCGTGTTACGCAGCACGTTTGAGAACCAATGAGGTTCATTCTCGTGTTACGCAGCACGTTCGAGAACCAATGAGGTTCATTCTCGTGTTACGCAGCACGTCTTAGAACCAGTGAGGTTCATTCTCGTGTTACGCAGCACGTTTGAGAACCAATGAGGTTCATTCTCATGTTACGCAGCACATTTGAGAACCAATGAGATTCATTCTCGTGTTACGCAACACGTTTGAGAACCAATGAGGTTCATTCTCGTGTTACACAGCACGTTTGAGAACCAATGAGGTTCATTCTCGTGTTACGCAGCACGTTTGAGAACCAATGAGGTTCATTCTCATGTTACGCAGCACGTTTGAGAACCAATGAGGTTCATTCTCGTGTTACGCAGCACGTTTGAGAACCAATGAGGTTCATTCTCATGTTACACAGCACGTTTGAGAACCAATGAGATTCATTCTCGTGTTACGCAACACGTTTGAGAACCAATGAGGTTCATTCTCGTGTTACGCAGCACGTTTGAGAACCAATGAGGTTCATTCTCATGTTACGCAGCACGTTTGAGAACCAATGAGGTTCATTCTCATGTTACGTTTGAGCTTCATAAGAACCAATGAGGTTCATTCTCGTGTTACGCAGCACGTTCGAGAACCAATGAGGTTCATTCTCGCGTTACGCAGCACGTTCGAGAACCAGTGAGGTTCATTCTCGTGTTACGCAGCACGTTCGAGAACCAATGAGGTTCATTCTCATGTTACGCGGCACGTTCGAGAACCAGTGAGGTTCATTCTCGTGTTACGCAGCACGTTTGAGAACCAATGAGGTTCATTCTCGTGTTACGCGGCACGTTCGAGAACCAATGAGGTTCATTCTCGTGTTACGCAGCACGTTCGAGAACCAGTGAGGTTCATTCTCGTGTTACGCAGCACGTTCGAGAACCAATGAGGTTCATTCTCGTGTTACGCAGCACGTTCGAGAACCAGTGAGGTTCATTCTCGTGTTACGCAGCACGTTCGAGAACCAATGAGGTTCATTCTCATGTTACGCAGCACGTGCGAGAATCAATTAGGTTCATTCTCATGTTACGCAGAACGTTCGAGAACCACTGAGGTTCATTCTCGTGTTACGCAGCACGTTCGAGAACCAATGAGGTTCATTCTCATGTTACGCAGTACGTTCGAGAACCAATGAGGTTCATTCTTGTGTTACGCAGCACGTTTGATAACCAATGAGGTTCATTCTCATGTTACGCAGCACGTTTGAGAACCAATGAGATTCATTCTCGTATTACGCAACACGTTTGAGAACCATTGAGGTTCATTCTCGTGTTACACAGCACGTTTGAGAACCAATGAGGTTCATTCTCGTGTTACGCAGCACGTTTGAGAACCAATGAGGTTCATTCTCGTGTTACGCAGCACGTTTGAGAACCAATGAGGTTCATTCTCGTGTTACGCAGCACGTTCGAGAACCAATGAGGTTCATTCTCGTGTTACGCAGCACGTTTGAGAACCAATGAGGTTCATTCTCGTGTTACGCAGCCTGTTTGAGAACCAATGAGGTTCTTGCACGTCAAGCATTATGGTTGAGCTTCTGTTTATGTAAAGCCATCGTGTCTCTTCAGAAGACTTGAATTAAACACCTCCATTCATATGGATTTGTTTTATTGTCTCTTTATGAACATTTTGAAGCGTAGACTGTCAATGGAGGAACAGAAATCTCTCAGATTTCAGTAAAAATGTTTTAATTTGTGTTTTGAAGATGAACAAAAGTCTTATGGGTTTGGAACGACATGAGGGTGAGTAAATGACAGAATTTTCATTTTTGGGTGAACTAATCCTTTAAATTATTAAGTCAATTTGTGTTTCTCAGTCAGAAGTTTGGTAGCCCAAAGTATGATTGTGAGCGTCTCAGTGAGAAACATGGCAAAATACGACAATCATCATAGGTATTTTATAGCAATGATATTGTCAGACTTTTTTATTTACAAAAATATGTAAAATTTACAATATAACATGTAATAATAAAGTTTATAGTGACTATAAATAAATTAAAAGCTGATGCACATTCTTTGTTTTAAACCTTGCTGTATTTAAGAGAAGGAAAATTGACGTGAATGCACCTGATGTTGTTAACGCACCAAAGCAACATTACATTTCCACAGTTGCGGTGGTTACCCAAATGGGATTTAAAACCTGCAAAAAAGTGCATCTTAAAAAAAATGTTTAAACCACTCTGTAAATTCATATATGTGGAAATTAAAGGAACGTAATGTAGAAAATCTCATTTAATTCTAACAGTAGAAACGTGTGCTGTTAGCTTTAGACCGGCTGCTCACTTATGAAAGGCAGGAAGGTGATCAAAGACCCTTTGTACGTGATATTTAAACTTGGGAAAAACAGGATGTTGATGGAAGTGATTTCGCATATGTGAATTCAGGCCTGCTTGTCATTTCGAACCTTTCTTGAAAAACTGCTATATACTATACTATACTATACTATACTATATATACTGTATAATTACTATTGATCAGTGCACATCTCAACTTTGTGGTGCGCTGTTAGTTCGATCAATAACGGCATGCCACTGCAGTGGTGAGAGAGACAATGAGCATTAATAAAAATATTCCCGAAATACATACTGTAAAGTTGCCTACATATACACTTACAGCAGAACTTGATATTTGGTGTTGGAGCCACAATCAATATTAGTACATCAGAATGCTCAATATTACAAAGTATTGCCCTGCATACTGTATAGTATGTAAAAGTTTTTAAAGACTTTTACATACGTCATACAGTACAAAGTCAGAAACCACACCGCAAATCTGGGATTTCTTTCCCATTTAATCCCAGAAATCTTTCTAGCTTTCATGTACATTAGGTCCGATTTTCTTGCTTCCATTAAAGCAATGCCATTGTCTTAATATGCATTTGAGTCTGTTAAAGTGCTCATCTTTATGCTATTATAAAGGTTTCTAATGTGGTTTTGGAGTCTCCTACAATAGGTTTACATGCATTCAAGGACAACAAATATTTTTCACACAGTACACTTTGTACATCTCCTCATTTCTCAAAGAGTCTAAGGGTGCGTTCACACTTGTAGTTCGGTTGGTTTAGTCCGGACCAAAAAACCAAAACAAAACATATAGTCCTGGTCCTCTTAGCGTTCACACTGGCATTTTTAACAGCGAACCTAAAGTTACAGAACCAAAGGCATAGGGATACGATCACGACCTGATTGGTCGGCTTTTATGACGTATATTTCACGATGGATCTCGCGAACGTTCAGAACAACGCTGTGTTCTGGATTAAACGCCATCATTTTATGCTTTATTTTTACCAGCTGAGAACTCACGAAGAGCTCATAAAATGTCAAAACATTCAAAACAGCTCCAGGATTTCCTCCGTTGTTCACAGAAACAGAAACTTCACCTCCTCGTTGCTCCACGTTTGCCCTCGACTCATTTTGGACACGCCGATCTTTCCCCGTCGTCAAATCAGCTGATGTGTAGCGTCGCATCTTGTGACATCACGTCCTGTTTTTGGTTCGTTTTTGGTTATATGTCTTTGGTCCGTGTTGCGTTCATATATCAATCGAACCGCACCAGAGTTCGTTTGGAAGCAGACCGAGACCCATCTTTTTAGCGGTCTCGGTCCACACCAGGGTTCTGATGGCAGCGTTCACATATGAACCGCACCAACTGAGCAATCGCACCAGGGTTCATTTTAATCGAACCAAACATGTCAAGTGTGAACGCACCCTAAAACCGGTTAGTTCAAAGATTCGGTCTCTATAAACCCCTCCTTTCGGAGAGCCTGCTCTGCTCTGATTGCTGTGATTGGGCGACCAGCTAACAGTGCGTGTTGGAAACTAAACACCCATTACCATATCTGAATTTCAGCCCCAGATCTTCCTCAGCACTTGATACACAGTGATACGAACAGTTTACACATATCAATGCGAGTCCTCATCCTCTGGAAGTGCGTGCACTGTGGATTCGCTGTGGAAACAGCATCTTCTTGACATGAACAACACGAACCAAACTCTTCCAGGCCTCAGCTACTAATACAGTGTTCGAGGGCGGGGAAAAGTTGACGTTGTTTGCGGGCAGCCAGTGAAGACCATTATGCAGATTTATTACATTGTTATATAGATACGTTAGAGGAAGTGAGACCTTTTACATTCACAAACAGCTATATTACACACTGCATAAAAGGGCATATTCAAAAAAGCATAAGGAGGCACTTTAAATAATTTTTACTTAGTTTGTAGTTAGTAGTACATACTTACTAGTATTCAGTGTGTTATCCAGGCATCACAAACATGCAGAAAAGCCATGTACATCCACAGTATGTGTATTATATGTTTAGTTTCTTTCAAATGTAGTGAAATAGTCTGATTTTATGCTATTTTATGTGTAAATCTGTGAGTTTGAAGGAAACAAGTACTTAATGGACCACAATCTTTAATGCTGCTAACCGTATATGTGTTATATAAATTATATGTTGTGTTTTTATTGAATCCAGAACATTGTTTATATGTGGACACTTGCTGAAACAGGTTATGGAAATTATTTGCCACACAAGTCTTTAAATGCTTCTTCAGGGATTTCCTTTAAACTTGGGAACATGTCAATATCATATTATTTTAAATATTTTACCATTTGTATTGTGTTTTTTATCCCGACCCACACTGGAGCGCATACTGTCTGGGTTACAGACCTCAGAGGCTCACTGACAGCTCGCCTCGCACCTGTTAACTCACATTCAGACCGTGACATGCTTGTCATACTTACAGTTGAAGATTGAGGGGAGCAGGGAGAGCTGTCAGACCTTCAGCTTCAGTCAATTCAGTAGTGCTATTTAAAAAAAAAAATTTAAAAAATAATTTTTTTAACAAACCTTAATGTCTTGGCTATACAACAAAAATACATAACACACACACACACAAACACACACACACACACACACAAACACATACACACACACACACACACACACACACACTGGGAACCTTTTTTATTGACACTATTTCAGAAGAAAAAAGTGCTGCATTTTTAAATGTAAAATAATATTTACAAAAAAAAAACAATATATATATATATATATATATATACACAAATCTCTTTCTATATCTATATATCTCTATATAGATATCTATATCAATATCTATCTATCTCTCTCTCTTTCTATATATATATATGTGTATCTATATCAATATCTATCTATCTATCTATATCAATCTCTCTCTCTCTACCTATCTATCTATATCAATATCTCTCTCTCCCTATCTATCTATCTATCTATCTATCTATCTATCTATCTATCTATCTATCTATATCAATCTCTCTCTCTCTCTCCCTATCTATCTATCTATCTATCTATCTATCTATCTATATCAATCTCTCTCTCTCTCTCCCTATCTATCTATCTATCTATCTATCTATCTATATCAATATCTCTCTGTCTATCTCTCTCTCTCTCTCTCTCTCTCTCTATCTATCTATCTATCTATCTATCTCTCTTTCTATATATATGTGTATCTATATCAATATCTATCTATCTATCTATCTATCTATCTATCTATCTATCTATCTATATCAATATCTCTCTCTCTATCTATCTATCTATCTATCTATCTATCTCTCTTTCTATATATATGTGTATCTATATCAATATCTATCTATCTATCTATCTATCTATCTATCTATATCAATCTCTCTCTCTATCTATCTATCTCTATCTATATCAATATCTATCTATCTATATCAATATCTCTCTCTCTCTCTCTCTATCTATCTATCTATCTATCTCTCTTTCTATATATATGTGTATCTATATCAATATCTATCTATCTATCTATCTATCTATCTATCTATCTATCTATCTATCTATATCAATCTCTCTCTCTATCTATCTATCTGTATCTATATCAATATCTCTCTATCTATCTATCTATCTATATCAATATCTCTCTCTCTCTCTCTCTCTCTATCAATCTATCCACTATGTAGCCATTATGTATTTAAAAAGTATGATAAAATTATTCTTTTTGAAGCTGTAAATAAAACATTATTGGAGTACGTTTTACACAAAAATACTATTTCAAAGTTCAAGTTTAATTCAGTGTGTTATTTTCCATTTCTTTGTAATTATTTTTGAAATTTACTAGTAATTTCTCAGTGAAAATTGTTTCTACACCGTTCTTTTTCCTCAATGTAGGTTATTTGATGCCTTTCAACAAAATTTAAACACTTAAGAAGATCATAATAATTCACAAAGATCAAAAATGGAGAACAAGAGCTGGATAAGCTGACAATATAGTAAAGACTGCAGCAAAAAGAAACGTTTTCACTGAAAAATGCTTTTTGTTTTCGTGTTGCAGGTTGACAGCTGTGCTCACTGTAAAATGTTGTTTTAGCCCATAGGGGGAGATCTGGGATGGTTGTAACATTTACATTTCTGTCTGTATCTTGGAGTTCTTTTAAGCCAGTGTGTTCAAAATGTGACTAAAAGTAGTCACAAGTGTCAGCTTATAAATGACACATCTGTTATCTTTGCAGCACAAACAGAAAATGTGTGGTTTACTTTCAAACATGAGGAGTGTGGGTTAGTTGTAACATGAAATAAGGACTATAACAAAAAATCCGTTTTTAAAGCTTTTCAGCTCGGCTCCAGTTTGATTGACAGGCGATCTGACCAATCATAACCCAGAATCCGCCATTTTGTCGGTCAAAGCGGTCAGGGGAGTTAGTAGATTAACGTTGGTGAACTTGAATCACGTCTTGAAACAACATTCCTTCTGATGTTCATTCATGTTTATTTGATGCTATAAATGAACTAGTATGAAGAGATGATCGGTTCACGAGGAGCTACAGCGATCTGTCACCACACATTAAACACACACTAGACGCTATTTATTGATTAAACTTCTTTAAAAAATTACAATATTTTAAATATGAAACTGTTTCATACATTGTCAGTGTCCTCTTTGCTCCAGGATGTATTTTTCACCGCGTGAGAACATGATGTGTGGCGTGAGAGCGCATGAATTGTTGGACATAGCAACAGTAACTAAAGGGGGCGGGGCTTTGTGAAAGGTCAATTAAATGCACCTGAACCAGCTAATCAAGGTCTACTAGGCATACTAGAAACTTCCAGTCAGGTGTGCTGAGGCAAGATGGAGCTAAATTTTGCAGGACAGTATCCTCCAGGACCGAGATCGGACACCCCTCACCTAGGCATACTGAATGTTTTTTTTTTAAAAAAAGAAGCAGGAATAGTACTAAAAATTTACTTGTAATTGATGTTACAACTAACCCAGAGAGTCTTGTAGCCATGAACTATCTCACCTTACAGCTAACAGCATGAATACTATCTACACACGATGAACATAATTTAACTTGGATGAGTTTAACTACAAAGCAGGAATTGCTAAAACAAACAAAATAAATGAAGTAAAAAAAAGTTTAAAACATCAAAATAATTTGTGTGAAGTGAATTGAAAACTTCCTTTGTAGCTGTTCCTGGTTGGAGAAACTGAAAGTGTTACATCCCCTAATAAAGCAGAGTCAAATTCTTCAAAATTATGTTCCATGGGAAAAAAACACTTATTTTTTTTAAATATCTACTGTTTTGTGGTATAAAGACAACCTAATTAATTTATTCATTATTCATTTTTGATCAACTCCAACTGTATTTTTGCTCAAACTGGTGAAAGAGCAGCAGGTGAGGATGGGCGCGAGCAGCAGCAGTGCGCGCGCGTCCAGTGATGGCGCTGTGACACCAGACTGACGGAGGGATCCTGGCTTCTGTCCGTGGTTCTAGTCTGCGCGTGTCAGTGCGCGGTGACGCGGCTGTGGGGTTTGTGTGCTGCTCCCTCTCTCTCTCTCTGTCTCTCTATCTCTCTATCTCTCTGGGGGATTTCGCACCATTTCATTCTTTGGATCCAGACGGAATACCGTCACAAGGGTGTGGTTTTATCCAAAATGACATCGTAAATTGAAAGTGGGAATAGGATTTCTGCCCATCCTTTAGAGATGTACACAACGGTGAGTGTCGCCTTGTCCTGGTGGGGGAGCCACATGCAAATCATCCTGCTGGGGTTTTGTTTTATTGTCGATCTCTGCTCATTTGTGTCTTTTGATGTCAGTGTGTTGTGAACGCAGTAATGGTGAGGTGACGCGCACGGCGCTGGCTTTATTTACGCTCCGGTGGTGAATGCGCGATTTATTGCTTGTCTATTGTCTGTTCACGCAGAGCTCCGGGTCTGGGAACGCGTCCCTGCGCTGCTCTATGTCTTCATCGGCTGATTTCTCAGATGATGAAGACTACAGTGTGAAATCTGGGTCGGTGTCGCCGGCACCGGGGGACACGTTACCGTGGAATCTACCCAGACATGAGCGCTCGAAGCGGAAGATCCAGGGAGGATCCGTGCTCGATCCTGCCGAGAGAGCTGTGCTCAGAATCGCGGGTAGGACTCCAAAACATCCCACTCTCACTGCACCCATAAACATCCATTCATTAGCTCTAGAGGCCTGCTGTCATTTACTGTGAGTGAACTACAGATGCAGAGCTGGATAAATAATAATAAACCATCACAAATGAACTTTGCTTGGGTTTGAGAGATGGTTAAGTATTAAAAAGACACTGGAACTGTAGCTGGCTGTGGGTGGTGTGGCTCATATGCTTCATATTTGTCTGTTCCTGTAAAATCATCATCATCATCATCAGTGGAATGTTTCTTCTGATGGACTCTGTTTTGGTAGCTGGACGCCAGTGTTGTTTTTAAAAGCTCAAGGCTGAAAGATGAATCAGCAATCTGTAGTGTGTGTGTGTTTTCCAGCTCTGGAATGAGAGGACATGCTCTCCTGTAGGATTCTGTAGCAAACCGTTCGGCATGGGACTGGAACGGCAGTGTGCTCTTCAAAATAAAGTTTCCAGAAGAGGGTTTTTTGCAGCGATGAACCGTTTTAAGGCACACAAAAGAACCTTTTAGTGAAAAGTTCTTAAAAAGACCATTTTATTTCTTAGTGATGGACATTGTAATAATCAAAAAAGAACCTTTTTCAACTAGAAAGAGCCTTTTGTGGAATAGAGAGGTTACATAACGGCCCTTCACAGAGAGATTGATAGTGATAAAGAGGCATTATTTGTAATGACATCTCATAATTATATATCAATTAAAAAAAGACATTTTATTTTAAGTTAACCAATGGCAGCCTGTCTTTGTCCTGTATGCATATCTATATCTATCTATCTATCTATCTATCTATCTATCTATCTATCTATCTATCTATCTATCTATCTATCTATATATCTATCTATCTATCTATCTGTCTGTCTGTCTGTCTATCTATCTATCTATCTATCTATCTATCTATCTATCTATCTATCTATCTATCTGTCTGTCTGTCTGTCTGTCTGTCTGTCTATCTATTTATCTATCTATCTATCTATCTATCTATCTATCTATCTATCTATCTGTCTGTCTGTCTGTCTGTCTGTCTGTCTATCTATTTATCTATCTATCTATCTATCTATCTATCTATCTATCTATCTATCTATCTATCTATCTATCTATCTATCTCCTTATCTCTATCGATCTATCGATCTATCGATCTATCTATCTATCTATCTATCTATCTATCTATCTATCTATCTCCTTATCTCTATCTATCTATCTATCTCCTTATCTCTATCTATCTATCTATCTCCTTATCTCTATCTATCGATCTATCGATCTATCTATCTATCTATCTATCTATCTATCTATCTATCTATCTATCTATCTATCTATCATCTCCTTATCTCTATCTATCTATGTATCATATACAGACAGTCTGCAGCTGATCATCTGGTATTTCTTTGATAAATAGTTTTTCTTTTAACGGTTTCACAGAACAATAATAATATAGACAGATAAAATAACATGCATTGTGAAATTTGAAACAAAACTGCATGGTATTAAGTGTTAAAAAGATCTTAAAAAGACTTTGTTCCTTAGTGTGAAGAACATTTTAATAATCTAAAGAACCCTTTAAAAGAATCTTTTCTGAAATGAACAAATTCCATAATGTTTTTCATGGAACCATAGATGCCAATAAAAAACTTTTATTTTGAACAGGCATAACATGTCATAATAATATCATTTTTAAAATTACATTTTATTTTTAGTTAACCTGTACTAGCCTGTCTTTTCCCTATCTATCTATCTATCTATCTATCTATCTATCTATCTATCTATCTATCTATCTATCTATCTATCTATCTATCTATCTATCTATCTATCTATCTATCTATCTATCTATCTATCTCCTTATCTCTATCTATCGATCTATCGATCTATCTATCTATCAAAAAATCTTAACAGCCCATACACAGACAGCCTGCAGCTGATCATTTGGTATTTCTATGTTTTTCTTTGGTTTCACAGAACAATAATAACATAGACAGATAAAATAACATGCATTGTGAAATTAGAAACAAAACTGCATGGTATTAAGTGTTATAATAGATCAGATTGGTTGTATGTTGTAAATGACAGTAGTCAGGAGGTCACGAATATTCTGGTTCTAGGACCTCGGAGAGCACGTGCACGCGCTTGTGTCATCGACACATGGCAGCCAGTGAACACCAGCGTGCGCCTCTAAAATAGAGGATGACTCTGCATGACACATTAGTCGGACATTTGATATATTTATATATGATGCTGACCAGTGACCACACATACACAGTAGAGTCAGGATGTAAAATGAACATGCAAAACGTCATATATATATATTTTTTGTTATCGTTGCCAAGAGCCTCCTGGCTTTTGCTGGGAATGATGATGGCACGGTGAACGACAGTCACTGGTCACCACAGCCCGGCCTCTTACTGAGATTTACGGCCGAAGCGGCAGAGGAAGTCCCGCTCATTGGCCGGTTCGCGGATGTGGGAGGGAGTCAGGGCGTCGCCGGTCACGGAGCAGCGGCGCTGGTCGGTCAGGCAGACGGGCAGGGCTTCAGTTCGCTTGTGCGGCTGGTAAATGACCAGCCCCGGTAATGGCCCGTTACGGACCGGCTCCGTATCTGCTCGCCGACGAATTGGAGTATCTCCAGGCGTACGAGGATGTGCTTGAGAAATATAAAGGTAAAGAATGACTTCAGTTGGGTGGGATTTTGCTCCGAGTGTGCGCGCGACAGTCAGAACATCAGCGTGATACATTGTTACATTAATTCATCCGGGGCTTCATTGTTACAGTGCACGTGCTAAACCTGATACAATATAACATTCTGTCTGTTTCAAACATCAAATAGCGCTGTGTGTATGTGTTCAGATGGATTAGTGACACTTGCATTAAAAACTGACAAGTTGAACTAAAAATGAGCAAAAAAAAATACAGCTGTTCATTCGTTAGAAATTGATGTGAACTAAAATGAATAAATGCTTTAGAAGTATTCTTAATTGTTAGTTCATATTAATTACTGTTAACAAATGTAACCTTAATAAGGAAGGGATTTTTGTACTGTAAGTCCATTGTGGAATTGATCCGCCTGTTGTTTGTCCCATCCATCGTGACTGCTCTAAATGCATCTCCCCCTCATGCATTTATCATGGTTTAGAGCCATTTGGATCATTAGTCCTGGCTTAGGGATGTTTTTTTCATCTAAGCATCATCCTACCAGTCTGTGCAACATGAATTTTTAAGGAAATATCCAAACGCACTCATGCACAGAAATGCTTCCCCCCAGTGAAGGTGTGTTGAGGGTTCAGGTGAAGCTGGTCAGTGTTTTTGATGATTTGTAGCTCAAGCAGAGCAGCAGAGAGTCTGTCAGCTGTTGAGTATCATAAGCTCACAGTCAGCTGTGGTAAAGCTCAACAGTGTGTGTGTGTGTGTGTGTGTGTGTGTGAGGCTGCTGCAGTCATATGATTAGGGGCTCATTGATTCTGGAGGCAATACGCTTGACAAATAAGCTCTTATCTGAATTATCTTAGGATTTGTTTATTCTCTACAGTGCATACTAGAAGTTTTCTGTACGTATAAAAACCATGGAGACAAAACAGTATTTGTTTAGCAGAAAAACTATTTTTAAGCTGTTTGTGGGTTGAAACAAATAGTTGAAAAACACCCAAACATTCTTGATTTTCTGGAATCTGTCCAGGTACAGGTGATGTCTTGTTAAAAGTCGCTTTGGTTCTGGCTGTCTGGAGAGTTTGAGTTGTGGTTATCATGAGTACTTTATTGTCACCGTTAACAAGCCCGAGTGAGCAGAGGCATATTGAGGTGTAACATTTTTCACCATTTTTACACTATTCAGTATAGCATGTATTTGCAAAAGGTAAGACCTTCGTTCATCTTCAGAACACAAATGAAGATATTTTTGATGAAATCCGATGGTTCAGTGAGTCTCTATTGATAATGAACACTTTCAGATGAACAGAAAGATACTAAAACATATTTAAAACAGGTCATGTGACTACAGTGGATCAACCTTAATGTTATAAAGTGACGAGAATAGTTTTTGTGTGCCAAGAAAACAAAATAATGACTTTTCAACAATATCTAGTGATGGACGATTTCAAAACACTGATTCATGAAGCTTTACTAATCTTTTGAGTCGAATCAGTGGTTCGGAGCGCCAAAATCACGTGATTTCAGGAAACGAGGCTTCGTTATGTCAGAAGTGATTCACAATTTCAATAATTCACGTGACTTTGGCAGTTTGATACGTGATCTGAACCACTGATTCGACACAAAAGATTCGTAAAGCTTGAATCAGTGTTTTGAAATCGCCCATCACTAGATTTTGTTGAAAAGTCGTTATTTTTTTTTTTTTTTTTTTTGCACAAAAAGTATTCTCGTCTCTTTATAACACTAAGGTTGAACCACTGTAGTCACATGACCTGTTTTAAATATGTTTTAGTGTCTTTCTGAAAGTGTAAATTGCTGTCAATAGAGACTCACTGAACCATCGGATTTCATCAAAAATATCTTCATTTGTGTTCTGAAGATGAACGAAGGTCTTACGGCTGTAGAACGACATGAGGGAGAGGAATTAATGACTGAAATTACATTTTTGGGTGAATGAACACTTTGAAAAGGTGATTTTATGAATGATTTCACAGGCATTTACACAAAATAAAAACCCAAAGGAGAATGACATTATATAATCACTTCATTTAACAATGCTTACTAATGAACGGTACGCAATAATTAGCCTCTGATAGCTTTAGTAAAACGGTTTAATATGCTTTTGGGGAATTTTATTTGACTTATTATGGAAATATCGCTTTTTTGAAGCGATTGCATTTTGAACTGATTCACAGAGATGAATTGTACTAACATTTTCTTCATAAGTTTAAAACTTCCGAGTCGCAAAACAAGTTATTAATTGATATTCTCAATGTATTGTGTGAATATTCAGTATATGGCTCTGTGCTGGTGTATCATGTGCTTTAGTTTATGTTATAGCTACAGTGTGTGTGTTTTCTGAAAGAAATCTTTTATGAGCAAATCCTTTTGCTTTAAGGAAGATTAACAAGGAATCGACATGAAGTCTCGACTCATAATAGCCTCACTTGTTTACTGTAACGCTTTCTTGGTGATGTGATTTTAATGGCAAAATGACTAGAAATTAAAACTTGAGATATACATTACAGAAAAACATTTCCTTTGGTTTAAATAATGTACTTTCAGGCATTAATGACACATCACGTTGAATCCAGTTTTAGTTCTTCCAGAAACAATGACTTTTAAACCATGTGACCAAGGCTTCAAACACACTGGAAACTGTGATGCTCTGAATATCTTTCCTCTACAATCATCACCAGAAAATTCCATATTTACAAAAAAGTGAAGTGAGATCATTACAGCTTCATTTTTTACGAACAAATGTATAAAATGTGAATTCAAAGCAATATCATCCAGCATTTATTTTCCTCTTGTCAGTCGTCTATTCATCTGCTTGGGAGTTCTCTAGAGAGTGGGAACCTCTGACAATGATAAAATTGATGTTTGGTGGAAAGATTCCTGGACGTGACGTGGAGCTCATAGAGTTTTACAGTAACACTGCTGGAGCTGTTCTCACAACAAAAGATGTTCACATGGACTGTCTGGCCTTTTCCTCTGGGGCTCAATGTCTCTCTTTAGCCCTATTGTGAAAAATCATGTTGAATGTAAATTGTGCAGGACTCAGTGAGTAGGAAGGGGTCAGTGTTGGAGAAGCTGCATTGATCGTCAAGCTTCAAGTTGCTCATAATTTTTAACTACAGTCAATGTACACTTTATATAAGGGGAGATGGCAACAGCACATTTTGAACTTATCGATATATAATTATAAATCCATTTATTTATAGCAGAAATAAACATTAAAAATCAGTTCAGTTATTAGCACTGATATTGGGTAATAAAAAAAATGAATGCTGTAAACTACACAGGGAACTCTCTCATTTGGTACATTACTATAGTATTAGAGGTTAAAATGAATAAACTGAGCCCAAAAAAAAAAAAATTACCATATATTAAATATGAAACTGTTTCATATGAAAAGTAACCTGCTCATGCAGGGAAAAACATCCCGGAGCAAAGGAGACACTGTCTAGATTTGTTATATAAAATGCAGAAATAAATCACTTATCAGGCACTTTAATATGCAGTGCTTGATTTGTAGGTTAGTGTCCAGTTACTTTGTGGAATTTAGTTTGTTTTTGGTTTCGAGATAAGTAGCACTGGAAGTGTGTGGAAGGCTAATTGAGTATTAAAGGTTTTTCTTGAAGTGTAAACCAGTTCTTGTAAACCAGAAGCGTTTCATCAAAGATGAGATTAAATCGGTTCTTTTCAAAAACGTCTTAATCTTGTACTTTTGATCCGGACCCAAACGTTTAAATAGGCCTGTGAATTTGAGACTTGAACATGGATCCTGCTTCGGGCTCACGCACAATTACCATCGGCCAGGTCTGGAAATGACCCGCGGTGTACTAACAGGTGAAGATCATGAATTGCGTAAGCCTTTGTCTTTTTAAACACTGTGTGTCTAAGAAAGCTCAAGATGTACTCAGGAGTGGGTGCGTCTCGCAGCTTTCTTTTGAGCCCGACCAAGCCTCCTTTCTACTAAGGTAAGAAGCTCTTTCATGAAATTCTAAAGAAACTACAGTGTACACAGAACCAACACGTTTCACATCCGTTTGTCACTGAGAGGACTGCTTTTATAAGGCTTTTGTGATTTATACGATTGAGTTCTTATGTGGCTGAATAGCAGAGAAGAAAAGCAACCAGGGGATTTGAAATATTAGCCCTTTCTGGTGATTGCATGTTCTTTTGCATGGGCAAACCGTAATATTATGATGATTAGAGCATTGGATAAAAGAGCCAGTTCTTGTTAGCTGAAGTGTCCCGTCACACTGTAGTAAAATACAAGGCCACGATATATTTAGTTCATACACTCAGACACGTTGCATTTAACCGGGTCAGATGGATTTGATTCTTGTGCCATGAAATATATTGCTACTAATATTTTGCAGCTTTCATTGCACCGCTTTCTCAGGTTTCTCAGGAAGTTTTGTGGTGGTCAAGGGTGTCGTGTTTCAGCACACCTGCAGGAGTCATGTGTTAAATGAGGCACGACAGTGTCAGAAACCTGAAAAAGACATCAAGGCACGGCTGAATCCAGTGTTGCATAACGTCCCGTCTATGAAGGCGCCTTCATCTGGTTGATTTTTGAAGGCTGCATAGATGTATTCCTGGCTGTGTTTGATTTTGCACAGTCTTTGGCGTTGAAAGAATAAATTAATGTCTACTTTTTTGGAATTGATTCCAATTCTGGAATCTGATACTTAAGGTCAGTAATCAGATTCTTGTTTTTTTATTGATTTTAAACCATTCAAGGGAAGGAAGATGCAAAAGTAGTGCTGGGAGTTTTGACCAAAAATCTGCATGTTTTTTTTTTTAAGATTCTGGTGGTTTCACGTTTTTTTTCACTGGATATTTATTTTGGCACATTTTACTGTCAAGAGTGCAAGGAATAGTACATTCATTATATATTATATAAACATTGTAACGGCAAATAATTTATTAAAAAATGTAATCAAATCAGTTCATAAAGCTAACAATTCCTAGTTTAAAATGTAATCAAATGAATTGAATTATTTAATTAAATTTATAATAATAAGTAGGCTATATTTTTACTGTGCAGTTTCTGTAATTTCAATGAAGACCTCTGAGTTTGTGTGTTTTAATAAACGGTGTTATTATTATTATCTCTATTAATCGAAGTACACTTTATTGTACAATAGTAATATTTATGTTATTTCAAGTTATACCGAACTTTTATTTTGACATGGTCATGAAGACCCCTGACTTCCTGTGTATATGATATGAAAAATATTAATAGTTTTATCAAATTAAACGGCTAGTGAGACGCAATAGCAGTGTTTTTTAGCTTTAATATTCAGACACTTGTCCATATCGATATCTGATTCATTATACAGCCCTACTTTTAATTTATTCATCCAAATATTGCCAAATTCTGTGACGTTCTGCTTTATACAGTAGTTCTTGTGACGGGATTCTGTGATTTCATCCGTGTTTTCTGCATCACGGAAATCAAATGTGGTCTTTGCAGTATTAAAGAGAGTTGTTTCCATTAGTGTAAGAAGGGTGTACAGTCGAAGTCCACTCTCTATACTCTCTACATAGTCTTCATGGCTGTTGATTAGATACTGTTTCAGCTACGCACCAGTATGGCGGTTTTTGAAAAATCTACATCGGTCTCGAAATTGAAACTGGTTTACCTTATGAACTGGTATACCGCCCAGCACTGCACAAAAGAGAACCCAATTCAGCACTTGAATGCTGTTTTCTGTGCTAAACACATATGAAGTGCACAGAAAGCTCCTGTAGTGTGCGAATTAAAGCTGCAACTAACGATTATTTTTTCTGTCGACTAATCTAACGATTATTTTTTCGATTAGTCGACTATTCTAACGATTATTTTTATTAAGTTTTTTTTTATTAATCTAGTGATCTTTTTTTACGTAAGAAGTTAGAACTAATTCAGCAGTTCATTGAGGTGTAGAAACACTGGGACACGCCATTATTTAATAATACGATTTGATTTTGATTAAAAATAAGTCATTATGTGTGGTCATCCAGTGGTAGACATTTGAACTTTAACATGAAGAGTGTCAAAGACTTTCTCTACAGTCTTAAAGGAACTTTGATAGTGTTCAAGCCATTGAACAAACGTCTCCTGAACCATGTGTTTTTCCTCTTGCTCTGTCTGTGATGCAGCGAGTCTTGTGATTGGTTGTCAAGGGAGATGAGGCTGCTAAATTCTGATTGGCTGGAATTTTGTCACATTGTAACGCTGGTTTGTGTTGAGCAGGCGAGCGTTCGGCGCTTAGCGAGCGCGCGGGGCGGGAATCAGGAGCGCGAGCAACTCAAACCTCGCACGTGCGAAAGAGAACGTCCGCGCACATCCAAATAAACTTCTGTGAAATGCAAAACTGATTTTCGTTCGCTCTAAATATTTTCTTATTTGCGAGACGAAGATTTTCTCATCAACTCAGTTCACATGCGAAATGACCTCAAAATATGATCTTTGCACGCGCAAAAATTTGGCAGAGATCCAACTCCATAGGTGGTACACCATTTCGGTTCTGCAAAGGGAACAAAGGATCATTTTATTTGGCCTCTGTTTAAAGTGTTCCCATACTTTTGATAATCGTGGTCTGGGTTTTTGTGATACAATGGAACTTTCTCCGTTCCCAGGAGCAGAAGCCGCCATTACACCAGATGAATGTAAACAGTGTGACGCCTCGACGCATTTCACGACGTAATCGATGACACTAATCGCAGCACTAGTGCGGATACTGAACTGACTCTTTGCTCTTGAATTCCAGCCTTCATGGTATTCAGCTGCAACAGAATGCTTTGCAAAAAGACACAGAATAAATTGTTTGATCTCTAAATGTTTTTACCTTATCGGAATCAAAACTGGAAATCGATAAGCATCGGAATCGATTCAAATAATGCCTAACCCTAACTGTAGTCAGTAAATATGTGCTCGGCTATCTCTAAATCCCGCCTAAAGAGTTTTAGCATCATTAGACGTGATGTTACGGGGCTTTGGAACTAGATTGGAGACTTTGCTGTGACTAATGCTGCCTGTTACGGTTTCGGTCAACCGAAGGGTTCAGTGCAAGGATTGGACTTGTGGGACTTGCTTGGACTTGCTGTCCTTTGCACAAGGTCAGCTTCTTTTGCTGTCCTGAGCAAATCAGACCGGCGGGATTCTGTGCTGTAAACCTCTGAAATATTGCAGTTCCTCTAGTAACTGGACTCTAACCTACAAATGTGTTATGCATGTATGTTTGAGTGGCTCATATGTGATTTATTTCTGCATTTTATATAATAAAGGAATACAATAAATGAATCATTACTGCAAAAATGAAAACATAACATGCATTGTGAGAATATGTAAGGATGCACCGAAGCTATATAATAAAGACACTGTAATACATTCTCATTTATCCTCCGCATTCAGAAAATAACATTTGTATGATTTAAACAAATGTTTGAATATTTAATAAACATTTAATTTCTAAAAACTTTCTCAAAAAAAAAAAAAAGGCTGCGTTCACACTGCAAGACTTAGTGCTCAAAAGAACAAAAGAAAGATGGCGTGCAGCACAGAATTAAACACGGAGGTTACTGAAGTCAGCATTTAATCATAAAGTTACCGTAATACTTATGAGTATAGCTCAGGAAAATATTAAAATAATAAAAAAAATCCATGACATGACCCCATTAAATCACTCTTAATATCAGTGGCTTCAAAGCCCTGCTTCCGTTATTTGTGCGCGAGAGTCTGAGGAAAGTGTTTCTTTCCGCATGGCAAGTGTAAACGTTTGAAGTAACGTCCATAAATAGCTGGCCAGCCGGGAATGTGTAATGTCACACCTGTGATGAGGCTCCGGGTCACAGATACTGTGACAGGGTCTCTAGCCAGCTGAAACAGAGCAAATGCCAAACGGTCCACTGTCACATGACCCACCGCCGACCACTGACGCGTTGTTTGCTGTCTTTGTATGACACTGTCAAACCTTGCTTAGGAGTGTTTCAAGTGATGTTTTTGTGTGTGTTTCTAAGGTACTAGATATATCTCAGATGATCAGGTCCTTGTTTTCTGTCTGATTCAAAGAGGTTTCTGTATCCTTAAAGATTTTCATCTGTGTTGTACAGACCATGATGTATTTTTAGCTCCAATATGACTGAGCACGTTACCTTGAAGATTTTATTAGAGTTTTGGAAGTTTTTAACCCTGAGATATGAAAAAAAAGAATTTATTTTTTGATCTATAGAACCTTTATAGGGGACCTATAATGTGTTTTTTTTTACAAGATGTAAATCTCTGATGTCTCCGGAATGTGTCTGTGAAGTTTCAGCTCAAAATCCCCCACAGATCATTTATTATCGCTTGTCAAATTTGGGTGTGAGCAAAAACACGCCATTTGTGTGTGTGTCCCTTTAAATGCAAATGAGCTGCTGCTCCAGAAGAGGGCGGAGCTTTAACAGCTCAACAACAACAAAGCTGGAGAATCTCATGCAGACAAAAGTTCATCCTTACATTGTTCAAACCGGAGTCGACACTGATGGAGAGAGAAAAGTTTCAACTTTTAGAAGTTTCTGAACGGTTAGTGGATAAATTGATGTAGTTGCTGTGGAGTTGATCAACTCATCACTAGCATGTGTCGTCATGTTCATCTTTTTTCCTTGAATCGACCCTCGTTTGTGAAGCAGTCCGGCGTAAAATGACGGCATCAACAACACTCGACTACAACAACTCTTCCTCTTCTCTAAAGCAGCCCAACATGGCCCCGCCCCCTTTGTTGTGTGTTCTCATGTGTTTATGGGTTTATGTAAATTTTAGGGTTTGTGATGTCACTAACCTGGGAAGAAGCTCGTTGTAGTTCCTACAGCCGTTTGTTGTAGTTCTTAAAAGAAAATATCTCTCTTTACATTGAACTTTGAGCGTCGGAACTTCATAAAAAATGTTTGCATATTTGTTTTTTTGTTGAGTATTGAGTTATTGCTCATATATGATATAACGAGAATATGGAGATCATGAGGAAAAAACACCTCAGTTTTATTCAGAACAAAAATATGCAATTCGCTGAAGATGATGATAAATATATGGACAAAAGGAAATGTTTATCTCTTATACAGTATATCAATGACATATTTATAACAGTATAGCAGATCAACATAAAATCCATATAAATATCAGTCGTCTCTCTGTATATGATATTTAAATGCCCAGTTTTATCGTCAAAGCTCTGTAGTTTTAAATCATATAATGCAATAAGAACGATGATTGATAGAATCTTCCTCATATTTGATCCTCACATCTGAACATGAAGACCGATATGAAGTGAACCGAAGGTGCTTCAGTCTAGAAGGTGCTTATCTTGAATTATTACTAGCAATATAAAAGTTATTCTTACATTTACGTCACTAAAATCAGTTAATATTTCACTGCAAAAAGACTTGCCACAAGCTGAAGGTGGACGTTTACAATTACACACAAAAACAACTATCAATCAGACGACAGAATTTTGATCGTGTTGATCATTAAAAGGCCTTAGAAATGATAGAGCAGGCTTTCGGGTTAATGTTGTATTGAATTTCTAACTGCACTTTCTCAGTTTCTGAAGAAAACGTCCGTGGTGGTTGCCTGTTCAAAAGTCGTTCGTTCTGTGTGGTTGCTAGGGCATTGCTATGCGGTTGCTAGGGTGTTCTGGGTGGTTGCTCGCTGGCTCAAAACAGCCCACCTCCCAGTCTCTATTATATTCTGCTCTGTAGAATTTGGGTCGCTCATTCATTGTAAGTCTGTGGGCTTTTTTTGCCCGTTTTATCTTCCGCAGGCAAAAGTTCAGTCACTCAGAAAAGCACAAACATTCATTAATTCAGTAAATTCAGAATCACAATATGGCCCAGTGTGATCATTAAATAACACCTGGGGCTGACGATACTGTGTTTTCAACAACCCTGTTGCCTTGATATCTTAGCAGTAGCGATATTAAAGTCTCACATTTTCCACAAAACGTGTCAGAGTGAATCGACAGGGTCAGGGGTTTGTTCTCTAACCTCGAATATGAGCAACAGCAACGTTCGGCTTGCCTTAGGATGCTTTTCATCCTCATATACATGGATTATTTTTGAACAACAGTATCCTTCGATAACCCTCGCTGTTTTCGTGTTTATCAGAACGTCTCTAAGAGTCTGTTTACTTCACATGGCCTTTGGTAATGTTCATGACGCAGTGGTGATGATCTCAGCTCACAGACATGATGAAAAGAGGCTTTAATGGCGATCAGCAGTGTAGAAACATTTAGTTCTCTTAGCTATTTCATTTATTGACTGGTTTCGATTTCTTTGGATGAAAAGGCGTTTGTGCACAAAGCTTCTGGATAACTACCTCACCCTATTTGCCAAAATGTGCAGTATATAATATTATTTCCACATTATTTCCTCATTCCTAAGCATTGGCCATAGCCGGCTGATTCACTATGTTGTGATTTTATACTCAATTAATCCCATCCACACAAGGCATGAAGCGTGTGTTAGTGCGCAGTCATTGTCTTTGTGTTCATCCTCCTCCCATCAGCCCCTCCTCTGCCGCTGTGGTCACTCGCTCGGTTTGACCAGTAGCCACACAAACACGTCTGCCTCTCTCTCTCAGGTTCTTCTCTGTGTTCTGTGCAGACAGACGCGTCACTCTTCCAATCATATTATGTGTTTCTGTTCTGAGGGAGACTTATTGTGAAGCTGTTTTTGCACCCATGTCAGACTTATCATTAATTTATGAATTATCTAATCTTTTGGTTTCCATCCTTCCTTCCCTCCATCCATCCATCCATCCATCCATCCATCTATCCTGCCCTCCATCTGTCCCTCCATCCATCCATCCATCCATCCATCCGTCTGTCCTGCCCTCCATCTGTCTCTCCATCCATCCATCTACCCTGCCCTCCATCCATCCATCCATCCATCCATCCGTCTATCCTGCCCTCCATCTGTCCCTCCATCCATCCATCCATCTGTCTATCCTGCCCTCCATCTGTCTCTCCATCCATCCATCTACCCTGCCCTCCATCCATCCATCCATCCATCCATCCGTCTATCCTGCCCTCCATCTGTCCCTCCATCCATCCATCCATCTGTCTATCCTGCCCTCCATCTGTCCCTCCATCCATCCATCCATCTATACTTCCCTCCATCTGTCTCTCCATCTGTTCATCCATCCATGCTTCCCTCCATCCGTCCCTCCATCTGTCCATCCATCCATCCTGCCCTCCATCCCTCCATCTGTCCCTCCATCCATCCATCCGTCCATCCATTCATCCATCCATCTACCCTGCTTTCCATCTGTCCCTCCATCCATCCATCCGTTTATCCTGCCCTCCATCTGTCCCTCCATCCATCCATCCCTCCCTCCATCCATCCATCCATCCATGTTTCTCTCCATCTGCCTCTCCATCCGTTCATCCATCCATGCTTCCCTCCACCTGTCCCTCCATCTGTTCATCCATCTATCCATCCATCCTGCCCTCCATCCCTCCATCCGTCCCTCCATCCATCCATCCATCCATCCTGCCCTCCATCTGTCCCTCCATCCATCCATCCATCCATCCATCCATCTGTCCATCCATCCATCCATCCATCCTGCCCTCCATCCCTCCATCCATCCATCCATTCTGCCCTCCATTTGTCCCTCCATCCATCTGTCCATCCATCCATTCTTCTTTCCCTTCATCCATCCCTCCATCTCTCTATCCGTCCATCTATCCTGCCCTCCATCTGTCCCTCCATCCATCCATCCATCTATCCTGCCCTCTATCTGTCCCTCCATCCATCCATCCGTCCATCCATCCATCCATCCATCCATCCATCCTTCCATCTATCTGTCCATCCGTCTGTCCCTCCATCCATTCATCCATACCTACAGAGCCTATCCCTTCATATACTGTATACTAGGTCAAATAATCATGATTTGGCAATTATGTAATAATTGGCTTTATGTGCTATTAGTTTGTGTGAACAGAATAATGGGACGTCCTGGGATGACCTTTACGATACGGTAACAGAGTTTAACACTAACAGCAGAGTGGGCATGGAGCCTCAGCCATTGGTCTTTCTCAGCTCCGTGACAAGGGGAGAATTCATCTTCACTGGAGCGACGACAAATCTCTCTGTCAGCTCAACCAATTCACCCAGAGAGAAGTTATGTAACCATTGTGAGGAGGATTGAGAGATCGGTGGCGTCACAAGGGTATGATGAGGTCACTGACATCATTTAGATCGGCATGGACTTAAAGCTGAAGTGTCTAATTTGGGTCGTACACTTTATCATATCTGAGATTAATATGCAGACACAACTATAAGTGAGCCACGCTGTGGCTCTTTCAAAGGCTGTTTATCTGAGCATCTCAACCAACAATGACAAGACTATCTGTTTTTCTGACCTGTGACAGAATGGAAGCCATGATTTTTGAATTGTCATGTGATAATGGAAACTAAGAGATGCAAATTCAAGGCACACTGCTTAAGGCTGTCGCATTCAGCATAAATGAAACAGATTTGTATTTTCAAGGCCACTTAAGCATTCATTTATTATTAATTATAAGCGTCAATACACATTAAAGTGCTTTCATTTTATCCCTTATAAATTGATGCACTGATACAAACATGTCCAGAAATCTTCATTGTGTATTCTGGAGCTGATATGTGTTATAAAATCAGTCTTTATTTATATATTTCTTTACAGTGTGCTGTATTGTATGCTGACTTAAACAGCAATATAAAAATAGGAGGATGTTATTAGTCTTAAACAGAATTATAAAACTAATTTTAAATGTAGGCAGGTAAAAATAAAAGCTTGAAACGGTTTCCTAAGTCTGATGTCATTTCCCTGAGGGGCGTCCGGCCGGCAGCTGTGCGTGAGATGATGTCATCGACGGAGCTGCAGATGCTGTTCCCAGCAAAACAGCCGACTTTACAAAATCAAATACAAACTGCCACTGAAAAACAAACAAACCAAGAATAAAACTCATTCAAATATCGAAAGTTATGAATCGTTATGAATGAATTAACTGGTGCTTCTGTCATTTTTATTTCATTTCAGTTTGAGTTTATAACATTTTCTCTGTTTTTTTATACACTAGTGGACTCGCTGTATTTGAGAGCAAACAGCTGGTCTTAAGAATGCATTGGCTATTGATCAAAACTGGCTTCCTGATGACTCTCCCAGCTGTTTCTGCTTATAAACGGAGAACAGTTGCACAGGACAAAAAGTAGTTGATGTGTGATTGGGACGAGTTTGATGAAGTAACAGTTTCTTGTTAGTGTGCATGAGAAGTGTGCGACAGTGAATGTGCTGTCCGGTTGCTATAGTGACTTTGCTCAGCATGCGGGCCGCTCCCTGCTCCAGACAGCTCAGCTTTGTCTGAGTGAGGTCATGTGATTACTCACGGCTCCACCCCTCGGGACTTGCATTTAATCAGGGAAGGATGCGGGAAACACGCCCAATGCAGCTGATGTGTTGCTGGGACCTGCTACAGCCTTAGGACAGAAATTAAGTGTAAAATGATTTTAAAGTGATCATTAATATATGTCAAATACAGTTTTTTTTCCCACACTATGTAGTGCATGGGGAAAAATGGGGAAAAAAAGGGAAACCTGTCATGCAAAACCCTTTCCCCATTACTAATCAGAGTTATTATAGTATAATTGGCTTTTATTTTTATATTTTTAGTTAATTTTAGTTTAATTTTTAGTAATTATTTTAGTGTTTCAAACTTATTTCAGTTTCCTATTTTTGTTTAGTTTAAATTTTTCAACTAATATGCCTATTTTATTTTATTTCAGATTTATTTAAATTAGTTTTAGTAATAACCCTGCTACAGATTTGATCTTTTATATGCCCGAGGCTGGCTGTTTCTAATGCAATATTTTGAGTATATAAGTAACATTACTTTACTGTATTTTTCAGTATGTAATATTGGAACAATCAGGTTCAGTTTTTATAACCTATAGTTAATGCAGTAACTAATATTAAACAACAACGATCTCTAGTTGTACAGCATTTATTAATTTAGGTTCATTTTAATTTCTATATATATATACTAATACATTAAGTGTATTATAAATAAATGTATTATGACGAACATGACATGACTATATTTGGAATGGAATATTAGCGTAGGAATTTTTGCTTCCTGTACAGTATACACTGAAGACTGTTCGCTATTGTTACTATGTGAAACATTATGCAGTATGCAACGATTTCAGACTGTAGTATGCACTTTGTTATCAATGACATTAGTACATACACATTAAATTCAGTGAGTCTGTTATCATCAACTGTCATTTTGCACTTAATTAAATGTAATTTTGTGTAATTCTTGGTGGTCTGAAGAGGTGCCACATTGGAAATGAAAGGTCAATTTGAGCATATTGCATTGTGGGATACAGTATTTCAAGCTGTGTGATCTGCTTGCATACTGCACATTTTGGGAAAAGCTGTGAGTCATCTTGGATTTCTATGAACAGACACAATTCAAATATAATGAAAGCAGGAAATAGTGTTATGCCAATATGCTGTAATGCAAACAGTCATATTCTAGTATGCCATTCCGATTAGACCCTAGCAAGCAAGGTTTTGCATAATACCATTTCTTTAAGGTCGGAGGAAGGAACTGAACAACAAACCGGGATTTTTCCTTAGTCATAGCGCGCAGTGACTCAGCAGTACAGCATTATTCTCATAAACCCCCCTTAATCCTGAACAAGCAGATACAGAAAGATTTCTTGTCTTTTTGAAAGCCTCTCCTTCAGTATGGAGACTCATTTAAAATCTGTCTTCTGTAAGTGAAAGATCCTTTGTTCAGATGAGGATTTTAGCTTTTGAAGTCTGCATAAAAATGAACTTTTCTTCCCTATTCTGATGTATATCCGAGTGAATTGCTTCTGGAACAAGAACAAATGTAGGGCGGGGCTTGATTGTGTCTGTGGGGAATTGATTGGATGGTTGTGGTTTGCTATTGGTGGATCTCATGTGAGTGACAGGTTGCCCCGCCCTCCTCATCAGAGGAGAGATGCTGCGAGAGGAAGATATTCTGATTCAAGAAATATTGTATGGATAAATAATTTATAATTAATACTGCAATATTCCATAAAAAAGAATGTTTATTTGCTTTTCTTTTCTATGACAGTAATGCCCACTCTATTGTTGTTTCACCTCATCAGTATCGTCACAGCCGATCCTCCGGAGAGCTTCATTAGAACATCGGAGTCCTAATGGCTGAGGCGGTAATCAATACACATCACCGTCCCGTGACCCAAACTCTCTTCTGATCTCTCTATTGACCGTGCAACATTATCACACAATTATCTTCTGAGTCATGGCTGAGAGGGGGTTTGGTCCGAGAACTTCCTGCAGCTAATGGATCTCGCCAGTTTTAACTCTCTTGCCAGTCGCTTGAGGCTTTTAACCTGATGAAGATAAAGCTTTTATAATGTTACTGTAGACACTGGAGGCTGGAGCAAGGAGCGTGGCTTTGGCTGGTTGGCTTGGGGATGTTACCCCTGCTGGTATATTTTCTAGTTACACCATCTGGTCCCATCAATGACAGCGATTCCGCATTTCCATGTATAAAAATACATTTTCTGAAAGCAGCAAACTAATTGCAAATATACTATATCTGGATGTTTTACCAGTGGCCAGCTCTTTGTTGCAGTGCTTTTATTAGTATGCAATGGAATTTTAATGGAAAGTCGTGGGCTAGTCAAGCAACTCAGCGATTAAGTTGAAGCTTGATGCCATGTTGAGGAGAACCATGGTTTCATGTAAGTTCAGTGTAGCTTAGCAAATGTCTAAGTGAACATTAGTTAAGTCTCTCCTGTGATATTTGTATTATCTTAGTACCTTAGATACCTTAGTATATACATGGTACTTAAAGGTCACTTATATTGCCCTTTCACAAGATGTAATATCAGTCTCTGGTGTCTCCAGAATGTGTCTGTGAAGTTTCAGCTCAAAATCCCCCACAGAACATTTATTATCGCTTGTCAAACATTGTTATTATCGCCGTTTTTGTGTGCGTCCCTTTAAATGCAAATGAGCTGCTGCTCCAGAAGAGGGCGGAGCTTTAACAGCTCAACAACAATAAAGCTGGAGAATCTCACGCAGACAAAATGAGGATTGTGAATTTTCAAGTTTGAAGTGTTAGATTCTTTCAATCATTTTTCTCTTTTTTTCTAAATAAAAATCTGAATATTATATATTGTTTTTTTTTTTGTTTTTTTTAAATTCTATTTACAAACTCACCATACATATTAATGGTCAATAATTGTAATTTATTGAAAGCCATTTTTTTCTGAAAAAAATGACACCTTGCACTTAAAATTAATTAAATAAAATTTAAATTTTATAATAAAAAAAACATAATATGTGAAAACGGGCTATTTTAGCTTTAGGTTCTAAAGGGTTAAAGACCAGATAACTTCTATTAACATCACTGGAAGAATGTTTGTTCAAAAGAAAGTTCGTTGGGAAAGTAGAGCGCTTGCAGAGGAGACAGTGTGTTTGATTATAAAATGTACTGCTTTAGTTGCTGCTTGTTTAGATTGGGTGGTTTATTTAAAATGAACTTTGCAATGAAATGCATTATGGTATTGCTTTAGCTATGATGTGATGTTGTAGAAGTGGCAGATCTCCCTCAAAGCAGTGATTGTGTAGCTTGTAACGCAGTAGCTTTCAGTTGTTTGTTTGACCCATATGAAGGCGTTTATGTCAGCTGGGAAGATTCTCCGTCTGACCTCGCCTGACGGAGACAATCTGGTGTTCTCACTGCTGTGGAATGAGGAGAACGTCAATTGCTGTGTATCTCACAAGTTTTTAAAATGTTGTGTTACGGTCCATTTTATTCCATTGAAAGGCAGATGTGCAACATTTCTGCTAGGTATTTCCAACAGCGCAGCCATAAAGGCATTTGATTCCCAGACATATGGATGATGACAAAACTGCAGCCCAACCGTAAGCTTTGTAGTCGTTCAATTGCAAACAAAGAAGTGTGAAAACGGTGTGTTGCAATTCTAGCATTTTTTCAGAAGGTGTACACCTTCATTATCATTTACTGTGTTTTCCAAACCTGTTTCTGCAAAGCTTTGCTTCACTGATTTTATCATCATGTATAGCAGAAATGTTGAGTCATTTGGTTTGGTTAAAAGTGAATTTTAAAGGGATAGTTTACGCAAAAATGAAAATTCTGCCATTGATTAATCACCCTTATATTTGGAACACAAATGAAGATAATTTTTTAAGTTTTAAAATACTTAGTTTTAAGTAAAAAGTTTTAAAAATTTTCAGAGATCATATAAGAGACATGACCACTGTGTGGCTGTAATAGCGTGCACGGCACAAGGAGATTCGAAGGGGTATTTAATAAACTTAAAGGTCACTCAGGAAATCCAAACTAAAGCAGCAACGTAAATGAGACTGAACACTGAACAAAGGAAACTAAGGGAACAGGTGTATCTGACAAATCAAAGTCCATAATAACTACTGAAGAGCGGGAAAACAGAACAAGAAACCAAAACAAGACCTGATCCTGACAAAATGATGAAGAGATTTCATTTAGGCCTTTATTCACATGTAAACATTGATCAACACGCATACATTAAGCTCATCAAATCTGCTTAATGAAAGCTCAAACAGGCTTACAGTTCTGGATTTACATACCCGTTTCCTAATTAAGTGAGATTCTTTTTCTGAACTTCACTTTTCCAAATTCGAAAGTTAATGAGTCTAAATCTGCTCAGGGGTAATGATGGAACAACAGTTTTAAAAAGTAATTTTTCACTATTATTTATAACAGGGTCTGCATTTTCATTTAAATCAAAGATTTTTGTCTTAAGAGACAATAAAAGCAACTCAAAAGTACTCCTTACTTAAAAATGAACTTGATTTTCAAATCATTGAATTTGCGACAGCAGAATGTAACATTTTGACAAACTAAATTTAATGCAATTTAAGTCACAAAATAAAATTCATCCCGTAAAATATGTATAACTACACAGAAATAATTTCAAACGTCTCCAGCATGTTTTATAAATGCCCAAAAATCAAGCGTTTCACCCCTCACGCACGTTATCCCGTCCGTCAAAAACTTAGGCTTTCATAAATGTCCATGAATCACTTGACTGAATACTTGCTAAGAAACAAATAATTATCTGTTTTTAAATCCACATCATTTGAATATCACGACATTGATATGAATATTCAACAGTGTTTTTGATCAGCCTGCATTGACACCACTGTATATCACTGTTTTCTCCAGAGCCGCTGTGTATATAAACGAACTAAATTAATAACGAATGATTTTTACAATCAATACTGAGTTTTCTGGACATTGACACATTTTCTTCTAGAGCAGCTGTGCCGCCAAAATGATGTTCCCTCCATCGCTGTGAAGCTGCTCTGACACGATCTGCATTGTAAAAAGCTCGATATAAATAACTCGTCTGTCAAAAAATAACATGCACAATTCACGGCAGTATTTATGAGAAGTCCGGCGAGTCGCGCATTTCCTGGAAAACAAAACCACCGGATGTTTTGAGTACGTCATCGCTTTCAGAGAAGAGCTTGAGCTTCAACGTGTCTGTCAGAGACGATAACGTACATAATACATAAGAATTTATTCTTCACTCACTTGAATGGGAATCATCAGGAAACGGAGTGAAACACTGCATGATAAAGAGAATAAACGATAATTTAGCTGAAAAACTTCGCTGCGTTAGTGAACATTGTTCAACATGTTGGTTTTGAGGGACATTTTTTATGCGCAAACTACACATTCAGATATTCCTGATTTTATTCAATAATTTTCTATTCTTGACTGATCTTTTTTCATAATTTTGGTAATACAGTCCCTGAAGTCATCCAATTTGACTCTTATATGCTATATTATAAACATTACAGGTGATTTTCATTAAATGTTGTTTGATCTAATCAAATGTTTAATAGATCAAAATCAAACCAAAGTTTAATTTTCCAAATAAAAGATTACAGTTTTTTTTTTTTTACATGATTTGTTATGTTTAATAACCCCTCAGCAGATCCTAATCCTTGGAAAGGTGTAACACATCAACCCGTAATTATGAGTAAACGCCAACAGGTTTGCGTAGATGGGTTTGGTGTGGGAACTCTAACTGGGTCAAAGGTTCTCAGTTCTGGCTGCTTTCTAGGGTGGTTTGGGTGGTTGCTTACTGAACCAGGTCAAAATATCCCACTCCCAGGATAAGAGATCTCTGTTGTGCCCTTGAGAGGGTCACTTAACCCTGGATGGCTTCAGAGGGACCATCCCTCAAATTAGTGTTGTGCAAGTTGCTCTGAATAAGCTCTGAGTACAAAACATTTGGTAAATATCCAGTAGCAGGCTGTTGCATGCTGAGAGAGCAGAGGTCATGGTTATTATTAGAGCTGCATGCTTTGGGAAAAATTTTTTTGATAAAAATTGCACGATAAAATGCAATTTACACGCACAAAATCAAGATTTGCTGTGCTTGTTTGTTTGACAAAAACTTTGTTATTGTATATCATAATGGCTGTAAAATAATAATAATAAAAATAAAAATAAGAATTATTACTGCAGTAATATTTCACTGTAAACTAAAGAATGTGTTAATTTCTAGAAACGTTAAACTTTTATTTTGATGGAAAACACTGGCGGATTTTCGCATGTAAATGAACACAGTGCTGCACTTCACTGAAACACGCAGGGCATTTTCGCAGCAAAAAAAATACGCTAAATGTTGTTTCCCTGTATATTATGTGACTTTTGATCTGGAGATTTCCCTAATGAGGGAATGAGGTCCCTAATGAGACCAGGGGCCGGTTGCACCAGCTGGACGTAAAAAAGTTGGGTGTAAGCTCTACGCTGGACTTCGTTACGCCCAGCTTTCCGATGAATCTTTACACATCTTACACCATGGAAAACTACGACTAGGCGCAGCTACGGCTTCCCAAACTGTGGGTCGTGGCCCCCGGTGGGCCGTAGCGGTATTGCAGGGGGGCCGTAGCTAATCCAAATCAATATATTAAAATAATTAAAACATTCCAATTGTTCTAAAATTTGATTTTTTTTTTAAGTATGTAAGGTTAGTGTTATGGATTTAAATATATTTGTAAAGAATGTTTACATCATAGTTCTCATAATTTACATGAAATTCTTACAAACTTGTTAATAAATGTATTTGTAGGTAAATGTCGGTATATATTTTTTAATGGCGGGGCCGTGGAGCTTTTGCAATGTTTTTGGGGGGCCTTACCCCTCTTGAGTTTGGGAAGCTCTGGCGTAGACGATGCGCGTACACGCTGATATGTTCGACCGCACTGTTAGTTGAGACACGTTCGTGTTACTATGGTTACAAATGTGAATTTATTGGCTCCCAACGAATAGATGAAAAATTACCGTTGGGCCGAAAAAAATGAAATTACTCAGATTGTAAAACAAGAAAAATTATTGAGCAATTCAGTAAGTATATTTTGGTATGCAAGCAAAACAATTCAGTAACAAATAAAAAAAAGATTTTTATGTGATAAGCTGTTTACACGAAGTACAAATTTATGGAGCAAGTTATATTTTAATAACGCTTTCAAATTTAGCAGATAATCCCGACCCGCCTTTAGTACAGAGAACAGCTCTAAAAAACACGACGACAGCTGATCGTGGAGCCCGTATACCAGACGCTCCATCATCTCAACCTTTTTATTTGTCTTTATTTTCATCATGGAAACAAGTCAAGACTTCTGACTTTACACCTACCTTTGACTAGGCGTAAGATTTAGTCTCAGACGTGCGCTACGCCCAGATTGTGCAACGGTATTAATTTTACGCAGGAATTAAAACGCATTTTACGTTGAGCTTAGTCTTAGGACCCTATGTCCAGCTGGTGCAACCGGCCCCAGATGAATATTGGCACCAGAACTGGTACAAAAGTCATACAGCTGGTGATGACAGGAGATCTGGATTTTGTTGTAGTGGCTTTTCATAGACATGGCCATTCTCAGACCGCACTTCCTCCCCAGGCCACTGATGTTCTGTACGTGACACTGCTGTACTGTATGCAAAGTCCTCGCTGATGAGGAAGAAACATTGTGCTTAATGAGGTGAAAAACCTTGAGGTTACATATTAAACCTGAAGAAGCAATGTACAAGAAGCTGAGAAAAACAACAAAATGACAGAGAATCATTATGCTATAAATTGTATGGGATTGTTTTGAGGTTTTGTAACACACACACACACACACGTTGTGTTTTCATGTTTTATGGGGACATTCCATAGGTGTAATGGCTTTTATACTGTACAAACTGTATATTATGCTATTTTAGATTTTTAAAAAAAGATAATTCTGTATGATTTATAAGCTTGTTTCCTCATGGGGACCAAAAAAATGTCCCCACAAGATCAAAATTTACTGGTATTACTGTACTTGTGGGGACATATTTGGTCCCCGTAACGTAGGGAATACCCACACACACACACACACACACGTGTATGATAAGCTATAAGTACTGAAAACAGGGTTATTATAGTTAACTCAAACTAAAAGTAAAACATTAACATTTCAACTTGGTGGACTAAAATGACTAAAACTACAACTAAAATAAAAATAAATAAAAAGTATGTTGACATATTTTAAAAAAATAACTAAAACTTTAACTAGAATTAAAATGATACGGGAAAATATAAAAATAAAAACTTATTCAAAATATTAATAACTATAATACTGTCTCAGTGATATTTAAATAAAACTGCTGTGCACAAATATTTCATGTGTGAATATAAAAGGTTTGCCCTAAACAGAGTTTATATTTTATTCAAAATCACGGTTTTTTTTTTTTTTTGCAGTGTGACCTTATTTTTACAAATAATTTAGATAATTTTTCATTATTGCCGCTGAAAGTAATAGAAAATGTGAAAATGAAATCTCTAAACGCTGAGAGGAATATGCTGAATTGCTAAAAAAGTGAAGAATATCAAAATAGTTTTCATTTTCTTCAAGCAAAATCTAGAATTTTGATTTTGCTGGAAAGTTGAAGCCGTTTTGTACTGTAGTTAGAGCAGATCTGAGGTGATTCAGCTGTGAGGGTTTGTCCTGTTGACTGTCATCATATATCAACACAGTCGCTTTACAACCTATTGTTTTCCTTGAAGAGGAAAGGTCAAATGCTGGTCAAGTCAATTTTATGATTTTCTAATTGTACACTTTTCAAGGCAAACACGTCACATCCTGACACTATAGATTGTTTTTAGAAGCTTTACTGGATATTGTCATTTGAATACCCAAGGTTTTTGTTCTGGCAAGATATCGTGCGATAAGCATCTCATCTGATGTGGGATGCATGTCAGGCATTTCGGACACGCACCATCACTTTTGCGATCATTTGTCATTTCTGCACCACATAGCGGCAATAGTTTGGAACACATAAAATTTTTTTTAATTTTAGTCCACTCTTTTATGTACACACACCAGACTCATCGAGGAAATACGAGTCGCTTCTTACGCCTCTTCAGCTGTGATTTATGAACCTTAATGTGTTTATAAGTAATATGTGGATCGCAATAAAGCAGCTGTAGTCATCATTCTCTGATTATTGCGTGTGGTCAGGCACGGGCTTGTTTACTTTCGCAAAGACTCTGAGTTGAGAAATATAAAATAAACATGAGTCACTGTGGCACTAATGAAGCATTGAGCTGTAAAACCAGCTATTTATGAGTGTTACTGACCTTTAACTCCAATTTACTTTGGTAATTGCCTAGTTATTGTCTCCTGAAGTCTTTACAGTAAGTTTATCTCATTTTTATGGAGATCTGACTCATTGCTGTGTGGAAGAATGCTGCGAACGGAAAGCAAGAAAACTGATTTTTGGCATCCTGAAGGGGGCACCGTTCACCTGTGAGTCCGTCATTACCTCGTTCCTCCAGAAAGCTTCTGCCTCAGAATGCTGATGCCACTGTTCTTATTTAAATGCAAGATCATTTTATTAATCATATATACTGTAAACGAATAGCATTTCTTGTGTAAAGTTGATGATTTTTGTTAATCAAAAACTGTCACCGTCAGTTACTACGGTCTTATTAGAAATGCTTGATTCTCAGTCAGCCATTATTTATTTATTCTGCAAGCGAAAGCGTCTGTTAACCCTGATGAAGCCAGTATTCGTCTCGGTCATATGATCTGAATATGCCGGGCCCCGTGACATTAAATTTATGTGTAAAACCTTTTAATGTGGAAAATCTTTAAAGAGTTAATTCACCCAAAAATGAAATTTCAGTCATTAATTTCTCTCCCTCGTGTCGTTCTACACCTGTAAGACCTTCGTTCATCTTCAGAACACAAATGAAGATATTTTTGATGAAATCCCAGAGGTTTATGTCGTCCATAGACTGCAATATAATGAACACTTTCAATGTCCAGAAAGATACTAAAACATATTTAAAACAGGTCATGTGACTACAGTGGATCCAGCTTAATGTTATAAAGTGATGAGAATACTTTTTGTGCGCCAAAATAATGACTTTTCAACAATATCTAGTGATGGACGATTTCAAAACACTGATTCATGAAGCTTTACGAATCTTTTGTTTCGAATCAGTGATTTAGAGCGCCAGAGTCACATGATTTCAGTAAACGAGGCTTCGTTACATCAGAAGTGATTCACAATTTCAATAGTTCATGTGATTTTTTCAGTTTGATATGCGAACCGAACCACTGATTCGAAACAAAAGATTCGTAAAGATTCATGAAGCAGTGTCATCACTAGATATTGTTGAAAAGTCGTTATTTTGTTTTTTGGCAAAAACTGATGTAGAAATGATATGCTTCACACTTAAAGTTAAAAAGGAATGAAAATGGACCTTTAAATTCACATTCCTGGTCTTACTATGGCACTTGTTTTGTCTACACAGACAAGAAAAATGAAGTGAGCCAACTACATATTTTAGCCATTGTTCTAGGCTATATGCAGACTTTCTAAAATCTGGGATCTAAAAGTGATAGTTCACCCAAAATTGAAAATTACCAAATAATTTACTCACCCTCAGGTTTAGACAGGCATACGCATTCGACGTACGTCCAAAAAGCGTTAACTTACGCGATGTAGTACACAATGACATGGGGTTCTACACTACGCCATGCCTTTTATGCTATGTCCTACGTTATAATGCATAGTATGTCATGTCATTGTGTACTACGTCGCTTTTTGGACGTGCGATGAATGCATATGGAAGTTAAATGGGTTGTAACAGTTATAAACCTGTTAACGTGTTTATTTTTTTTGTAATTGTACTACTCTCCATGAGGGGGCAATAAGGAGCTACACTCTCAGGTATAAAATGAGGGTAAAGAGTAGAAGAAGTCAGATTTGTAATGGAGGTACTAGGCATGGCTCCAAACAATCACTGGTCCTGATTGAGAAACCGTGAGTTTTGTGCTCAATCAGAAAAGGATTCCACATTCTGTGGGATTTATCCTTTTGTTCGTAAGCCTGTTGTTTTTGACCCATGTCAGAAAGATGACATGAAAGTGGGATTAGAGGCTATGAGTTGATTCTACTGCAGTGGATCCTTAACCCGTTTGGGAATTGAGAGACTTTCTACTTGGCGTGGACTGATTTAACACTAAAGAGTACAGGTTGCACTGGGAAACATTTGGGTGACGTTCTTGGACTTTGACTCATATGCTGTGGTGAAGAAACTCATCATCATCATCATCTCTATGTTACTGATTGGTGAAAAATGTTTGTTTTTGTATTGGGTATAAAAGTGTGAAAGATAAAAGGATGTAAATGAATGAGAAGCATTTATTTATTGTTTATTGATCGCAGGTTTTGTCAAGGCAATTGATTTTCTGTTTTGCATTTATCAAAGTATAGTTAGTAGTTCCCTCCTTTTAAATCAGATATATAATTAATACTTTAGTGAGATCAAAGTAGCGGTTCTAGTGTTAACTTTAATAGACCGTTGTTCTGATGATCTGGCAGTCTTTCATCTAAAGCGCTTCCATGTTTTACAGAGCATCACGTCGAGACGCAGCCTCACAGATGATCAAACATCCTTTAGCTGATGCCTTTACATTTACATTTAGTTTACATTTACATTTAGTTTAGACCCCTTTAAATGGGTCAATGACGTGACGGGTCATTTTTTGTCCAAAGTTCTTAATAGCAATAATAAAAAACAAAGATATGGCATCCAAAGTATGTAACTAGATCTCTTTAATTAAATCAGAAAGGTTTTAATTATATTTTGCCAAATATAAAGGCATTTTAAAGTGTCAAAAGGCCATTTGGTTTAACTGTCCAAAGGTTAATACATCATTGAAGCCAATCAGAGACATATCTGATGAGCGTGTGAACACAAAGGCCAATCAGAGGAGTTTACAAATCCAATCAACAGCGCTCAAAGCATCACATTTTTAACTTTTCAGTACCGAAAGACAACACTAGTCTATACAAAGAAAGTCAGTGGGATCCAATGTTGTTTGGACCCCATTGAGTTTCATTGTAAGGACAAAACCAGCTGAAACACATCAAAATATTTTGTTTGTGTGTATACAGAGGAAAAGAAAGTTGAAATTTTTAGGAGAGAATACAATCTGGTTGTCATTCCAATAGATAACTGAAGTCTGTGTGTACAGAACAGGGTTAAACATTGTATGAAGTGCTGGAATCGATTATTAATTCCATCAGGAAGCCGGCCCGTTCATTGCTGCTTCACAAAGGAGCGCTGTGTGGAAGGTGTCGCTGAATATGTTGCTCCGCACAGACGTTTCCTCAGAGATCAGCAGCAGTCTTGGTAACTCACCGCAGTGAGACGTCCTTATGTAAACATTGAGCATGCGGCGGAGTCTGTTACTCACTGCGCGCTGCTGGAAAACCTGATGGGACTCGTTCTAGACGGTTGTGAGGGAATACTGAGGAAAAGCAAGGGAGTAGCTGCTGCCTCGCGGAGAAGCCGACACGAGTCACGTCTGTAGCCGGGCTGACAGACATGCACGGCGCTCTGCTGAAGACACCCGGGCTGGGGACGCTCAGCCCGATGAGGGGAGACGGCCGGCGCGGCGCTCTGCTGGTGGCGCTCATGTGCTGCATGGGTCAGTGTCTTTCCTCCTGGCTTTGCTGCAGTGTGCAGGGTTTAGATTCGTTTTCATTTTCTTTCCATTTTCCGGATCTGCTGTTGTAAGGCTCTTTGAGGCAGAGTTTATCTCTGTCAGTGCTGAAGGGTTCAAAGTGCAGTGAGATTTCAAATGCTTCGCTGCTCCGGTCATGTTGAGTCGACTGGATTGCCCGTGGCTCACATGAACCGTTTCATGCTTTGCTTTCTGGTAGTTCTAGGTGTGGCTCATACTTGGGATTAAATATTAGAACAAAACATAAACAACGTGTCAAATCTCAAGTCACATGGTTTTATCATATAGTTTTATTGGCTGATTTTTTTTTTTTTGAATTCCGTGGTATCGATTGATGTTGGATATATATTATATGCTTAATTGTGTTTGCTCGTTTCCTTAATTTTTACATTTTGATTGCCAAAAAACATTTACTGTAGAGCTGCGAGATTAATCCCTACAAGATGGATCTTGATTCAAACACGCACACGATCTTATTCCTAAACGATTCGCCTGTGTCTGTTAAACCTTTGACAAAATCTCACCAGAACATTCAGATCTGTGATCCAGTTGTCATGTTTGGGTATGACACCACTTCACCAACAGTCTTTTCAACCATGCGGTGTCAGTATTATAAACATTCATATTATCAGAGAAAAACCGTGATAAAAGTTTATAGTTTGGATATAAACACTGATGTATGTGCTAGTGATCAAAAGAAAGCAAATCGATTGATTGAATCATTACACCAGTAGGTGGCGACAAGTGACTGTTGTATGTGTTTGTCATTGAATCGTAATCGCTGATTCATCCAGTAACGAAACAAGCGAAGTCTTTATGAGTGAGTCATTGAATCATTCATTCAACCGTTTGTTAAAAATAATTCATTCAGATCAATTTAACACTTTAAATAGACTGCAGCATTTAACATTTTGTCAGAACCTCCGGTAAAATGCACGTTATTTTGTTTAGTTGTCTGAATTGTGGGAGAATTACAATCACTGTCGCAAAAATTGTGATTATCAATTTTTCCACAATCGTGCAGCTCTAATTTATTGACATTGCAAATGTAATCTTTAGCAAAACATAAATATCCATTTTTCAGACTGTACATCTCATGCCTAAATTCACTTGTAGCATTTAAATTTTTTTTATTAATTTTATTATTTATTAGATGACATGCTGTAGTGCTGTTATTGTTAATAAAAACCAAAACTATATTGATTTCATTAATTGACATTAAGCTTAAATAAAATACAATATAAACATTAGATAAAAAACTGAAAATTTCCGATATTTTCTGATAATTTACTCACCGCCCATGTCATCCAAGATGTTTGTTTTTCTTTCTTCAGTCAAAAAGAAATTAAGGTTTTTGAGGAAAATATTAGTATAGTGGACTTCACTGGGGTTCAATGTTTTTTAGAAAATGTACGATGGTTTCTCTAGATCAGACTCTTGTTCCTCGTCTGGATCATGTAGAGTCTTTGAAGCTGCACTGAAACTGACATTTGGACCTGTTGAACCCCAGTGAAGTCCACTATATGGAGAAAAATCCTGCAATGTTTTCCTCAAAAACCTTCATTTCTTTTCCACTGAAGAACGAACGACATGAACATCTTGGATTTTCAGGACATTTTAATCCTGAAGTGAACTAATCTTTTAAAAACTTGCTAATGAAAACCAATAAAATCATTTGAATTTGAAATTTTAAAACTATAACTGAAATAAAAATAAATGATAGCCTCTTAAAAACAAAAACTAATAATAAAATGACATAAAACCATAGCAAAATTACTAAAATTGACCAAAATGAAATGTAAAAACTGTAAAAGTAAAATAAACGCTAATTCAAAATATCAGTCAAAAATATAATAGAATAAAATATCACTGCACAGTATGGCATTTTTGCTGTTAGTGTGTTGCATCATCAAAACACCTCAAAGCGTGCGGGTTGTTATGGTTTCTGTTACTTTTAGAATGGGATTTTTACCTTAAGGTCTATAAAATATCCTTTTAAATCTCACTGGCATTGGGCACCAAATCCCAGATAACAGCTGTATAATAAACACGTTTCAAATGCTTTTTGCACGATCATCAGCATCAGATTTCTGCTGATGAATGACAGAATTCAGACAATCCCACATACTTGCGTTTGAAGAAGAGCAGAATGGAGGAGTCTGACTACCACGCAGTAAATAGTAAATGCATAGCAACACAAGTTTTCACAGGCAAACGCCACACAGATTCTCCTCGGAGAGTGTAAACATGTAGTTTTAGGATTAGCTGTAGATTATTCCACTGTTTTAATTGACAGATGGTGAAATAGTCCTGTTTTCTGCACTGCAGGGTCTCTGTTAGAGAACAGGGTCTTTTCAAATATTAATGTGCAACACTGAACAAATGACCAAGCCATGATGATGATGATGACTGATTTAGAGCATCTGCTTGATGTTAATCACAAGTTTGCTTTCCTTTTTATATGAAGGTGACTGTTCACTTATGTGGGTTGAAAGACTATTTATATTTTCATTATATGCTGTTTTATTAAAAGACTGAATCCTCTCACAGCTGAGCTGTCTGTGATGCGGGCCTGTCTGTTGTCATGGACACAGGAAACAAAATACTGTGGTTGGGAGCGCTGTGTAATGGAAGCAGGAGTTGCCTGCTTCTGTAATTATCTTTCACATCCTGTCCAGAATTCTAGATTAGAAACACGACATTACGACATGACAGAAACCTCACATGCCAAATAACATTAGTATTTTTTTCCAGGTTGTAGTTTTTGTATAACTAGGCAGGATGGGTACGTCCTATTTTAATGTTTTAGTGTTTTACATGCATGGATTCTCAGAGGAATACATTGACAGGTCATTTCATTCCCATTCTTGTTCAATTACAGTTTTCTATTTCATGTCATGATGCACTGGAATCAATTTTGTACCGAAATTAAAATTTTCATTTAGCTGAAAATCCAAAAATAAAATGTTTAATAATATATTAACGAATCAAATTTATTTCAGAATCAAAACACTTATATAAAAACTTGTTTCGATGAATGATTCAATGACTCACTCATAAAGAATGAATCTCTTGAATGAATGATTCAATGACAGATGTCGCCACCTACTGGTGTAACAATATAATGATATAATCATTATTCGAATCATCAAGTTACATTCTAAAGGTGATTTACTCTCTTTTAATCACTACCTTAGGCATTAGTGTTTATATTCGAATTATAAACTTTTATCCCAGTACTTCTGTGATTTATTGTAAGAAAGTACTGGATCAGAGCGCAGATCTGAATGTTCGTGAAAGTTTTATCAAAGTTTTAATAGACAGAGAGCCTAATCACTGTCATTTAGGAATAAGATTGCGTGGAAGTTTGGATTGAGATCTAGATCTTTTAATGACTAATCGTGCAAATGTAAATGTATCCTGTCACAGTCGGGTACTTTAAATACTATAAGTAGGATGAACTTGATATAGGACATGTTTAAGTTTATTCAATTCAGTTTAGTTCATCATACATGAAGTATGATAACATGTTTCCATTATGTGGAACCATTGTCCATAATTGAATTGTGTTAGTTTAAAGGGGACCTATATTGCCCTTTCACAAGATGTAAGTCTCTGGTGTCCTCAGAATGTGTTTGTGAAGTTTCAGCTCAAAATCCCCCACAGATCATTTATTATCAGATTCGCCTCTATTTGGGTGTGAGCAAAAACACGCCGTTTTTGTGTGTGTCCCTTTAAATACAAATGAGCTGCTGCTCCAGAAGAGGGCGGAGCTTTAACAGCTCAACAACAACAAAGCTGGAGAATCTCACGCAGACAAAACGAGGATTGTCAGTAATCGTGAGTAAATTTCAGTGATAAAGTTCATCCTTACATTGTTCAAACCGGAGTCGACACTGATGGAGAGACTTTTAGATGTTTCTGAACGGTTAGTGGATAAATTGATGTAGTTGCTGTGGAGTTGATCAACTCATCACTAGCATGTGTCGTCATGTTCGTCTTTTGTGCAAATTGTGAAGCAGTCAACAACACTTGACTACAACAACACTTCCTCTTCTCTAAAGCAGCCCAACATAGCCCCGCCCCCTTTATTGCGTGTTCTTGGGGGCGGGGTTTATGTAAATCTGAGGGTGTGTGATGTCACTAACCCAGGAAGAAGCTCGTTGTAGTCCCTACCAGCCGTTTGTTGTAGTCCTTAAATTATTTAAAAAAAAAACTTTGAGTGTCGTAACTTTACAGATGTTGTTTCTGCATAAGTATGAAAATAAGAGTCCATTCAGAACATAAACGCATGAGAAACGTGACATAGTATCATGCTAGCGTTCGTTGTATTTCTTTTATGATGATTTAAAAACAATAATTGTTTTACAGTCGTCTTTACTGCAATACAATAAAAGTATTCATGCCACTGGATATGATGTCAATGCTAAAATTTATTCTGAATGCAGTTCTAACTTCAATCCCTCTTGTTTTTCAGATGAAAGAGACCGAGTCCAGAAAAAGACTTTTACAAAATGGATCAATCAGCACCTCTTAAAGGTAAGTCTGTTCTTGTTTTCATGGCACTGGGGTCATGTATCATTACTGTAGAAAGAGAACCTTCCCAATATGCTGTGATCTAACAAACAACCAAATAAAAATGAACTCTGAAAAGGAAGGTGCTTTAGTTCTGTTTGGGAGGAACCTGGCGTCTCCTCACACGCCAACGTCTTCAGGGCGTTCGCAGGACAACTTTGATTTAAAACAGGTCCCGTAATAAACATTAGATCACATGATCATTTTATTAACCGTGAAACACATGCCTGAACATCCCATGATATGCAGAATATACGGTTTCCTAGAGAAAAAGGCGCCTCGCTTTATTGTGAATACCAGGTATAATATTAATCAGTCAAACTTGTTTTATTTTCAGTATTTTTCATATGAGGTCCAACTACCTTTTTCAAGTCTGTGCAAATGTTTTGAGATCATTTAGACTTCATTTCAGACAACTAACCTATCCAAGACGGCAAGTAACAGCGTGTCCGGTGTAATCACTTCAGCTTGATATTCAATCTCCAGTCTGATAAATGACTTCATAGATGGATTTGTTTTTATTACTGTCATTATTATTACTGTCAATATGGTAGCAGGATATTCCACCGTAAAGAAAAAAAAAAGCAAGTAACAACGTGTTGGATAATTTGATATGGATAATTATTGTAGTTCACTCTGTGGAATGTTCTATATGACTTGAGTATATCAACTATTCCCCATTAAATACTTAATGATGAGCTTAATGACTAGCATTAGCACTGGAGTTCGTGTAGGGGTTATGTTTAGTCCTGTTAATTCAGTTGTGTTTTAGTTTAGTTTAGTTTGATTAATCACACAGTCTTGTGTGGGAGTGTGTTCTTGTATTCTCCTGCATGTTCCTGGTTGGATTTATTAAAGACTGTTTTATTTTTATTATCATCATGTGCTTTACTACAGCCACACATCAGTGACAGCTGGACAATATAACAAGAAATAATATCAATATTTATCAGTAATATTATACATTTTGATGCTCTGAATTAGTTTAAAACTATGTTTTCTTAAAAAAACCTTCTATTTTAATAGTACCTTTTAAAGCTGAAGTCTGTAATTTTGCCTCTTTGTCGCCATCTCTGTTTGAAACCTGCAATTGCAGTTGTTTGCGTAATTATTATCTTTTATGACAGGGGTTCCCAAACTTTTTAGCCCGCGACCCCCATGATAAATGCGCTGCTGCTCCGCGACCCCGCACCTCCCCCACCTCTACAACCCCTCCCGTCGCGTGAAATGTACGATTTTATGCCCAGTCTCAAAGCACACAAAGTTATATTTTATTGTTCTACGTGAAAAATCAGTGTTACAATTCTGAGTGAGTCGCTCGATATCCACCTGTTCTCTCTCGGATAGTAACTGTGCAACTATGTTGGGTTGAACATTGTTCTTCCATCAGGAACCAGTCGAGCAGGTCTGAGCGGCACACACACACACACACACGCGCCCGCGCGCTCATGCTAATCTGACGGTCAACGTGTCCGAAACACTAAGTACTCGGTAAAGCATTTCTGTGTCATGCGGAATAATTCTTCCTCATTTCTCTCAGCATCACACATATAATGCAATATCAATGTCCGTTTTACACATCAAAACGATGTCCTTCATTTGCAATAAACATTTCAATGTCATAATGTCACAATCTTGAAGCTACTTGTGTTTGTGTGCATTTATAAATGTGCTTGCATTAGATATTAAGTGTGCATAAAGCTGAAAAATGCTATGCAACAGCTTTGAAAATATGAATGCTGTTCATAAAACCTCCGCAACTGCAGTCTTCGCACCATCACCCGGCCTCACCTGTGACTTTTCTCCTCCTCTCGGTTTTTCTGTTGTGGATATTAACCACCGTTTCATTTTAAAGCAGGTATTATTTGTTTGTAGTCTCCAAACACCTTTAGCTTTAGCAAACAACAGCGCGTGATGTACGTCACTTGATTGTGATTGACGCGGACGTAATCTCGTATAATGTGTGGGACAAAATTACAAATTCAATTAAAAAATATACATTATATATTTTTTTAATCAGACTTTTTTGCAAACACCATTTAATAAGTATTGAATTAAATTAATTGCAACAAAAATATATAGGGCCTATATATTTTTTCCACTTTTAAAAAAAAAAAAAATAGAAATCATCTACCCCCACTTTGGGAACCACTGTTTTATGAGACGGGTAAATGTAGCTTGGAGTTGGGGGCGTGCGGAACGATTTCTTATTGGTCACGAAATCTGCCTGTTCCACATAAAGGCGAGTCATACGCTTAAATCGCTATTGGCCTACAGAAAGCAATAAATCCAACATAATGCTATACGACCAAATTCCATTCTTTTAATGTAAAAACAGCGGCAATGATCTTAAGTATATTACATTCGAGTTTTTAAAAATTACTGTCTAAAATGCCTCATGCATGGCGTGGATTACTGACATCATCACCACGAGTTTAGGTCTTATACACACACAGGTTTGTGAGGACATTCCATAGGCGTAATGGTTGTTATACTGTACAAACTGTACATTGTATCCCCCTACACTACCCCTACTCCTAAACCTACCCATCACAGTAAACATTCTGCATTTTTACATTTTTAATAAAACATCGTTTCCTCATAAATCACAAAAACGTGCTCACACTCACTCACTCTCGCGCACACACATCCACCGACCCACACACACACAAAAAGCATCATATTTTAGCTATCGTAATATACATATCTATGATAAATTAAGCATTAATCACACAGATAAACGTATAACTATCTATGACGAATCACATGCCATGTCATCAAGTCTGGCTCCAAAGTTTCCCTGACACACCAAACCGACACTCGACACCAGCGTATACAGGAGATAACTGTCTGTTTCAGCAGATATATGTGGCTGTATTCATCATTCAGAAAGGGAAAGCGAAACTAAGACTGCATGTAGACAAACCATAATGAATCTATTGTTTGCTGTCAGTCTCATCAGTGTGGATACAAAAAACTGCTTGTTATACTTTGCTCTCAAAATGTTGTTAACAACATCAGCATTGCGTGACTATGTGTGTTTGTGTATTAGTTTCTGTGCAGTCTAATCTCTAACGTTAATTTGTCATACCATACAAAAGTTGAATTATTGCAGCTGCTGTGAGAAAAGGCTATAAATGATCCGCCTCACGTGTGATATAGTACACAAGCCTCCCTCTTTATGTATACAGACCTGATGTAATGACGCAAAGATGAATGGCTGCAAGCTCGAATGTCCCGCGAAAATCCACCAGTACCACCCGAATTATAAAACTTTAGAAATTATAAAACATTATTACAGGCTAAGGTAAGGAGATAGTCTTGAACACTGGCTGGTTATGCACATGCTCAAATTGATTTTGGATCATTTTTAACCATAAAAGTTGGCAGCTTTAAATAAAAAGAAGAAAGACAGGTCAAATTTATTTATTAAGTGTTATATATTTTGACCAAAAATCATCAGTCAAAAAAAAAAAAAAAAGTTGCAAATTAGTAGCTGAAAAAAAAAAGAACTGATTTGTTGCGGCGATGCAAAGCGAACCGGTTCCTCTCGGACAGTTCGGTGTAATGAACCGGTTCAAAAAGCTTTTCTAACAACTCAGTGTCATGTTATATCAACGAAACATTCAAATAAATTCATTTGCATATTGAAGCATTCAAATAAACTAATTTGTGTGAGCTCATGTTGCTGATTATTGCCTTTCACTAATTTAAGGTAATAGAGTTTTTGGTCACAGTTTCATTCGTAGGTCCATTATTTCGGACTGACCAATATTGAGTAGCCTACAAGATTCGCTTACTAATGTGGAAATAAACTCACTGATTTTGCTTAACTTAAATTATAACCTGCATTCACAATAAACCATAGTAAAATTTATTTACATGTCTCGACAGGAAGGTTTTTGCAGCTGATAAAATGTTATTTAATAACAGTCATAATAAGCATATTTCCTGCATCGTCAACTCACACATCAGACTCCTCGGCAAACTTCAGCGGTCAGTTGTACCGGATCATTCGGCTCTTTTCGAGCCGGACGTGCTACTTCGGTCATGCGTGTTGCATCATCAGCCGAGAACTAAAGTTGGATTCAATTCGATTCAGTGAACTGGCTCGACCGGTTTCCTCCTGAGAAGCGGCTCAAAAGAACGATTTGTTCAAGAATCGAACATCACTAATTTGTTGAATGGAATATTATGGCAATACAGCACTGACTGAGTCTATAACATTTACTATAAACAATCATTTTCAATAATTTTACAAGATGTAATTCACAGTATTGGAGTCACCTCTACTATTATTTGTTATGCAAAGGTGCTGACTAGTATCACATGGTAAAGAGTAACGGACTGACCCAGTTCCTCAGTTAAACATCTATTTTAGTCATGCAGCTGTGGTTGCTGGGGAACGAGAGGACCTGTGTGAAAGCAGGTCAGTGAGGCAGAGAGGTGACTTCAGCTGCGTGGTATTCAGGACCGGAGGGTAACGCGTCCAGTGCAGGGCGGCGGTCATGCTGCGGGAGCTGCAGTGGCGGAAGGCCTTCAGATAAGACACCTGTCATTGGCTAGCGTCTCGCAGGAGCGTTTGTGTTTACTGTAGATCCGCTACAGTCCTGTATGTGTATGTGAGGGATAAAAGGGCTTTCAACACAGTGTAAGGCATGATTCACTGTGAAATGATGATGCCTCAAAAAACATCCTCTTGCAACGGTCAAACATCTCTCTGAGCACGTGTTTGTAACGGGCAGTGATTAATTGTTGAGACACTGTGATACTAAACTTCAACCTCAGCAATATTAATAAAATTTCTAATAAAATAATTAATTGTCCTAAATGGTCCTGCATTATAATGAGACAGATAGATAGACAGAGATAGAGATAGAGATAGAGAGAGAGAGAGAGAGAGAGAGAGAGAGAGGGAGGGAGAGGCGGATGGATGGATGGATGGATGGATGGATGGATAGATAGGCAGATTGGCAGATAGATAGATAGATAGATTGGCAGATAGATAGATTGGCAGATAGATAGATTGGCAGATAGATAGATAGATAGATTGGTAGATAGATAGATAGGCAGATAGATTGGCAGATTGGCAGATAGATAGATAGATTGGCAGATAGATAGATAGATAGATAGATAGATAGATAGATAGATAGATTGGCAGATAGATAGATAGATAGATAGATAGATAGATAGATAGATAGATAGAGATAGATAGATAGATAGATAGATAGATAGATAGATAGATAGATTGATAGATTGATTGGCAGATAGATAGATAGATAGATAGATAGATAGATAGATAGATAGATAGATAGATAGATTGGCAGATAGATAGATAGATTGGCAGATAGATAGATAGATAGATAGATAGATAGATAGATAGATAGATAGATAGATAGATAGATAGATAGATAGATAGATAGATAGATAGATAGATAGATAGATAGATAGATAGATAGATTGATTGATTGGCAGATAGATAGATTGATAGATTGATTGGCAGATTGATTGGCAGATAGATAGATAGATAGATAGATAGATAGATAGATAGATAGATAGATAGATAGATAGATAGATAGATAGATAGATTGATTGGCAGATAGATAGATAGATTGATTGGCAGATAGATAGATAGATTGATTGGCAGATAGATAGATAGATTGATTGGCAGATAGATAGATAGATTGATTGGCAGATAGATAGATAGATTGATAGATAGATTGGCAGATAGATAGATTGGCAGATAGATTGGCTGATTGATTGATTGATTGATTGGCTGGATTTGTAACCAATGCATTGAAAAAACATGAATTGTTCCACTCTAATAGATAGATTTATAATTCTTCTCATCTTGTGGCAGGTACGAAAGCACGTGAACGACCTGTATGAGGATTTGCGAGATGGACATAACCTGATCTCCCTGCTGGAGGTGTTGTCCGGTGAGACACTGGTGAGTATGGCTCTGTTTCAGCTGTTCTGGAATCACTTCTTATAGTCTGTCCACTGTTTGAATCTGAAACACGCTTGAAAAGCAGTCTTGAAGCGGAACACTTGAACACGTGTGCGGTCACTTGCTGTTTTTGAAGGGGGCATCTTAGATTCACCATCCACACCAGTCCACATCCGTGTGTGTGTGTGTGTGTGTGTGTATGTGTGTTACTAATCCAGCAGGCCGATTAAATGTGCGCTCACACACTGAAAAGCTTTGCTAAAAGTGACATAACCAGTTCCTGCACACTCATGCTTTACAGCAGCTTAAACATCTGTGTTAATAGTGTAATATGTGAACATGCTTTTGCTCATTTACACACTAGTGTACAACAAACACTTCACCTTCACACGACAGCAGTTTTACACCATGAATGATAGTGTATTGTGTTACAATACATTCAGTGTCAGCTTTGGAGGAATTCTCACTCAGCATCAGCTCACATTTTGGAAGCCACTGAGATTGTAGTGTCAGTGTTTGACAGGTCAGGGATTGCGTATAATTCATCGTTTTGCCTGTTAGCTTTGATGGGGCCATTGGAGCTCAAGGACAGCAGCATGTCCAGTAACTCGGCCTAAGATTAATGCCTGTCCACGTCAAAGCAAACCTTTGTGAAGGTTCAGCAGTTTGTCAGACTTGTAATGAACTGTACATACTGTTCAACGGACTGTTAGTCATGTGTCAAAAGTTTACCAGCACACAGTTCAAGTCCTCCAAATCACTGACTCGTATTACGGAAACATTAAAAATACATAAATAATATTCATTGTTTAAAGATCTTCCATTCAACTAGTAAACATTGTTTTATAACCATCAGCAATTAATCCTAGAGAAACAATGTAAGTATAATAACTTATTCTGATTGTGATTTGAATTTCATTATTCAGTTCAGTTTGCATTGAGCTTTCCACATATTATTATTTTTTATGTTTTATTAGGGGCCGAGCCCAGCAGACGCTCTTCGTTTACTGTTAGTTTTCTTTTTCTTGATATTATTCATGAGTGAGAGTCTGAACAAGGAGTTTGGAGTTTCTGTCTTTTTTTGTAGCGCCACCAATTGGTCAAAGACGCACTGTTTACGCTAATAACCTTTTAACCCCAAGACTTAGAACCAACCCCCCCCCCCCCAAAAAAAAAACAAAAAAACATTTCCGACATTCTGAAATTGAACAAAAAACTTTTCTAATTTAGTCCAATCGTCACCTAATTTTGCTCAGATGATTATGAGGCTGAACTGAAAGCAAATATTACGTTTTTTAGATATTAAAAATCATTCCTGAGAAATCATTGTACGAATTTGACGACAAGCACGCCAAAGTGGATGCGAGGCTGTATCTCTGCACTGCTTTGGGTTTTTGGGATGGAACTGAGTACCTGTCATTATAAGCATGACTTGAGAGTACTTGCACAGTTTTGGAACAGCACCCCCTACTAGTCAAGAGATATGAAAATGGCTTTTTTTGGTTATAATTTTGTATAGTTTTACCAAAAATCATAATATTGGTATCTTTAGACTGGTTACGATAACCGATTATCACATGTCGGCCATTTTGGGTGTCTGCCATTTTGAATTAAAATGCTGTATTTTACAAATACATTGACGTATCATTACGAAACTTGGTATGTGTCTTCAGCACCATTCCCTGAAGCCACCTGTCAAGTTTTGTGTTGGTGCCATCTAGTGGTCAAAAAATATAGCAAAATATACAATAATTCTTATAGCTTTTTTGAATTTCATCTGATGGCCACAATTCTCACCTCATTCTTTGGTCCTACAGAATCCGATGGTATGTTTTTCAACAGCCACAAAGAATCACCATAATGCTACAACCAAACTTCATACGATTGGTGGGTTGGGCTCTGCCCAGTTATTGCTGCTTGCAGCTATATTTAGTTGCTTTTATTTTTGATCAGCTTTAGTCTGGATCAAATGATTGACATTACACCGACGTTTATTCATTTAGAAGATTCTTTTATCCGAAGCGTCTTAGCCACCATGAACTCTGTTAAAACTGAGGGACTGAGTTTAATTTGACTGAGAATTCCTCCAGAAGCTTTTACTGTCCGGTCATTTTGTGATGTGAGTCTTTAGTGTGGCTGCTGACAGATCTTCTCATCACGGTAGAGAAGTGCCCCCTTTCTTTTGATGACACCCTGTTTCTTTTCCTCCTTGTCTTCTGTCTTTCTCATTTTCTTCTTCTGTCCATCTCTTATGTGTCCACCTGTGTCTGTGTCTGTATGTGTGTCTCTCTCTCGTGCTCACGTTCCCGCGGTAAGCCAAGGGAGCGTGATTTTCTGAAGACGTTACGGTTGGTGAGTGCGGCTGACGCATGCACGGTTGAGCGGCATGGACGTGACCACGATGATGATGATGATGATGAGGATAAGGGGGTAGGTGTGGACATGTGTCCTCCTGCCCCCTTAGTAACAGGACTAATGTAGTGTATGCTGTGATATTAACTGGAGTGCCAAACCCAAAGAAGCTCGGCTTCTCATCAGTGGACTGTAGGCTTCTAGAACTTTCCCGATCTTTACAAATTCACAAGATAGCTAGGTTGGAGCCACAGGGATTCATAATGGCTAAATATGTCCTTCTGGGGTTGCTGTGGAGAGCTCTAGAATGCCAGCTTGGTCATTTCTCAAGACACAGAAGCTTGAGCTGTGAACTAAAGGCCTGATTCAAGTTCCTTTCGCTTCAAGAGTGTGTTAAAGACCCCATGAAATCAAAGTTTTCTGGCTTCTAGTTCATGTCTGTTGAGGTTCCTGATATACTTCAAGTGAAATTTATAAACTGGTGTGACGTCAATGCAGACAAAATCTGGCCAAAATGAAGTTTGTTTTCTGGAGAAACAGCTTGCCAGAGGCTGGTAAACACTTTCGAACTCTACCCATTGGTCCGTGGGAATGATGTAATAGGGGGGTGTGGCTCTGAGGACATGGATCTTCTCCGTTTCCCGTACGATGACGTAACTCGCTGTTTCACTACCGTAGTAGCATCGTCGAAGAAATAAGTAGCTAGTCACTGGACTGGAGTAATAACGTCTCTAAATTAATCCGTTTGAGATTGAATTAATGTTAATGTAATCACAGACATTATTTCCAGATATTTCCAGATTCAATCATGGCCTCGTTCTTACGTACTGGAGCACGTACGCACATGCACACGCTTCTTAAAACCTCTTGACAAACTAAAATATGTAAATGAAATGTGTAGGTATTTGAAATAAAAGATATACATTGTACTTAATGTCAGCTCAAGATAATGATTTATTAAGTCCACGTGTCATAAAAATGAAACAGATCGAGAGCTGTCGTTCCAACCAAGTTTGCGAATGTTTGTTTGAACTATGATTTCGGGAAACATCAAATCGATGAACTATGTCAGTAACGACGGAATTTGCGATGTTAGTTGGCTAAAGATGATTTTGGGAAACACACCTCTGTTCTTTTCTTCTGCTTAGTCCACTGAGGTCAGATGCGAGTAAAAACATGAACACACTGGAGCTGATATTTTGATATTTGGCATTTTTTAATTATCGGCTATTCTGTTTTTTAACTTTTTTTTTAACCGTTCTAATACTTTATTAAATAGAACTGTTAAAGAAAGCAAACGGCTTACGAAAAAGTATTATAGCATTTGCTTTTTTGTATTATTAGTAAATGAAAAGGCAAACCCTTTCTCATCTACCGTCAGCTTTCAGCAAATACACATGTATATCCTTTAAAGTCTTTAACTCTTATACGCTGTTGATTTCTGTGTTCACTCGTTATGGAGCAGGTCAAACTGACCCTAATTGGATTCAATACAATTCCTCAAAAATCACAGTATGAAAAACAACAAAGATTCAGTTACAAACTGTAAACTTTTATTATCAAAATTTGTCAAAAATTCCAAAAAATATATATCTGAAGATATGATTTAATGAAAATGTTTTTTAACCATTTAATTAAAACTGATTTGTTTTGACAAAATTTGCAAATAAACAGTGGATTTTTAAATACTATAAATACATTTTTTTTACTTTTTTTTTTCTTAGAACATCATAACTGAACAATTAAATGTAGCTGAATAATGAAAATATGTACTTTTCCTAAGTTGGCTGTTTTATAAACTCATTTCATAAAGTCAAGAAGTTTCTGGATATGAACTTCACACACATGCTGCTGCTTAAAACTTTTCTGTATTGAAATAAGTGTGGAAAACCTCATTTTTTAGCTTCATAAGGTAGTAAAAGAATAAATTAAAAAAATATAACCAAGAAATGTTATTATTTTGGGTCAGTACAGTTGCAGTTACAGTACAGTTAAAATATGCGGGTCAAATTGACCCGGCGAACATCACAAACGTAACAGTAATTTTGTTTGTATATGTCAAAAAACACCAGCATGTTGAAACTTTGCATGCATGTTCATGATGATAAATGAGAAAAAGTCACAAAATATCAAGAAAAAAACAGTATTTCCAACAACTTGATAATCTAAACGGGTCAAATTGACCTGCAACATAACACAAGGGTTAAATATCTAATAAACATTTAATTTCACAGACCAAGACCGTATGAATGTGCGTTTGCTTTTCATTTTCTTATACTGTCATAGGTTTAGCTTTTGACTTAAAAAGTTGTTCATTTGTGAAGATTATCATTGTTGGTCACGCAGCTTATTTTCTACAATCAACCAAAAGCCAATGTTCAAATCCTGTAGTGTTTTAGTCGAGGAACCAGGCTGATGTCATCACTTCAGCGCTCTAATGCTTACAATTGGTTTCTTTGTTCTTATTTTATTACTATAATAGTTTGAGGCCTTACGTTAGTTATCTTTTGCGGTGGTACTGATGTCTGGCGTACGCATTTATCAAAGCATTTCATGGGGTCCTTTAATGGTTTTATAAAAGTACACATACTTGTCTTTAATCAAAAGTGCTATATCATGTGATGGAAACCTTTTGAATTTTGATTGCTAGAACATTTTGTCATTCCTCACTATTCTGTGAGCAAAACACAAGGAGCTCAAATCAGTCCTTTACTTCCTGACTCTCTGCGCTGAAGGGCAAAACAAACGACGATTCTCTGAAAGTCATCCATCATCTGCTCTATTGTGCTCATTTCTCTACACACACATTAAGTTTGAGCTGGATTTTTATGTTTCAGCCGGACACTGGAGATTTTCTCTTTCTTTTCGTCTGCTTTATTCCCATTTTGTTGCTTCCCGCACCAGTCTCGGCCCACTCTGCGTCCTTGGCGTTTGGCTTTGTGTTCCTTTACAAACTGTCATGTTCATGTGCGAAGTTAGCAAGAAACATCACCTGCTTTTGTCAGGCGAGCTTCCCCGTTCAGAGAGGGGATTGATGTGCAGTAGTTCATGATAGGGGGCGCTGTGAGTTTCTCTCCCCGCAGGCAGAGCGTCAGTGTGACGGTACGGTGAGTGTCTGGTGCCGAGAGCTCGGCCGTGTCTGATTATACGTGTTCTGACGGCTTCTCCTCTCTCTCCTCCCCTCACAGCCGCGGGAGAAGGGCCGCATGCGCTTCCACAGACTCCAGAATGTACAGATTGCACTGGACTATTTAAAAAGACGACAGGTAAGACCAGTGAGAAAAACAATCAACGTAGCTGGATTTATTTTTTTTTAAGCAGTTGATTTCACGCAGCAGGGTCGTCACCTCCATAATCTTTGAGAATTAGAAATGGCCAAATCACCCTCTTCTGCACTCCATTACACTCTTCTCTGATTGTTGCTGTGATGACAAAATGTTTTAAAAGTTTAAAAACATTTTTAAGCTGGTCTTTTCTAACTGCGCTTGTCAATGTCAAAATGTTCACAGAAGACGAGCGTGAATTCCAACACTTTAGTTTTTACTGTAAGAGTGTAGTAAACTTTTTTACCATAGTAATTTTTAACGGCTGACAGAAATATCTAGTAATGCAAACTCTTCCAGGAAATTTCACCCTTCTGAATTCTAAATTTGTTATTAATTTACATTATTAATGTAATTCATAACTGAATGTGACGAGACCACAAACGTAATGCATTTTTTGACATAAAAGCGAGCGTGTGTGTGTGTGTGTGGGTATTCCCTACGTTATGAGGACCAAATGTCCCCACAGGTACAGTAATACTAGTAAATCTTGACATTGTGGGGACATTTTGTTGGTCCCCATGAGGAAACAAGCTTATAAATCATACAGAATGATCTTTTTTGAAAATGTAAAATAGCAGAACATGTTGTGTAATGGGTAGATTTAGGGGTAGGGGTAGTGTAGGGGGACAGAATGTACAGTTTGTACAGTATAAAAACCATTATGCCTATGGAATGACCTCATAAACCATGAAAACACAACGTGTGTGTGTTTGTGTGTATATTTTAAAATAAAATATTTTTTGCAAGTAGTTTAAATGAGTTCACAGTTTACCTACAATTTATTTTAAGTGCTTTAAGTTAATATTCCCTTAAATTCCTTTTAATCCTCGGATTATTTAAAGGCACAATATGTAAAAAATTAATATTAAAATATCCAAAAACCACTTGCACAATGTTATATATTTCGTTCAGCTATATACTTACATTATCCTAAATGTTTCCAAGAATTTGTAAATTCAGAGAAATTCACAATTTTAAATAGTCCCCTCCCTCACTTGTCGCCTGTCAATGATGTAATTTCGGCGTCATGTTAAAGAAAAACATGCATTAAATCATCGATACACATTATTAGATCCATCAGCATGACGACAAATTCCATGATTGAACACTCATTCACTCCGTCATCAATCTACGCCTTTGTAATTGTTTTGAAGAGTTTAGCGCCCCCTAGCGGCGAAAAATACAAACTGTGCCGTTAATTACATTACATAAAAATTAAAAAAAAAGAAGAAAAAAAATGACCCCCAATGTTCAAGACATGGTTATGTCATTGTCATGCAGTTTAAAAATGTAATTATTAAATAAGTTTTTTTTTTTTTTGTAAAAAATAGTGTTTAATTTTCTGCTGCTGCTGCAAAAGTGAATCATTTGCAGTCTTTGTAAAGTAGAATTGAAGCTCAACAAGAATGAAATCAGCAAAACTCACTGCAGTTGTTGATTTATGCAGTATCTTGATAACATTAATGGTTGGCAGTAATGCTGCTCTGTTACATTTGCAATTCAAAATGCTGCTGCTTTTTTTCACCAGGCAAATTTCATACATTTCAACTAAATTATTGTCATGTGTGCAACATTATGTGACATAATTGATAGACACAAGATTCCTGAGGTATAAACTTTCACAAATATTGTGATTCTACCCATAGTTTTTGATAAATTATGCATTGAACATAATTATTCACTTTGTGGTTCTATAAGTTTATATGGAATAACTCTTAATTCCTTATACGATATGGTCAGTCAAAATATATATATATTCTCCTAAAAAAAGAAAATAGATAGATAAAATCTGCAGTGTACAATGTGCTATGGCTGGGCTTTCATTTCTATAAATAAAATGATAAGAAACATCTAATTTGCCTATTTCCAAAAATACAAACTCAAGCAGTTCTGCTCCGGACGATCGGTGAAAGATGAGGAAGCAGACTTTGACATGAGAAATCATAAATATTTGAGAAAGTCTTTCCTTATAACACCCTTTAGCTGTGACTATATAAAATATGGCATGATGTCTCATTTGTAATTGCTTGATTATACCATAAATATATTCCAGTGAAACATACACCTGAGAAATCATTGCATTATCCAAGAACGAGCATGGGTATAACTGTGGGAAAGTTACAACATTCATCCCTGCAGGCTATTGTCTCGATTCACTGCACATAAAACGAGGCACAGGATCTGTTGGAGGATCTGTTCTTTTGCATCAAAATAGTTGCAAATGTAATTATTAATAATAAAAACTGAAATCAGCAAGCAGTTGTTCCCCATGCCTTAATAACGCTTCTGTACTGTAGCGCCCTCTGGTGGCGCTCACCATGTTACGTCACGGTCATAAACTGCATGACGTTTGTTATAGATTTATTGCTCTAACAAAATATGTTTATAATCTAGAAGTGGATCGCGGCATAGATTAGTTCTGGAAAACAAATGCATTTTTAATAGCAGTATTATAAAGACGTCTTGTTGCCATCATTAGCTTGTATCTACAGTATTTTAAATGTTTAGGGGTATATATTTATCTATATTTATATATTTATCTAGTGTAAAAACGCTCTTTCATGTGCTTCTGTGGACATTACAAATACTATTACATGCCTTCGAGTGGTTAATCTCATCTCATTAGCTACTGAACTAGAATGAATGAATTAAGCGAATGAATCAGAATTAAATGGCCATGAAATTGAGCAGTAATTAAATGTTGGTGAATGCAAAATATAGCTTTGCACGTTGTAATTTGGAGGGGAAAATGTACAATTAAATTGCATTTGGCTTTGTATGTGTCTTTGTGTATAAACCTGCATTGATTTCAAAGAAATAAATAAAAGTGTCATTACGTGTGCAGTCATTACTGTACATCCTCGTGTCCTCAGGTGAAACTGGTGAACATCAGGAATGATGACATCACGGATGGAAACCCAAAACTGACATTGGGATTAATATGGACCATAATTCTGCACTTTCAGGTGAGTCAACTATTTTTGTGTTGTTGTTTATATATACATACACATGTTCCTCCCTGCTATGTGAAACATGGCAGATGCGCCAGTATTGAGTTATTGAATTAGTTTAATTTTGTTGATGCAGTTTTTCATGACTAGCTTCTCGTATGATGTTTTAGTGCATGAGATTGACTTGGGAACATGAAATACATGCAAACTTGCAGTTCATTCTCTGACCACAAGAGGTCAGACATGTATTTGCTGGAGTGAAATGAGACGGTACGCTCTGTATTTACTGATGGGTAACCAACATTGCTTCATTTGACTGCTGTATATCACCTTTTTTGTTTGTTTAGAACAGAGGGGAAGCACATACAGTGAGTTTATGTTGGCTTGAGAAGGCAAACATGCTATTATTCTGCAAAATCCCTGACCAAAGAGCTTCTCAACTGTACCTCCTAGAGCTTTTAAACTTCAACCACCGAATTAGAAATGCCGAATCAACCACTTAAAAACCACCTAGCAATGTCTTAAACTACTTTCATCTTAACAACTGCCTAATAATGTCATAGGAAGCAGTCAGAACACCTCTGCAACTCATCCAAATCACCCTAACTAACACCAGCAGTGCCCCATCAACCACTCAGAACATCTTAGTAACCGCTTGGTAACTGCCTAGCAACCACCTTTAAACCACTTATAACATCTTACAATTCTGAAAGCTCCCAGACCACCTTATCAGCTACCTAGCAACACCTTAACAACCACCTAGAATACCTTAGTAACAAACTAGTGTTGTCATGATACCAAAATTATTGACTTCGATACAATAAAATACCTTGATAAGAATTGATACCATTACCAAAAAATAAAAAATAAATAAAACTGTTTTATAAATCAATTAAAAAAAATTCCCCTTTATTTAAGATGTTACAGAGATGTTTACAACCATCACATTATCAGTCATGTTTGTAATAGTCTGAACATGTTGGGAAAGGGCATGACCAAAATCTTATTTCATTATATAAGAGATTTAATTCTTTTTAAAAGTAATTTTATAATCACATTATAGTTATTTAATTGTGTATTCTTTGTTACTAAGCATCTATATGTGACCCTGGAGCTCAAAACCGGTCATAAGTCACACGGTTTACATCGTATGGGTCAAAATTTTCAATATTACTTTTGTGGCAAAAATCATTAGGATATTAAGTAAAGATCATGTTCCATGAAGATATTTAGTAAATTTCTTACAGTAAATATATCAAACATGTATTTTTTTTGGCACCATCATATTGTCCTCTCCTAACAAACCATACATTAATAGAAAGCTCATTTATTCAGCTTTCAGAGGATGTATAAATCTCAATTTAAAAAAAAATCGCCCCTTTATGACTGGTTTTGTAGTCCAGGGTCACGAAAATGAAATAAACAAGTACTTCAGATTTATCAGGTAGGCCTCGGATCTGTTTAATAGTAGCATTCGAGTAAGAAATTAAATAATATAATAATTAAAAAAAGCATTTATTATTCTATAAATTATCTGTACACTAGAGCTGCAACTAACGATTATTTTTTCGATTAGTCGACTACTCTAATGATTATTTTTATTAAGTTTTTTTTTTATTAATCCAGTGATCTTTTTTTACATAAGAAGTTAGAACTAATTCAGCAGTTCATTGAGGTGTAGAAACACTGGGACACGCCATTATGTAATAATACGATTTGATTTTGATTAAAAATAAGTCATTATGTGTGTTCGTCCAGTGGTAGACATTTGAACTTTAACATGAAGAGTGTCAAAGACTTTCTACACAGTCTTAAAGGAAGTTTGATAGTGTTCAAGCCATTGAACAAACGTCTCCTGAACCATGTGTTTTTCCTCTTGCGCTGTCTGTGATGCAGGGAGTCTTAGCGAGCGCGCGGGGCGGGAATCAGGAGCGCGAGCAACTCAAATCTTGCACGTGCGAAAGAGAACGTCGGCGCACATCCAAATAAACTTCTTTGAAATGCAAAACTGATTTTCGTTCGCTCGAAATATTTTCTTATTTGCGAGACGAAGATTTTCTCCTCAACTCAGTTCACGTGCGAAATGCCCCTTTGCACGCTCAAAATATGATCTTGCACGCGTAAAAATTTGGCAGAGATCCAATTCCACAGGTGGTACACCATTTCGGTTCTGCAAAGGGAACAGAGGATCGTTTTATTTGGCCTCTGTTTAAAGTGTTCCCATACTTTTGATAATCGTGGTCTGGGTTTTTGTGATGGAATGGAACTTTCTCCGTTCCCAGGAGCAGAAGCCGCCATTACGCCAGATGAATGTAAACAGTGTGACGCGTCGACGCATTTCACGCACGTCGACGTATTTTCGTAGTCGACGTAATCGATGACGTTGACGCGTCGTTGCAGCACTACTGTACACTAAAATATATTAAAGTTATTCAGTCGAGCATTGGGTGATTTTCTGTTTTCTTCAGCTGGTTTATTAGGCTGCTGTCACTTTAAGACCTGCATTGGAATTTCCTTCTCGACTGTTTACGGTCCCCAGAGACGTACCCGACTGACTGTGTTTCGTGAATACTCACTAGGATGTTCATTTCCATGAAGAAAGAAGCCATGCTGTGTAAATGTGTTTCTGTGAGCCCGCGGCTCGAGTGTCCTGCGCTTTATTAACTCATGCATGCTCTTATTGGAATGCTGTCGCTCTTACAGCACCTGATGAATCGTGCAACTCTACAACAACCCATTTCAAACTGCCCAACTGCACAAGTCCATACATAATCTTCAGGCAAGGCTTCATCAAGCCATGTTCAAAGTTGACCTTCGTTTCTCTCCTCTAGTGTGATTATTGTCGGTGGAGCGCCTTGAGCTCCGTTTGTTTGTCAGCACAACATGTTCCTCATTCACTTCCTGTGATGCGCTTTCATGCAGGAACATTTCTCCCATTTTAATGAAACTCCAATTATGTGATTTACCTCAGTAACTACATGGTGAGATTGATTTATTAAGGTCATCATTTTAGTATCAACATGTAGCTGGGAAATATTTGTATCATTACATATACAAGATCTGTCTTGCATCTTTTACTCAGATTTGTAAAAATGCAAATAAATGTCTTTTTATTCCTTTCAATTCAAGTGCTGAGCGGGTTGCTTTAAAAATGAGCTAAAATAAGCTATTTTGACTCGTAGTATTCCTGCAGAACGGTGATCTGGAGGGATTTGTGCTTTATCTGCCGTACAGAGGTCACGCCGAGGTTTTACTGCAGCTGCGCGTTTGCAGGTCTGAACTTGTGAAACCTTCTCTGCATCAAATGTACAGTATATAAGAGTGAGGCGGAGAGGAGTGCGGTTCACACCGGATCGCCTGCGCTGCCATGGTTTTAAATTGTTGGTGCATCAGATCGTCGCATCTTTTTTTTTGAGATGCTGTGTTGCGTCTCGGCCTGGTTTAATGCGTCCAGTGCGACTATCCCCTACTGCTTCTGAACCCACCGTCCCACACTCACAGCGGCAGATTATTAATATCCTTGGCTCGGCTGTTTCGAGATGATGTTATGAGCGGAGAATGTTAGTCTCGAAACCGTCACAGCAAGTCCCTAATTCTCCAGCATGCGAGAATGACGCGCCACAACGACTTCACCGCACCTCGATCTCGCAAACCACGCTGGCCCAGCCTCCCCGACGGCCCTCAGTGAGGCTTACAAAACAAGCATAAAAATCCATTTCTGGGGCATTGCCGAAGAATGTGTTAAATAATGCTTGGGTTCATAAAACTTGCTGACAGGTAGCGTGGGGACGTGCAGGAGCACCTGCCGCTGTCACTCTCACGCGAGCCGTTGGGCATGCGGCCTGTTCCCTCATGATCTGCAGGAGGGTACGAGTTGTTTTTGATGCCTCAGACATTAGTCTCTCAAGGCTGATTTTTTTTTAACCGTGTTCATATTATTTTTGCCCTCCGGTCTCTTCTTTGAAAGTATCCAGTTTTGAATCGGTTTCCATCAAATTAAATATCACAATTCGTTACGTTTACATCTGTTGTTTGCAGATCTTTAGGCAATAACTTGTAATTAAAGAACGCATTTATACAATATCCACAGCTGGCGTCTGAATACTGTGTTTGAACATGCGGACAGTTCTGAATCAAACTGACTTTAGCCTTTATGTTGTTTCAGAAGCTTTTGCTTGTCTGTAAACATGCTTTGAAGTGCATGAATGAAGGGTGGTGTGTGAACATGGCCTCTAGCCACAATATGCAACATATTTTTTGGTCAAAAAATGACACAAAAGATCACATTTGCATTACTGAGCAAGTTCCTGAAAACATGTTCAAACCAAACCTCTGATTCAGTCCGTTAAAGCCAGTAAGGAATACTGATTTAAATTTTGAGTTTAGATTTGGTGGGAAATGTTTGCTTTATACCAGTGCATTCAAAACGCTTAGTTCCAGCCAGACTGCGAGACATAATCGCACCATTTTACCTTTTCTACAGATTAAAGTGAGCGGCGCGTCAAAACAAAGGAGCGTTCACACCGCTGTGATGATCCTGTAAAAAATCCTCTAATATGTTCATCTAGAGCCAGACACGCTTCATTCAAGCTCTTTCCGCTCCATGTGTGTTGCATTCACCCATTAGATGTGAAGTGCTGCGTTACACAAGAGTTATTAACAACAGCAGAAAAGTACTTTTAGTCAAAGTTTTTACTCAAGATACTTTTTCTAAAACGCTGCATAAAACGAGATTGCAGCAAAATACAATTCCTATTTTTATTTTTTGTTTTATTTTTTGACTAAACCGTTAACGTGTGGCACCTTTAGATATTTATCATTATGAATCTGAATATTAAGAGCATTTCATAATAAAAAATATTATAATTTGGAAAGTTATTAAGAGATGGCAAAGAAAGACAAAAAAACTCTTTACTTTGAGCAAAATATAAAAATGTCCCACACTTTTCTTAAGAGGTAAATCCTGCTCTCCCAATATGTTTTCTCAGTCCCAAGGCATTCTATGTGCTTTACACGTAGGTGTCTAAATTTAAAAAAAGTTTTAAAAAAATAGTAGCCTGACAAAACTTCTGATCTCACCTTTTATATTCATATCCAGTTGGGAGAAATATCTACTTTTTTTCTTTTTTTTTTTGGTAAATATTGGTAAAAATTCATAGACATCACTGCTTTGGCTCTCAAGACCCAAGACTCTCATCTTTGGTGACTATTTTAAGATTTTTATGATATTTTTTCTTTTACAAAGTACTACGGGTGCCTCAATGGGCAGAAAAAAAAGTATTGTCCAGACCTCCTCTGGGAAGTAAATATAGACACCGGACCTCTTAGAACATTAATTGAATATCCCTGCTTTATTGCTGTTGTTTGTGTGTACGTCATGTCTGTACAGAAGAAAACCTGCTGACGGCAGCCCTCGCTGACCTTTGAAGAATCAATCATTGTCAAAACAAAAAATCTGTGAAGAGTCTGAGAAGTGAGAAGCGTCTGCAGCCATAAAGGGAAAGTGACAGGGCTTGCGCCATAATATGATCTGCAGATATGAGACTTGCTCAGATGCCATTTATTTCTGTTATTTGCTTTGTTGGAAGCATTTTTTGCTGTCGGTGCATCTGGGATGCTGCATGTCGGATCCGGTCTGATTAGTGATCATCGGCACCCATGGTGACTCCTCGATTCATCCCTGAAGAAGGGCAGTGCTGAAGTGCAACTGAATAAAAAAAAAAAAAAAAACCCTACTCCACCAGTGACATGCAATCTTATGATCATCCACAGTTTAAACTAGAAATGGGCACAGCCATGGTGCTAGAATTTTGCTATATGGGTGCTAAGTAGGGGTGTAACTTTACACATATTCATACTGAAATGTATTGGTTACTTGTCTTTCAGTTCAGCTCGAATGCAGCATTGTTTTAACCACTGCACACGTGGAACTTCAGTGTGTGGACGTCGATACACATCGATGTTGCAAACACATCTGAAACATGTACACAAGTTGTCCTAAACATGAGACATGCTTTATACTAAACGCTACAAGCAAACTCATACGCTTTGCTTTTAAAGAACTTTCCCTCTTGTGCAGTTTAATTGCATTTCAGACCTGTTTTCCCTTTTTGTGTACCATTACAACCCTATTGCTACAGCAGTTTGTAGCATGTTGCTGCATGGTTACTGAAAATTTCTAGGAAATTTCTAAGGCGTCATCCTCAAGTGTGTGAAATGTTATGGTGGTGAGATGTTGTGGTGTTGAGATATTATGGTGTTGAGATGTGATGGTGGCGAGATGTTATGGTGTTGAGATGTGATGGTGGTGAGATGTTATGGTAGTGAGATGTGATGGTGTTGAGATGTGATGGTGGTGAGATGTTATGGTAGTGAGATGTGATGGTGGCGAGATGTTATGGTGTTGAGATGTGATGGTGGTGAGATGTTATGGTAGTGAGATGTTATGGTGTTGAGATGTGATGGTGGTGAGATGTTATGGTAGTGAGATGTGATGGTGGCGAGATGTTATGGTGTTGAGATGTGATGGTGGTGAGATGTTATGGTAGTGAGATGTGATGGTGTTGAGATGTGATGGTGTTGAGATGTGATGGTGTTGAGATGTGATGGTAGTGAGATGTGATGGTGTTGAGATGTGATGGTGGTGAGATGTTATGGTAGTGAGATGTGATAGTGTTGAGATGTGATGGTGTTGAGATGTGATGGTAGTGAGATGTTATGGTAGTGAGATGTGATGGTGTTGAGATGTGATGGTGGTGAGATGTTATGGTAGTGAGATGTGATGGTGTTGAGATGTGATGGTGGTGAGATGTTATGGTAGTGAGATGTGATGGTGTTGAGATGTTATGGTGGCGAGATGTGATGGTGGCGAGATGTAATGGTGGCGAGATGTTATGGTGGCGAGATGTTATGGCGGTGAGATGTTATGGTTTTGAGATATGGAGGTGAGATATTATGGCGGTGAGATATGATGATGGTGATATTTTATTGTGGTGAGATGTTATGTTGGTGACATGTTATGGTGGTAAGAAGTTTTAGCACATCTTGTGTGGGTTTTCTAAAACAATTTACTTCAATAATCCAAATGCAAATGATTGTTTGTTCAATCATTTGCTGTATAAGCTAATTATATTTTACAACTATACAACTGAGATTATATAATATTCATCCAAGCAAGTTTATACAGGCAATATAAGTTATCATCTTCCAAATCTATGACCACTGGTTATGTTTGTTTGCTTTAAGTGTTGGACTTGATCCTTTTCAAAGCTTTGCTCTTGCTTTGAGTAAGATTAAAGAGCAAATAGAGAGCTTTGTCGTGTGGGGCAGCACAGTTTGCCGTGTTTGTCGAGCCAGCGACATTGTCCTGTTATTTTAAAAGGCCACATGACAGGCCATGACTCTCTCAGCCTGGTACGTCCAGTTTGAATGGCTCAACTTGCTGAGCAGAGCTTTCACACGCGGCCCACAGTTAGAAGCCACCAGGGATCAGATGAGAGTGTGTCCCACTCCCCTCCCTTTTCTCCTTCTCTCTCTCTCTCCAGCCTCCGACCACTAATGACATCCAGCCTCTGGAAACTCAACACCAGCAGGGCTCTGGGGGTGGCTGTGTTTACACATCACATGAGGACTGTGACGTTTCCTCAGCGGTGACAGAGAGCTAGAGTTAGTTTGTGTCTCTTGCCGGGCGCCTCGATCTGTATTGTGTTTGTTCTGGAGGATCAGGGCAAAGGGTGCCGTTTCAAAGGTCACTGAGACTTCAGTGTGTTGGCAGCGTGTGAAGAAAGGGCCGGGCTGTGCAGCGAGGCCGGCGAACGTGCGATACAGGAAACAGAAGTTTGTTTGGAGCGTCTCTGTCCTCTGCTGAGTCTCCGAGGGATTCACATCATCCGTACTGCTCTGGATACTGCTGATTTATCTGACATCATCTCCGTACCTAAACACATGCAGGGGAAAACATGGTTGCTACTTTCTGGGATAAGAAACTCTTGAACTTGCTGAACTTGTTTACAGCTGCCAGGGAGGAGTGAAACTTTCTTGATGGGAAGTTTTATTAGCATGAGCAACCGCCATGGGTAATATGTGTGGATGCGTGAGGGGCTCCAAGGAGGAGTGTTATGTTGATCCCACGAAAGCCCCAATCAGCCCCACACCAAAGGAGCTCAGTGGACGCCGATACTTCCAAAGGAGGAAAAAGAGAAAATCAGCAGATTTTAATGCCACCGACTCTTTAAGAAGCCATGGAATTGAGAGCTGTAAGAGTGATGACCTGGATTATGCCACATATGGTAGTAATTCTCTCAATCAGGTCGGTGCATTGAACTCGGAGCAAGACGAGGACACAAGGCCCAGGCAACAAAGTATCAGCCATGGGGTCTATGTCGGAGAAGTCCCAGTCCTCCGAGGTAAAACCGGTAGAAGGCCAGGTACTCATATCAATAAGGACAGAAGCACTGCCGAGCAGAATCTACATGGGGTCACCAAGAGCTCCAGAAGCATCGCCTCAAAGGACGGGCTTTTGGAAAAGAAACTTTTGCGGAGACAGTTGAGGAGGGCAGTTAGTTTTGGAGCGGTGGAACATATGCTCCAGACACTGAGAGGAAAAGGCTCCGTGAGCAGTGTGGATCATCAGCTGGAAAACATGGAAGGGTTTTCCAAAATTATATGGGACACTCAAGTGCACAGGAAGCGGAGGAGGGCCCACTCTTGCTCGGGGGAATTAGTTTCCCAGGCTTCTTTGGATACTGTCCAACAAGATCTTAAACTTGGTTCATCTAAACACCAGGAGGTAATATCAGCATCTGTCAACATTTGAGATGCCATTTATGATGTGATGACACAATGCAAGTGGCGTTACTTAAACTGTAATTTCCGCTGCACATCACACAGTGTGTAGTTGAGTCGGGCCACAGAACCACCAGGGGGCCCCCTTGCTCTCAAAGGTGATTTAATGCCTATGGCTGTGTGAATTTTACTTTGGTTTTAATTTTGGCTTCCAGCGATTATGAAAACCGTTCCTTTCCTTTAAAGCAATCGCCCTTCCTACGTAACATCCAAATCAGTCAAATCATGTAACGTGACTGTCGTAACAGAGCCGGATTTGCTCGATACTAAAAAAAAAAGAGCGTATTGAGCGAAACATGGACAATTATCATTAAATGTAAATCAAACCACAAAAGAAAACGAGAGAATCATTCTCTGTTCTTCACTGAATAACTTTAAGTAAATTTAATAAGAATCCATATTTGATTGACTTTGCAGTGTTTTATTTTTACATTTGATTATTTTATTAAATTTCTGTATAGTAGGCTAATATTTTAAGTAGGATAAATTATTTCATTTTATATATTTTTTCTGTTTTATTGTTACTGTTTCAACTGGGACATTTTGGGGTTTTTATGAACGCACTGACAGGGCGTCCCCTCAGAATTATAAGGTTCTATCTAACATTTTTGTCAAAATTGAGTCACATCTTCTTATTCTGCAACAACTTATTTACATTATGTGCTGTTTTTGGTAATGTTGAGTACATTTAGGGACTTTTAACTTAAAAGAAAACAAAAAGGTTCTGTCTACAAATATCTCAAAACTGCACAGAATGCTGATTGAATGAGGGGCCCTTAAAAGTTTTGCTTAGCACCCCTAGAAGTATAGGACCAGCACTTCTCAGAATTATATTTCTATGGCAACATTATTAACACCAGTAAATGAGATCTGACTGCACACTCACTTGCACATACTTTATTCACCAATGTTTCGGCAAGAAGGTTGACAAAGGCTTCTTGCCGAAACGAGTGTGCCGTCAGATCTCATTTATTAGATTTATCCCTCATGACCTGCACCTCAGACGGTGTGTTTGTCCTTGTCTTTTTGATATAACACCAAAATAAATCATTTGAAAAAATCAGTAGACAAAACCGCAATACAACAAAAAATTATCTTAATGCAAATGCATTATTAATAAACTTTTATTTAGTGAGACATTATATTATATACTATTCATCTCTCTGTTCTAGCTGCATTAAATTTGTATCGTACATCTTTTGTTTATTTTAAGATTGTTGCGTTATTAAGACATTAAAAATAGTCAATTTTTGGACTTATTAAACAGAAATATTATGAAATAAATACAGTTTACTCCTGAAACCGTTACAACTTTGAGTGTTTCCGCATGATGGTGCAGTGGTCAAGTGGTATAAAAAAATTAAAAAATAAAAGTTTAAAGGGTTGGTAAACCCAAAAATCATTAATTCCTTACCCTCACATCGTTTTACAGCCGTACGTTCATTGAAATTTCAATGGTTCATGTGACTTTGGCAGTTTGATTCACTCTCTGAACCACTGATTCAAATCAAAAGATTCATAAAGCTTTTTCATGACAGAATTTTCATTTTAAGTTGTTTTATGACTTCTAATTTTTCAAATTATGGCGTGACATGCCCTGAATGCACCTATACCTCGAGTGATTTAATATTTTTTATAATGGTTACTACATTTTAAAAATATTTACGCCAAGTACATTTACATTCATGTATTTGGCAGCCGGTTTTATCCCAAGTGATTTACATTGGATTGAAGGTTTGCATTTGATCAGTACCTGGGAATCAAAGCCATTAATATGTTTCCACTCTGTTGGAGATACTAGAATACTATCTCCTACACAAGCAAATTAATTTAGTGCCATCCTTCCACTAGAATAAACTAAGGGTGATAGTTGGGCTTTATGTTGTGTTGCGATATAACTAGTAACATTCACTTTGTGTCATAGATGTGACACTATTCTGTATTTTAGCTAGATATATTGACCACTTAGCATCTAGAGTCTAGACACGAGCCATTTTTGTAATGAACGACACAGAGTTTCCATAATATTATCATTCATGGCAGTGGTTAGTCAGAGCTGGCATGTTTTGGTGTGTTTGGTTCTTGGTTTAATAGCTCGGTCTTTCCACACCCACAGTCTAAACACCGTGTGCTCTGCTGTCTTCCGACAAGCTATAATTACACCGGCCGGCCGGTGGATTCCTTTCAGTCTACTTCAGTGTCAGCACGTACACATATTATACACTTATCAATCTGTAAATGATTGTTAAGCTGCTGGTTTTTATATGTTGCGGTATAATGTGTTTCTGTGTGTGTTGGCCTACATTTTGCTCCAGGCATTTGATTTTAGAGCTGAAAATCCTTCTTTGTAATGTGAAGTCTAATGGTCAGTGGACACGTCTGCGTCAGCGGTCACTGTTCATTAGTCGCCCTCGGTGTATTTCGCTGTTGTATTGAAAATACATTTAATATAATTTATTGCCTACATGGAGACTACTATAAATATCTCTAAATGAAGAAACAGAGCGACAAACCTGTGCTGCTGAATCACTGACCAAATGTCACATGATTCAGTTTTTCTCCTTGCACCAGCTGAGCCTCAATGCTGAAACAGCCATTAAAAAATTTGCTAATATTATATTATTTGGTAACACACACACAGTGCTTTTGTTGTAATTTAACACAATGTACAAGGGTCAAGTCATCTTCATTTATTCAGCCCTTTTCACAACACAGATTGTTTTAAAGCAGCTTCACAGTGATAATAGGAAAGTTAATGGACAGAGATTGTTTTGGCTTTACAGCAGCTCTAAGAAAATATTATTATCTAAAGTAGGTGTAATGATGAGTCAGCGGATGAGACCCAAATGCAGGCTTTATTAAGCAATGTGGTCAAACAGGCAGTGGTCAAATCAACAGCAAAACTGGTATAGAGGAGGATAGGCAGAATCGTAGTTGGTAAACAGGCAGTGAAGTTCAGGTCAGGCAGATATCATTCATAATCCAGGAAACGGGCGATAGTCCAAAGGCAGGTAGAGAAACAATCACAACACGGTGAGACAGGCAGAATGGAAACGGGAAAACAAGACAGGAAATGACTATTTTACAGAAGATCAAGACCTCGCAAAGGTGTGTGTGTGCGTTGAGCTTAAATGTGGTTCTGGTAATGAGCAGCAGCTGGTGAAGTGATCAGTGAAAAATACGGGGCTGCTTTGCTGAGTGAGTGAGAGAGTGAGTGAGTCCAAGGTGAAGTGCCCTCTAGTGTTTTGAAGTGTTCACTTCAACTGAGGATTGTTACAGTAGGGCTTTGCTTGAATCACTTCCGTTGTAGAAATTGTTAATTATTAAATTAGGGGCCGTTTAAATGACACCTTTCCAACTGAAAACCCGAAGACCTTTAATGCATTCTTGCCGGGTTTAGTCTATAGGTTTATGCATTTGAATATGTATGTGCGCAGAAAAATTTGTCATGCTAACTGGAATAATTTTGGTCATGTTTTTTCTATACATAGGGAAAGAGGCCTTCGCAAGGACAGTTTAGTTGACACTTCAGGGCTGCGTTGTCGTCGTGTTTAGGTCGCAGGTCCTTCATCTCATCTGGATCTGGCAGACTACGGCAAACCTCGGGATAAACAGAGAGAAACTAATATTAGCGTAGACACCATCCTGCCCTATGATGTGGCGAATACATCAGGTGTTATGGGAAGTGTTCCCATCATATGAAAACCTGAGAAATATTTACCAAGGTTTGTCTTTAAAACAGCTTCCAAACTAATTAGAATATATTAATACAGCTTTTGAATGTCATCTATCAGAACATCTGTCAGTTGCTTCAGAGATGTTGAAGGAGGGAATCTGCCCTCAGTAGTTCAATAATATTCAAGTCAGGTGACTAAACTGACCAGGGCAGATGGTTAAGTTCATCCTGGTGCTTCAGTGGTCCAGGTTTTATGATCAATACACATCTTTTTCACAGTTTAGCAGTTTAGATTTTTAGCTCTTTCACTGAAGTTTTCTGTGGAAACATGTTCTTCGGGTTGTTTGGACACAATCCTTCTTCCTGTTCGACGGTCCCTATCATTCACTTTCGGTTTTGGCCCTCTATTCTTGCCATACTTTGTGTACACATTCATAATCATAAAGACTGTTGTTCTTAAAACACACAATTTCAGTATGTGCATCCTTATTTGTTCTTAATTCTAAGCTTTAGAGGCTTTCCCTTGCTTATTCATAGAAAAGATTTGAAATTACATTATAAACTATTAGATGTGAAGTTATGCACATTAATTTAATAAATAAGGTGTAATTCTGACATAACAGTAGTTTTTAAAACAGTTTAAGAATTATGTTACAGATTGCTGAAAATGACCGGGTTTAAAAGAGGCCATGTTATAACACAGATCCTAAAATGTCATCTTTCCTGCCTGCAGATCTCGGACATCCACGTGACAGGAGAGTCCGAGGACATGACAGCCAAGGAGAGACTTCTGCTGTGGTCCAAGCAGATGACTGAAGGCTATGTAGGTGTCCGCTGTGACAACTTCACTACCTCGTGGAGGGATGGACGACTGTTCAACGCTATTATTCATAAGTACAGGTAACAGCCCACAGAATATCCATATGCATGCCTTATTTGTTTGCATCTGATTTCATGTTTTAAAGGGTGAGTAAATGCATTACAGAAGTTTTTGGTGAACTATCTTGGATTTGAATAAACACTGAGGCTCTGTTTTAAAAACCTAGCGGTGTTTCTTGCCGTCTACATTGACCGTAAAGGCAACATTACATCACGCCTCCTCAATAACCTGTTATTACTGGTACTTGTCTAGTTCCAGTCTGTACCAAAGAAAGTTGACTGTGCCAGCATGTCTGAAGTAGCGGGTATATTCAGTACCCGCTGATAGATGTTACATTCAAACGCTCTCGCTCGTGTTTGTTTGAGCGCTCTCTGAGCATCAAAGGTTTCTGTTTACAAGTGTTGAGCAGTGCAGCCAATCACAGTCATATCTGTTGAGCACGTGATCACAATGGCCTATCAGAGTCTGTAAATTCACTGAAAACACAAGCTTTTGTTTTGTTCTGCAAATAAGGCTACACTCACACTGTCAGTTTTGGCATTGACAACCGCATTTACTTACAGGTGTGAGTTCAGTCACTGCTGGAAATAACCATATTGTTGTTAAAGTAACCATATTAAGGTCTCGAATGCACGACTGACAACTGTACGTGTGAACGTGGCCTAAGAGATTAATCAATTAAGACAGCTTTTTTATTAATGGAAGTTTTCATGAGTGAGCTTGCGTTTAAGGGACACACCAACCTGACGTCAAAGAACTAGCGGCAACGTAAGCCAGCGGTGTTGTCGCCTCACGTCGGGGGAAAAATATGTGCTTGAACACACCAAAAGAACTTCAGCCGACTGTCAACAAGCACACACGTTCTGCGCCTGCGTATACAGGAGATAACTGTCTATTTCAGCAGATGTATTTGTCTGTATTCGTCATTCAAAAAGGAAAAGCGAAACTAAGACTGCATGTAGACAAACCATAAACAAAGCAGCACTTGCTGACCGTTCGGAGTACCTGATCACGTTCTTTATTCCACTCCGCTCATGTTATTATGAAAAATTTGTGTGTTCGAGTGCTCAGGTCAGATTAGAGCAAGCTTCTGTCAGTGCCGTCATGACTTCTTCGCTCGCTTTCATAACTTTTGTTTATATTCTCGTGAACTGACCGCTATACTGAACAGCCAATCAGAGTTCTCTCTCTCACCGACGGCCGATTCAACATGTCCAATCGGCTGAAAAACAGCCGACGAGGATCAACTTCAGCCGACGTGTGGAACACACTGAGAAAACTTTGTCGGCCGACACACAAAAACGTTGGCTTGGTGTGTTCTGAGCCGATTAACAGCCTTAGTGATTATAAAGGGAGTTTATAATCTAATTATCTTTAATTATCTTCTCTCGCTTTCTGTTTATTACCCATTCACAATCTGAAAACAAGTGTGTAAAATGTCTGGATTGACAGCACGGAAACTGCAATGATTGACAGTGATAACCAGTGGATGAGTCAAAACTGGACATTTTTAAAGCACTTAATTCAAATGTTTTTGCTGTGGTACTGAGAACCGCAGAATTTCACTGGTATTGGTACCAGCTACTGAAATTTTGGTAACGTAGTCTTGCCCTTCTTTCAAACTGAACATCCTGTTTATGTTACATCATGGAAGTAAAATAGGTTACGAGAGCGGTTTCTCACAGTATGTTTATCTCTCGTCTCTATTCTTGGAATGATCCTTTGTGCCTCATAGTCATAATCTGCTCTTTACAGTTTGATGAAATGTCATTTTACCTAACAGACGCACAGATGACCTAGATTCTGAATAATTACTTCTTTGTGCAAAGATATTTGTAGCCATCACTGTTTCTGTGTCAGGGAAGGTTTGGTAGAGATATGAGTGAATCTAATGAAACCTGTCAAGAGCAAATCTGGGTCATATTTCACTCCAAAATCAAAAGAAACAAACCCTATATTTCTTAGAATATATATATGAAGCCTATTTTTTGAACCATTAAGATTCCTAAAATAGCCTTCATTTTGTCTATGCAAAATATAATTGTTCCTTATTTGAATGACGTAGCTGTACATGTGAAGACTTTGATGGTGATTTACTCCAGGGTCAGTTTGCATTCATGAGAATGCCTGGACCATCAATCAAACAACATTTAAATTAAAGCAAAGTCTTGGTGTGATACAAAACATAAGTGTCAGACATGCAGAGAATTAAATAAGATTTTATTGTCTCCATTCAGGCCCGACCTGGTCGATATGAGCAGAGTTTCAACACAAAGTAGCAGATCCAACTTGGAGCAGGCGTTCGGGGTGGCCGAGCAGCTCGGTGTGGCCCGACTGCTGGACCCAGAGGGTGAGTTTCTACTGTCCTAATCCATATTGACCATTCTCAACATGATGATGTTTGGGCTGGAGGTCACCAGCGGTGCCATTTAGCATTATTACATTCATGTGGAACTTTTATCACAATGCTGCTTACCAAAAAATAAATAAAAACACGTCAAAATGTTTAGAAATATTTAAAAATGTAGGTACTGTAAAATCTTATGTTTAGGGATCAGTGTTTTGGTGTAGGCAATGGGCTATAATACTGGAATTGACATATAAATAAATAAATAAAATAAAATAAATCAATAAAATCGGCTGTAGGCCTGGCTTCTGACGTCACACTTGGATGTGGGCGGGGTCGGACATCCACCGCAGGCTGCAGCGAGACGCTTCTCGATACTCTGGGCAGAACATCAGAAACAACCAAAGTCCAGGGGCCTCATTTATAACCCTTGCGTATGCACAAAACATGCCCTGAAAGAGGCGTTCGCTACTTCTTACGCAAACAATGGGATTTATAAAAACAAACTTGACGAGAAAATTTGCGCACCTTCACGCAAACCCATCCGTACGAACACTTTTACTAGAGTGAGAAAAGTAATGAAGTAAACGGAAGGATTTTAAACTGATATACACTAATATTCCACTTTTATTAATGGTGATAAGCCCTAAAATTGCATAAAGTCATTACGCAGAAGATAAACAAAAATGATATGTGCTGCTTTTGATCACTTTTCCTGTGACACGCTGTTTTAGTAACAGTGAGGAGTGATAGCAGCACAGTAATTCCTCTTTAAACTAGCGAGAGCAATGATCAGTGATGCACACTTACTGCGATATAATGAAAGACACTGCTGGATTCGACGGTCGAACGGTCTATTGTCCGGTTTGAACAGGTTCAATGATAATATCTTACTGTACAACCACAGCTGGAGGTGTTGATGTCTGTACAGCATCTTCAAACAATTCTGAATAATACCACTGTATTTGAAGGATTTAACTTGAAGAAAACGGTAAGATTTATACGCTTCCTTTTTAAAATACTTTGTCAGAGAATTGTATTTACAATGCAATAAATAAGTAGGCCTATATCTGTATCCACTAAAATAGCCTAAACATCCTAAAAGATGTTCACCTGCAAAACTGCATAAACTCGATTTCATTCGAATTATTTAAAACAATTAAAAAACTATTTGGACACTGGAAATTAATGAATCAACTCTATTCTAAAAACTTTATCTGAGAAGTAAGCTATTTTATAGCTACAATTTTTTTTGTATAATTTTGTATAATTTTTGTGTAATTTTTATATATTTATTATAAAACAACAACAATTTTTGGAAATATGTATGGCACAAATGTCATTTATAGTCCATATGTAATATTTCCCAATGTCTTGTACTTTTGACGTGTTAACAACGGTGTCACGTGGATGGAAACGTGCATGGAAATGATATGCAGATGAGGTCATGCATAGTAAAACTAGGCGTTGTGAGCTCCATATATGGTGATTTCGGGTGGAGATGCATGTACGGACAATCTTCCGCCGACTGGGATTTATAAAAGGATTTTTGCGCAGGTTCTGGTGTACGCATGGTTTTATAAATCTGATTTTCTTCTTGCGTACACCATTTTCAGATTTTCGTCGTACGTTCACTTTTAGTAAGGTTTATACGCAAACTTTTATAAATGAGGCCCCTGGACAAAAGTTTTTCTCAGATTGTCAGGGAAATCAGGGATGAGTCGGCCTGAAACTCCCTTAGCCTGAGCTGGATTTAGCTGGTTTCCTAGTGCGGCTTTTTAAATAAACCTAAAACTGAACACTATGCATATTATCGGTACTGTAATGAATTGCTTATGCTCTGTTGTAAGTCACTTTGTATAAAAGTGTTGAATATAAATGTAATTATATTAAAAACACACATGCCAAAACCATGAGGTTACCAAGCATTTCACTACAATGACGCCAATTTCTTTTGGTGAAGTGTGAGACTTCGGAGATGAAATTGTTTCCTTGGAGTGAGAATGAGCTGCTAGTTAACACAACTCCACCAAATGTCTGAAGTGAGCCATCATTGGTTTAGCTTTGACATGTTTTTCTGATCCTCAGAGCGATGAATCTGAGCTGCAGTGTGAATGTCAGATATTTCATCTTGCAGTTTCATGCCGTTTCATGGTCATTTGTAAAACAACACTGGGATCTAAGAATAGTAATCAAACCCAGTGGCCTCAGCAGAATAACATTTTGTCTGCAGTGAAGTGTTCTGGTTACAAGCATCGATATTTGTTACAAAACGGGTTTATAAAGTAGCATTCTAACTATGCAAATGTTTGCGCTTTCGAGCAGATGTTGACGTGTCATCTCCGGATGAGAAGTCGGTCATTACGTACGTTTCAACGTTGTACGATGTCTTCCCGAAAGTACCGGAAGGAATGGAGGGCATCAGTGCAAATGTAAGTACAATCACAGATTTATAACAGAACTACCCTTGTGAAAGAGTAGTACACTTTAGCATACTTTTAACAAGAGGAATTATAATGAAAATAAAAGAATGCAAACTGAATGTAAAATATATAGTAATGCTTTCAGACTCTTAATTGCATGTTAATTAACTAACAGACTAGAGTTAAAATTATAATCCATTACGCAGGGTTGGGGAGTAACGAAATACAAGTAACTTAGTGACGTATTTAAAATACAACATTTGAGTGACTGTATTTCATTACAGTTCCATTTTAAATGGGTGGTAATCAGATTACAGTTACATCTGAAAAGTGTTTTAGATTACCAAAGTGTCTGTGACTGAATCAGAAATGTGTTCTTCTCTGAGGATACTCAGGCTGATGGTACACAAACATCTCAAGGATGATAGTAGCTGACATACTACAGCTAGTGTTTTCAGCTGGGTGGGCTGGTGAATTTGTCTTGGTATGCAAGTAAACTTTGTGTCTACATTTTTTTATTGTTATTACATAAGCGTTCCATGTTTCTTGGAGGAGTTTGAGGCTTGTTATGCAGGAAACTTAGAAGCTTTTAATTGATTCTTTGGAGTTATTCCCAGAACATTGGATAGCGCTGCCTGAGGAAGAGAACCAGTGCGCTGGTTACCATTTAAGTCACATTAACCTTGAATCCAACATGCTTGCAATTCTCAAATCAATGAGAAAATGAATAGAATATGAAGGGAATATTTTTAGAAATATTTTTAGCTGTGTTCTCATGTCATGGAATTGCAGTGAGATATTGATCTTGATCAAAAGACTAAGATGGTTGATGTTGTTCCTGAAACAGGATGTGGACATTAAATGGGTGGAATACCAGAACATGGTGATGTACCTCAGCCAGTGGATCAAACACAATGTGACTGTTATGTCAGACAGAAATTTCCCCAGCAATCCTGTGGAACTTAAGGTGAGATCCCCCACTTTTTTTTAGGAATTTACATATTCTCTACTACTAGTCTGTTTCCTGAATATGGAAGCCCATTTGCATCATGTAAGGGAAAAAAATCTTTCTTTTGCAAATCATAATTATGCCATGAAATTATGAAAATAATCATATAGAAAGTCTGGACTTTTTATCTTATAATTTCAACTTTTTCTTATAATTATGACTCAGTATGTCATAATTTTGACATCATGTCATAATTATAACATAAAAAGTCGATATTATGACTTATGTCACACGGGTCACATAATCAGATTACTTTTCTAGGTTACTAGTAAAGTAATGAATTACTTTTAAATTTACAACAGAAGTTCTGAGTAACCTTTTCAAAAAAGTAACACAAGCTGAAAGGTTTGTTTGAGCTGCGCCCTCTACTGTACAGGTGTGAATTTACATTTCCTTCAGCCTGAGGCTTCGCCTTTGGTGAGAAAAATCTTTACATTTGGCAAAATTATTACTATTATTATTACATAAACAAGCAAGCCCAGCTCAGGTGAGACAACAGTAACGCAAAAGTAACATAACACATTACTTTCCATAGAGTAACACAATTTTTAAGGTGTAACACATTATTGTAACGCATTACTTTTAAAAGTAACTTTTCCTAAATCTGGTGACAATTATGTCATGTCTTATAATTATAATGTAGAATGTCACAATTATGACTACTTATGTCATAATTTTGACTTTTTATGTCATAATTTTGACTTTTCAACACACCAGGTCATAACGTCGACTTTATCTCATAATTTTGACTGCCAAAATTATGATACAAGTCAAAATTTGAGTTAATGTCATAATTTCTACTTTATCTCTTAATTTTGACTTTTTATGTCATAAAGTCAACTTTCAGTCACAATTTTGACCTGGTATGTCATAATTATGACTTGGTATGTCAAAATGTCCACATTTTTATCTCATAGTTATGATGTAGTATGTCATGATCCCCCCCCCCCCCCTTATGTGGAGGAAATGAGCTTCCATAACTGAATTCTTTTTCATAAAATTATCATAAAATAATGGCATGATGTGCAAAAAAAAAAAAAAAATAAATAAATAATATATATAGATGCAATGTATATGTATATATGTAAATGTAAATATATATATATATATATATATAATCAGTCTGTCCTTATAACAGACCTCCTTTTCTTTTTGCAAAATATACTGTCCTATTTCTTTTTTTAATTATTTGAAAATGAGAAATATACAGGTTTAGAGAGACATGGGGGGAGTTTCGTGGTGTACCGTTCCTAGGCCGATTTTAAACTTTGATTTATGAAATTACATATAGCTATATTTGAAGTAATAATTTCTCAGATTTGCTGACATGTACTTTCAGAGATGAGCAGCTGCTAACATTAAACATCACTTAGTGTATTGGAGCCTGTGGCAAATTCCCTGCACTCGCTCAGAGGATTTACACGGCGAATAGGTAGCATCCCACTCGTGTTAAAAAACTATTAAAGACTCGAGGAGCAGCTCCATCGTTCTCCGAGAGCAGACGCATAGAGCGCAGGTGTTCTGCAGTACTATCACTCACAAATCCAGTGGGTATGTTGTCTTTTCTTCTGTTCGCTGTGCTTTGTTTTGTCCTAACTAACTGTTTTTAACTTCACAGGCACTTTATACTCAGTATCAACAGTTTAAAGAGAATGAAATACCCCTGAAAGAGAATGAAAAGGCCAAAATCAAGCATCTCTACAAAATGCTAGAGGTTTGTATCTTTCGTTTGTTTTTATCCTTCATATTTCTTTTACATTTACGGCAATGTAGGGGTGTCTTAAGTGCTGCTATTTTTTTGGGATGTAGGTGTGGATGGAGTTCGGTCGCATCCAGCTCCCTCAAGGTTACCATCCTAATGATGTGGAGAAGGAATGGGGCAAGCTGATCGTGGCCATGCTGGAGAGAGAGAAGAGCCTGAGGCCTGAAGTGGACAGGTATGAGAGGCAGCCGGCTTGATTTACACACGCTATCTCTCCATCGCTATTTCTTAATGAAGGAATATGGGTGTGGATGACATGCGTTCCACTGAGGAATTCACTTACAATCTACGTGACATTTTTGATCATGTTTATCATATCAAACTAACAACAATACAAATTTTGACATTCGAGGGATTTTTTAGAAAGGTGTTTATTCATTTATAAGGGTCCACTCTTTTGTGATGTTTTATTGGATCTTTAAAAGTTAACATTTTATATTGGCGATACAGATTATTTTTGCTATAATTTTGCTGGTGATATAAAGTTAAGCAGCATAATAAATACTGAAAGAAGGATTTTGAATGTGATTTTTATCTGGCTGTTAAGACTTTTAGGCCTGGGTACACTCCGTGTCCCGCTCCGTCTCGCGCACAGTTGTGTCCGCGAAGCTTTCAAATTATAGGGCCTGTCCCAAATGGCACACTTTAGCTGCGTCCCAAATCAGAGGCTGCATCCTTTTAAGGCTGCATTCAAAGGCCAAATGCTGTCCCAATTCAAAGGCTCTGACAAATGCGGCCTCAAAATGCGTCCTTTGTTTCTTGTGTAATGAAGGATACAACAGCCCACCCCAGAATTCATTGCACCCCAGTTACGACATTATTTTTTGAGAGAAATTGCCAGATAACACTTTTAAATGTAAGAATTAACAATGTAATGAATTGTACAAATGTAAGAAATAACAATCCTCCGTAGGCTAGACCATCCCATTTAAAAATGCTCGGTCCGAGCTTTGTAGCCTTCGAAGGCATGGCCTTTGAAGGATGCAGCCTCTGAATTGGGACAGAGCTTTCATGTGCATTTGCGGTCTTGTGGACTTACAATGTCCACCACGTGTCCGTTAAGTCCAGAAGACCATAGGCTTCAGAAGCGTGCTCGCGAATGCCGCCTTTGTGGCCGATATAAGCCTGCGAGCTCCTCAGTAGACTTCTACCCAACAGTCAAAGCGGCATTACGTCTCAAAAGTGTGGACTCTGAGGAAGATTGCAAGGGTTTAAGGTTCTATTTGGGATAGGGCCATACTCAACCACAGATGGCAGTGAATTGCTTTTTTATACTCTACCAGACGCCAGAGGGCAGCACTGAGTCGTGTCATTAACAGGACATTCACTCGTGAAGAAAAGGAGCGGATCCGCCATTGCATGTAAAGTTTAGAACAAGAACCTAAACAAAAAACATGGATAAGGATGTGCTGCTTTGTTTACTGTTCTTGATGCAGTTTATATTGCACTCTTCTTCGACTACTTGACAATTCATCACAACTGTGTGTCGCCACCTAGTGGACTCTTCTGTCTCAACATTCACTGTGCGCATGCGCTGTCCGTGTGGACACAAAAATTGATCTATCCAGGACCCTCCAAATGAATAACATGGCAGACAGTCATGGGCTGAATGTGGATGGCAGAAGTATACTTTGAGCTTTAGGTTAGTTTCACTGTAATTTCTTGTATCGTGACTTTTCACACTAAATAACATCAAGGTGTTTTTTACAGTTCAGAATCAAAAATGCAAGGGATTTGATTAAGTGTGTCATCACTTAAAAATGTCCACTAAAATACTTTCTCATATCTCAACATAATGTAAAGTGACACATTGAAGTCAAGAGATCAACATTGGGCATATTAGACATAATTACTTTAACTTGTATTGAAATTTTAAAAAGCTGCCATAAGCAAAGACGGCAGATTTCAAATCTGCTGGGCCCTGCAAAAGAAAGTAACTGCCATTGAAAGCTAATGATGGCATTCTCCAGTTATTGTACTCCAGCTTGCTATCAGTCATCCCCTGAAACATGTAAACACTGTGGTGCTGTCAAAGCATTGCTCTGTGTTTGAACATCCTAAACAGCTCGACATAGCAACCAATGGTGGAGTTTGAGGCGGGACCATCTGTTTCCCTGATCAGTGGGAGTGTTCTGCAAATCATTCAAAACATGAGCAGAATGAATTTCTGTGTCAATCATTCATAAATCCATTCTTATGTAAATTGTCAAAGATTGTACTGAGATTATTTGCTGATGAAATCAAGAATGTATTGTAAGTACGATTGATGCTGACATTTGTTCTGTTTATGTTTCATGAATTGGGGCCAGTTTTTGCAACTGTTTAATGATGCTAGTTTACAATCTCTACTTTTAGTTTTTATTAAATATGTATTTAGTTAATTAAAATCACCCTTATAAGATAAGATAACATGAGATGAGATGTGAAAAAACCAAACAAATAAAAAACGATAAAAGTGATGGTGGTTGAATATACAGTGTGGCCATCATGAGTATCATGAATACAGGGAGTACAGAAACACAAGAGTGTAATAAAAGATATGTCATAAAATACGAATTAAATAAAAAATAAACAAATATGTCCTGAAGTACAGATAGATATGTTATCCCATATATTGTTGAGGATAAAGTTGGGAGTGTTGGAAGTGTTGGAAGCCCAGCAACAGTTCTGAGAAATGCTGATGTTAAAGAGTGACTGCTGTTGGGAGAAAGGACCTCTGGTAGTGCTCCTTCATGCACTGTGGGTGCAGCCGTCTATGACTGAAGGAGCTGTCTAGAGTCCTAACTGTTTCATTCAGAGGGTGGGAGGAGTTGTTCAGGATGTTTGACAACATGCTCCTCTCACCCACCTGCTCCACTGAGTCCAGAGCACAGCCCAGGATAGAGCTGGCCCTCTATATCAGCTTGTCCAGTCTTTCCTTGTCCCTCTCGGTGATTCCACCACTCCAGCAGACCACAGCATGGAAAGTTGCTGATGCAAACCCCAGAAGACCTCTGTCTCCTCAGCAAATGGAGGTGACTTAGGCCCTTTCTTTACAGGACACTCGTGTTATCCAACCAGCCAAGTTTATTGCTTACGTGAACACCATAGACTGTAAAAAAATATGGACGTAGTGTCCGTGACGTCACTTATATGTTTCTGAAGAGCATTTTTGAAGCCTAAAGTGGGCAGTCGCCAGCTTGGCAGCGTGTCACCACGCATCACTGGCTGGAGCTGAGGTGCCTGCTTGCTGAAACCATGCCCACCTAGCTAAGGCTAAGGAGCTATCTTTCTATCTTAGATAGTATCTAAAATATTAATATTTATATCAAGTTATATTAAGTTTACTGTCACTGTCTATGGTGTCAGTTTACGACATTGTTACGATTGTCGGCTGGAGTGGAGTGCCCTCTAGCGGTTATTACGGGCACTCCACCCTGGACTTTCATTTCACCATTGGACTCTGTTTCCCACAATACTCACACCAGGTAGAAGCCCCGTACCTAATCACCGATCACCTCACCAGCTGCAGCTCATCATCTGGACTATTTAAGCACTCTGCACATACACACCATTGCGAGGTCTTGTTTTTCCCTGTGATAACATTTCTGAGGGTTCATACCTGTCTTGTCTTCCTGTCATGATCCTGTCTGTTCTTGCCATTTTCTGATCGCTCTCTGCCATGCCCTTGGATCATTTGCTTTGTGTTACTGGACTGTGTTAACTTGCTGCCTGCCTTGACATTTCCGCCCATTTAACAGCCATGATTCTGCCATTCCACTGTTCTCTGACCATTGGCTTTGTGACTACTCTTGTTTAATATAGCCTGCATTTGGATCTACATCCGCGTTGTCACGTACCCCTTTACAGGTTACGAGGTACGGGGCTTCTGGGAAATGTAGTGTGCATGTGTGTGAGGTATTGTGGGAAACTCCAGTTGTCCAATCGTGGAATGAAAGTCCAGGGTGGAGTGCCCTCTAGCGGTTATTACGGGCACTCCAGCCGACAATCGTAACAGATATAGATGCAAATGACTTCATGCAAAATCAAAATGGGTCTTCATATCTTTGTAATGATATAGTGATCGCGAGATGAATCCACTCCGTCACACAATGTCCATAAGTGACCACTGAAAAACATCCAGCAGCACTTTTTGTCCTCAAAAGCATTAAATCCATGATATATTGTTCATTGTTTGCATCACATTTTTCTGAACGATCTGCTCTCCATCATCATTCTTCAAGAAATTATGTAATCTGAGCTCCGTTTATGTTGTAAAGCTGTACATGATCATATACATTGGACTCTCAAAAACAAATGAGCCCGTTTCCAAAGTATAATTTTTTCAAAATAGCGCAGCAGTTTTAGTTATAATATCCAAGCAGTGCTGTTGGATTTTGTGTTGTCTTAAGAGGCATATTCGCCAGCCATTGTCATTGTAGTAAATCTGACAGACAAAACTTTTTGCCAATGTCCATCTGTCTCGACCATTAACTGTACAGCAAGCCATATTATTTGATAATTGTATGAAATAATCCTGAAAAAAGCACAAACATAGCAGAGATGCCAAGTTCAGCAGCTGGGATTAGCCGAGGTTTCTTGAATGCTCACAGACAGCAGACAAATGGATAGTAGTGACAGCAGCGGCAATCTACCTGTCGATGAATTGTAGTTTAAGTCACTTCCGTGTTGTCTTCAGAACACCCAGATACTTTTACACATCCACCATCTCGATATCCAGTCCCTGGATGTTCAGTCTCTGAGGCTTCCCTGCGGAAGTCAAACACCATCTCCATTGTCTTGGTGGCATTGATGTGAAGGTGATTGAGTTCAGAACAGTCAACCAAGTCCTTGACCACCTTCCTAAATTGCAGATCGTTCCCATCCGATACCCATCCAACGATGGCTGTCTCATCTGAGAACTTCTAGATATGGCACCTGCTTGTGTTATAGTGGAAGTCTGATGTGTACAGGGTGAACAGGAAAGGAGAGAGCACCTCTTCAGACACACAACCATGAAGCCTCACATACTGTGATCTGTGATCTACCTCGGTGAGGTAGTCGATGGTCCACGCAGTCAACTGGCTGTTGACCCCCGCTCCCTCTAGCAGCAATGGTAGTAATTCTGTTAAAGGTAGTGTGGAAAAACATGACCTTCACAGTGCCTCTGGGCTACTCAAGGTGCTGGAGGGATCTGTACAGCAGGTAGATGACATCCCCAGAGGTGGATGCAGAGGCTTGGTGGGGTGGGTGATGCGGAGGCAGGCTGATGGAGGGGAGCAGAGGCATGTATGGTTCTCCTGACTTCACATACCCCTTTTCCACCAGCATGAACCGCTATTGCCAGTTCGGAGTCGTTTCGACTGAAGAGCCTTCTAAGAATCGGTTTGCCTTTCTATGGGCTAGAGAGGCACCACAGAGCCAGATCTTAAGTCCCTGTATATGTCTCATCTTTCCCAGCAATGCTAGTGTGGCTGCACCAAACACACCAGGCTTGTTCGAGATGCATCGGCTTCTCGCGGACCGATCGGCGTATGACATAAAAGTACTGCGAAAGCAATTCAAAAGCATAAGAAGTTGAATGCTCTCCAAACACTCTTGCAATGCTCTCGCAAGAAGCTTTTCACCAATGCATCTCAAACTAAATTCCATCATCAATAATAATAATTAATAATAATTCCTTACATTTATATAGCGCTTTTCTGGGTACTCAAAGCGCTTTACATATGGAAGGGGGAATCTCCTCATCCACCACCGATATGTAGCATCCACTTGGATGATGCGACGGCAGCCATATTGCGCCAGAACGCCCACCACACACCAGCTTATTGGTGGAGAGGAGACAGAGTGAAGAAGTCAATCAGTGATTGGGGATGATTAGGAGGCCATGATGGACAGAGGCCAGTGGGCAAATTTGGCTTTAGGGTTATACCCCTACTCTTTCCGAAAGACATCCTGGGACTTTTAACGACCACAGAGAGTCAGGACCTCGGTTTAACGTCTCCTCCGAAGGACTGTGCTTTTTGACCGCATAGTGTCACCATCACTATACTGGGGCGTTAGGACCCACACAGACCACAGGGTGAGCGCCCCCTGCTGGCCTCACTAACACCTCTTCCAGCAACCTAGTTTTCCCAGGAGGTCTCCCATCCAGATACTAACCAGGCTCAACCCTGCTTAGCTTCAGTGGGCAACCAGTCTTGGGCTACAGGGTGACACGGCTGCTGGCTATGGTGGACATTGCGTTACTATTAATGCTCATGGCTTTGCGAACCTACATCGGCATCCAAACACAGCGATCCCAGCACGTTCGTGCAGCTCACCGTAATTTGTATAGACGGAGATTACAATCAAGCTGCTATTAGCTTGATTAGCTGCTATATATAAAATGGTGGTCACAAGTTCCTGTTAGTCTTGTTGGTCACGGTAACCCTGCCTCAAACCACTGACGCAACGGATCTTACTTTTAGATAAGCAGTGTTCTGGTGCTAGTTACGAACCACTTTTCCTGGTTCAGAACTGGTGCTTTGGGTGTCAAAAGACAACTGATTCGAAGCTAGGGTCTGGCTCTGAACCAGCACCCAAACTGCGTTGGTAGAAAAGTGGTAACAGTGGTGTAACGGTGGGGGTCAGCCAGAGAGGACATGGCTGGGATGCGGGGCGGGGGAAGGAGTGGATCATGAATCAAATCTGTTGAAAAACAAATTCAGTTCTTTTGCCCATTCCCGGTCTCCAGGTTCAGGGCCCCTACTGTCACTGTCATGTCCTGAGATTGTTTTTATTCCTCTCCAGACCTCCCTTATATGTTTTGGAGGTTAAAACTGTTCTCCTGTAACTGTTCTTGCCCTCTTTAATTTTCTTTTTAAGTTTTAAAAATGTTAAGCAGCAAAAGCATTGATAATAATCATAAATGTTTCTTGAGCAGCAAATCAGCATATTAGAATGATTTCTGAAGGATCATGTGACACTGAAGACTGGAGTAATGATGCTGAAAATTCAGCTTTGATCACTGGAATATATATATATTCACATAGAAAACTATTTTAAATTACAATAATATTTCATAATATTGCTGTTTTTACTATATTTTTGATTAAATAAGTGCAGCTTTGGTGAGCAGAAGTAGAAAAAATTGTAATGTTTCCAAACTTTTCACAGGCACTATATAAATATGTCACCAAAAGGCTGAAAATGATTTTTCTTAATTATATTGCCCAGCCCTGTTGTGCACCAGAGATTAGTTTTGCTTTACGCACAGTTATGACTATCACACCTGTTCAATTCACAGCTTTATTATTCTTAATATTTATGTGAAAACATGGTGTTGGAAATCACCTGGAAATATATGGAAATCACTCATGCTTTTAATATTTGTCATTACTTTTATTTTTACGATGATTATATAACAACAGCCATAAATGGTTAAATGACCGAAATGACTGTGAAGGCGGGTGAGGAATGTGGTGTCTATCACAGCTTTACTGTCTGAACCTGTGGTGGATCATCTGTCTTACATGAAAATGAACACTCAGTGCTTTACCTGGGGCTATTGTTTTTGTGGGCTGGCTTTTCGGCAACTGGTATGAGCCTATAAATATCAGTAGCTGGAAGCAGGTGCCGTCAGAAGGGCTCTAGATGGCTGGTGGGGTGTCTGCTGCTGATGGAGTGGTGGTCTCCAAGACATTGTTAGTCTGTTATGATGCACAGCAACCTGGTGTACTGCAGTAGCACCTCATCAGTGAGTGACAGCACTCTAACCAGCCTGAGCTCTGCTGAAAACCTGCTCTCCGTAGCTCACGAGCCTATGTCCAGCACCCCGGTTTATCTCAATAACAGCTCTGTGTATGGACCCAGGTGAGGGAGCCGTGCGCTTCGGCGAGAGCTTTAGATGAGCTTTCTGTGCAAAACCTGTCCTGATGCTTGACTGCATCTGTCTTCTTATTTTCATAGACTTGAAATGCTCCAGCAGATTGCAAACAGAGTTCAGCGAGACTGCATAGCCGGAGAGGACAAATTAGCACTCGCACGGACGGCTCTTCAGTCGGTGAGTTCAGACGCTTTTCCTTGTCAATATTTTGCATATATTACAAATACTGGCAAATTGTTTTTGTTTGTCTTTTGTTAGTCGCTGGGGATGAAAGCATCCGCTAAATGCGTACATGTAAATGTCTTGATTTCCATGAATTATCTGATAGCTTTAATTGGGCCAGTGGAGTAAGGAAATAAAATGTTTTACACCTAATCTCCCGGTTTCACAGACTAGGTTTAAGATTATCCCAGACTAAAATGCATGTTTGAGCTGTTTTATATTCTTAATATGTCAGAGCCATTGTTTTGTCTCAAGATGCAGTAGTTTTTTTTCTCTAAGCAACATTTTATAAAAGTTACTTAAATGTCCTAATTGAACTAATGCCTAATCCTGACTTAATCTAAGCCCTGTCTGTGGAACTGGGCCAATATGTTTTTTTTTAAATATTTATTTATATTTATTATTTAAGGATGTTTAGATATTTTTTGTATGTTTAGATTTTATGTTTTTAGCTGTTTTACTGGAAAATGAGAAAATACTGATGTAGAAAATATTAATTTTCAAATTATTTAAAAAAAAAATTATTAGAAACTTTGCAGTGGCAAAGGTGTGTCGTTTTGGTTTTCTTACAATGGAAATCTGAAAGAAAACATATCTCCTCTAGGATGCGAAACGTTTGGAATCAGGAATCCAGTTCCAAAATGAAGCGGAGATCGCTGGTTATCTTCTGGAGTGTGAGAATTTATTGAGGCAGCAGGTGGTGGATATTCAGCTTCTACTGGATGGGAAATTCTACCTGGCTGATCAGCTCGTTCAAAGGTCAGAAAGTGAAACAATGAACTTCAATATTAAAGATAATATTTGGCTTTCATAATCTTCTTTGTGGCATTCGCTGTAAACCTGAATAAGCTGGGCTGACTCAAATTAAGTTTTATCAATTTTGAAAAAAATTCAAAAAATTCAAAAATAAAAAAATTCCCAATTTTTAAGTACGCAGAACTATCAAATTTTGAGTTTGTAGTACCTATGCATGTTAATTACTCCTAACTTAGCATAACTCATACATTTTGATAGCAATTAACATAAAATATTTAGTTAATTAATTTTTTTATTTTGAGTTCTTGCAAATCAAACGAGTTATTTACTTCATTGTAAATCCTAAGTTGTCAGAACTCAAAAAAGTTAAATGAGAATCTTAAGTTAAGAAACTCAAAGCTTAAGTAAGATTTTTATTTTGTACTCAAACGTTTTTATTGTTCTTAACTTGAAATATTTGAGTACACTAATTTATACATTTAATTTAAAATTATCAGGTTATCTCAACGTAAATATGTTGCTAGCCATAACAATCTAATTCAGAAAATGCCAACTTGCTAATTTTCGAACATGTTAACAATAGCACGGTACAATACTGACTGAATGAGCACAGCAACTTAAAACATGTAACTTCCCTCAAATCAAGCTGCATGCGCCACTCGTCACCATGATGATAACTCTCCAAAAACCCACATTAACAGAAACTCTTCTAAATTAGCACAACAAAACATAATCACTACTAAATCTCAATTACCATTAATAACAAAAAACATTATATAACACTAAATTTTAACATTTACTCTCCCTTTTATATGGGCAAAGCATGCGGGGAAATAAAAAATCCCAGCCCAGTTAAACTTAAGTTAGTCTAAATGAAAAGAAATGAGTTCATACAACTCAAAACAATGAAACAGTTCAGTTTACTTGAAATATGTCAGCTCAAAAGAAAAAGAAATACTCATAACAGTTCATTTAACTGAACCAATCTGTTTAATTTAAGTTTGTCCTATTCAAACCAATTAAGTATTTTGAGCGTTAGGGTTTACAGTGTTCTCAAAATGAGTGATGCTCTCGTTGGTCCCTCAGGGTGTCTAAGCTCCGTGATGACCTGTTGGGTTTGAGGACCGAGTGCTCCTCCGTGTACAGCAAAGGACGCACACTGACCTCAGAACAGACCAAGATGATGATCTCCGGCATTACGCAGAGTTTGAACTCCAATTTTTCCCAAAGCTTCAACGCCGGACTGTCTCCTGCCCTCACTCCAGCTCTAACTCACGGAGGCCTGGTCAGTACGGGCGGCAGCCCTGCGATCACCCCAGCCATGACCCCCAGCATGCAGCCTGCCTCGGTCCAGGCTTACCTGACCACCGGTGGAGGAGGAGGAGGAGGAGGAGGCATGGAGCCCGGTGTCCTTCAGCAGCTCAAACACATGCAGATCCGCAAGCCCATGCTCAAATCCTCATTCCTGGATCCTAACTTGACGGAGGATGAGGTTAATATGAAGTTTGTGCAGGATCTACTTAACTGGGTTGAGGAAATGCAGGTAAGTTTAAGACTTTCTTCTGTTCTGTTTCTGTTGGTCAATGGCGCAGTCGTTTTCAACAATGCCAACAATGTGCCTGAACACACCTCGTTTTCAGACGGGTGAACAGATGGGTGCGAGTACAATTGCTATTTAAACAGCGCTAAACTTGAAAACGATTACTGAAACTAGCAAAAAACTAGGGCCTCATATTATAAAAATCGTTCAAAATATAAAAGAATAGCAAAGTCCTCACCACAACTATAATGATAAAGGCGCAGGGAAAAAATATACTTGGAATCAGTTTCAGAATGATTTTTTTTTACAGCTAATGAACAATAAAAACATTTACATCCAATCAGAATCCAGCCTGCTTTAGCGCGCTCGAGCAGACAACAAACATGGATAGACCAGAACAATATCCTGGTGTGGATGCTAATATAGTTATCATTATAGTAGTTGTTCTTGGGGTTAACCGGCCTTTATTTTTCTCCATTTGACTGTTTTAATGCATTGAGTGATGATGCAAACAAAACTTTGAGTCATTTTACAGAATTATTAAGGCAGTTTTTCTCTGAAAATACATCTTGCGAAATGTTCAGAGGTTAATGCTTAAAATAAGAAAAAAAATATCTAAGAAAATGCATTTAATTCAAAGTTTTATTAATATTTTAATAATTAATATTAATATTTTAAGGCCAGATTTACTAACAGCTTTCATCAGCGCAAACCATCTTTGGCATTAAAAAACTGCTGTCAGGATTTACTAAAGACATGCAGTGAAAAATTAGCGCTGCAAAGGCGTAGACACGGTTATTTTTGCAGCTGACCTTTTTAAGCGTGCATTTTGAAGGAGTTTGTCTTTCAAACGCAGTATTTATGGGGGGAGAATATTTAAATCCCACAATGTGATTCACTAAGGTTTGCTCTAGTCGATTTACGGTGCCATTATTTGTTCTGTAGATCACACGCACCTGAGTATCAGCGGCTCTGCTGGTTTACGACCTACACGAATTTGCGCAGCTCTTGATAGATTGTGTTGATCATTAGGAAATGTTCTTTAATGTGCTCAGTGTCAGTAAATCACCCGCAGAACACGACGCTCTCTTTACGGTCTCATGCTAGTTTGCCCTGTTTAGTAAATCTGGCCCTTTACTGTCTTTTAAAAACATTAATTTGCTTGAGAAGCAAAACTGTGTTATTATATTTATATATTTTCACTGCGGCGAGGTCATCAACACTTTTGCTCTGTCACTGAAAGGTTCAGCTGGATCAAGCAGAATGGGGATCGGATCTACCGAGTGTTGAATCAAATTTAGGGAATCATAAAGATTTCCACAAAGCCATCGAAGAATTCCAGATGAGCATTAAAGAAGCCAAAATGAATGAGGTAATCATCATTACATATTTGGAAATATCTAAACTCAATCATTGTAATCTCACCCTCATATTGTTCCAAACCAAACGTGTCATTTTGGATCGAACTATTCCTTTAAATGATATGTACACCTGCAAATAATTGTCTTAAAAAAATAAGCTTACCGTGTCACCCCCACAGATTCAGATGACCCAGCCATTGAAGCAGAGTTACTCTGAGAAGCTGAACAAGTTGGAAAGCCAGTACAGGAGGCTGCTGGTAAATGAACTGTGTAAAGATCTGCCTTTATGTCCCGCATTCTGTAAGAACTGTGCGTCTGAGTCTCTTGTGCTCTTGTGTTTGCAGAAATGCTCAGGTGAGAGGCAGAGACACCTGGACAGCCTGCATGACTTTGTATCCCGCGCCACTCAGGAGCTGATCTGGCTCAATGAGAAGGAGGAAGAGGAGGTGGCTTTCGACTGGAGTGACCGAAACAGTAACATTTCGAGGAAGAGGGATTATCATGCAGTAAGACCATCCAACCCACATCAACTGAATGTTGTACTCAGTCTAAAGGGCCTGAGTGATAGAATATTTAACATAAGTTTATGTAATCTTCTTTCAAAAACATTAAAAAACTCTTTGTGTATACACAGGGCTGGGTAGGTTACTTTTAAAATGTTTCACTACAGATTACAAAATACATGCTTTAAAAAGTCATTTGTAACGTATTTCGTTACATTACTCAAGTTTAGTAACTTAATCTAAATACTTTAGAATACTTTGGAATACTAATAAGTGTGGAACAAACACAAAAAAGGTCATTGCAAGTTTTTATCACACAATTCTGACTTTTTCCCTCAGAATTGTGTGATATAAAGTTGAAATTGTGAGTTATAAAGTAAGAATTATGAGATATAAACTCACAATATTGAGAAAAGTCAGAATTATGAGATATAAACTCACAATATTGAGAAAAGTCAGAATTATGAGATATAAACTCACATACTAAATTCACAATTGCAAGAAAAAAAGTCATTATTGCAAGTTTATATCTCCCAATTCTGACTTTATAGGTATTTATTACTTGCAATTGTGAGTTTAAATCTCGCAATTCTGAGAAAAAGAAGTCATAATTGTGAGGAAAAAAACAAAAAGTGAGAAAAAGTAGCAGTGACGAGTGAATTATAAAATGACTCACAAAACATGAAAACAGTCGTGGATCATCAGGTCATGACAGGACAGTTCAGTTGACAGTTGGGCAATTTTTTCATAAATTCAGTCATTTTGTCTTGTTCAGGACAGAACTAAATAAAAATAACAACATTTTTATGATCCTCTTAAAAGTATTAAAATGTTGATGAAACTTAACTCCTCTTTTTCAGACTGTCAAGAGTCAGAGAATCACCAATCGCTGTTTAAATGACATTAAAACTCAAAGTAATCACTTTGGTAATCTAAAACACTTTTCAGATGTAACTGTAATCTGATTACCACCCATTTAAAATGTAACTGTAATGAAATACAGTCACTCAAATTTTGTATTTTAAATACGTAACTAAGTTACTTGTATTTCGATACTCCCCAACCCTGTGTATATGTATAGTTTGTCATCAGATGGATTAGCTATGATAAATAGCGTTTTGGTTTGATTCATTCTAGCAACATGAAAAGCTGCACTACAAACTAACTTTAACTGCTCCAGCAGTGAACACATCCTCTTCTACTGGAGCTGTTTGATTTTGTGTTTGTCTTCAGTTGCCTGTGCATGTTAAGGTGCAGTTCTTGAAAAGATATCTGCGGCAGGAACGTCCTCATATGCCTGCGTCTTTCCACAGGATCTCATGAGAGAACTGGATGACAAGGAAGAGGTGATCAAGTCAGTACAGGAGAGGGCAGAGAGCCTCCTGCTGGAGAACCATCCGGCCAGACTGACCATCGAGGTAGAGCCGACTGACAATTTAAAACAAAATTTTCCATGTAAACTTTAAAACATAGTTTTCATGAATAAGATATAAAAAGGTCATGAAACTACTCTTTAAGGAATTCTGCACCCGTCATTTATTTACTCTCATGTTGCTCCAAACCTGTTGGAGTTTTTTTAAGTGGAGCACAAATGGAGGCGTTTAGCAGAACGCTCACGCTGCTCTTTTCCATATAATGAAGGTTATATGATGAGAGTAGTTAGATGTAGGCGAACTTGTACATTATTTTTAAGTCTTCTAAACTTTTCCCCTCTGCTCTTCGCATATTTACACTTGACATTTTCATATTAGAATATAGAGCAGACGTCACATGGACCACATTTATGATATTTTTTTATTGGTGCTTTGTCTTTTTGTAGCTTGGCAGCTTCCATCTTCATTCACGATAATTATATGTAGAAGAGCATTGAACATTCTGTGAAACTTCTGTTCTGTGAAAGAGAGAACGTTTTTATAAGAGTGAGATAAAATAAAATAAAATAATAAAATGCAACATAATTAAAACTGAGTAAATGCATAGATATTCCCTCTAACTGTAGGGACACATTTTATTTTTATTTTACAATTAAATTAAATTAAATTAAAACTGAGTAAATACATATATGTTCCCTCTAACTGTATGGGAACATTTTTATTAATGTTTTATTTTTTATTTTACCATTTCAAAAAAAATAAGGTAAAAAATAATAAAATAAATGAAGGTTCCCTCTAACTGTATGGAAACATTTTATTACTATTTTGTTTTTTTATTTCACTATTACAAAATAAAATAATAAAATAAAATAGAAGTTCCCTCTAACTGTATAGAAACATTTCATTACTATTTTGTATTTATTTATTTATTTTACCATTCTAAAATAATGAAATAGAATAGAATAGAATAAAGCAAACATAAATTTAAATTTAGTCAATGCATACAGAATATGTTCCCTCTAACTGTATGGAAACATTTCATTAAATTTTTATTACTGCTTGCTTTTTTATTTTACCATTCCATAATGAAATGAAATGAAAAGAAACCGTTTTTTTTTTTTGACCGTTCTGTTTCCGTCCGTGAATCAGGCGTACCGAGCAGCCATGCAGACGCAGTGGAGCTGGATACTGCAGCTCTGTCACTGTGTGGAGCAGCATCTGAAAGACAACGCGGTCTACTTTGACGTGAGTTTCACAGCTGTTTTTAGCGCAACAGATTTTCATGACTTGTGTCAGTTCATATCAGACCTACAGGTATGCCGTTACTCTCCTTACAGTTTTTCAGCGATGCCAAAGAGTCATTGGATTACCTTAAGAGCCTCCAAGACGCCATCCACAGGAAGTACAGCTGCGACCGGAGCAGCAGTTTGCATCGGCTGGAGGATCTAATTCAAGAGTCCATGGTTAGTTCGCTTCAACACAATAAATGCATGCGATTTCTTCAGATCTCATCCCTGTCCATTAATGTGTAGGTGTATGTGCATGACTGAGGCATGACGGAGTGATGTTTGTTCTTCACAGGATGAGAAAGAACAGCTTCTGAAGTACAGTAGCACTGTGGGTGGGTTAGTGGGCCGGGCGAAGTCCGTTGTTCAGCTCAAGGCTCGCAACCCAGAGAATCCCATCAGAACTTCCATCCCGGTCAAAGCCATCTGTGACTACCGTCAGATAGAGGTACGGTCACCACGCCTGAACCGCTGCTGCCGCTATTAACAGCAGTGTCTGCCATAATGCATTTGTGTCTCTCCCCAGATCACCATCGGCAAAGATGATGAATGTGTTCTAGTGGGTAATTCTCACAGGGCAAAGTGGAAAGTGATCAGTCCATCTGGAAATGAGGCCATGGTGCCTTCGGTCTGCTTCAGTGTTCCTCCACCCAACAAGGAGGCAGTTGAAATGGCAAGCAGGTGAGGACATTCTGGAACTTCATTTTGTTTTGTTTGCGAAGTAGAAGTAGTGACTGATCTTTTCTTCTGTACTGTGACGTACATCCGAGTATAACAGATTATTGGAAAAGAAAAAAGTAGGGCGACGACTTGGTTTTATGCATCGGTTGTTGATTGGATGATGGAGATGTGGGCGTGGCAAAAGTGTATGCAGGTGAGCGTGAGCTTGCGGGGCGGAGTTTAAGAGCACTAAATGATTGGATACGTCAGCAGTCTAACGTTTTCCAGTTAGGACATTTTAATTAAATATTACGAGCTTATTTTTTAAATATGAACCATATACACAGACTAATTGTTAATAAGACAGTCCCTCCAGAAAAACACGATTATGCGATCGCTTGATTTCATGCATAATCAGCCAAAGTCCACATATTTATGCGGGGGTCACATTTTTTCAAATACGCCGCACTTTCGCCACATAAATTGCTGATTTCAGCAAGCAAAATATGCGGGGCTAGCATGATTTCATAATCCCTGTATTTCCGTTGCAAAAAAGTCACATACATCTTAGAAAGTTGAAAAATGTTGTGTTTACTTCACACAAGTAAAGCGCCATTATTTTCCCACTATTGCCATGGGAACCTTATGAAGTGACGTAGTTACACGACGTGAACATCATCTGCAAACCCCGCGGTGAAACCGTGATGAAGACGCAAATCATTCTCATTTGCCAACAAAAATAAGCGCAAAAGACCGAAGCAGTTTCCCGGTGTGTCACATGACAGTGGGGGAAAATTATTCTGCACTCCGTGCAACTGCGTGTCGGACCGCAGACGACGCTGTATATTAGTAGAGTGTGAAATAATTCACGTTGCAGTAAGAGATTGGAAGCACTTCATTTAACAGAAGATGTGTGTTTTGTATCGCTACCTCTGTAAAACAGGAAGCACACATTTTATTTGTTTATATTTTATTTATTCATTTTTACAGAAGTTGTTGAATATTCCTTTTGTAAAGCAACAGAACTTGTTTGACTCAATGTTTTGTAAGTTTGATTCATGTGTTAATGAAGCTCTGAAATAAATCAGAATGAGAACTGAAATATTCAGTGATTTAGTAGCTTCTCGTCACAGGAAGTGATCAGAAATGACTCTTGACATGAAGGTAGTATCTAGTGAGAACAGGGTGTTGGAGAATCACCTTTTTTTCCTCTTTTTCATCAAACCGCAGTTTTTGCAAGTTCCCGCAATTTCATTGCATTAAAAAAATAGCAAAAATATTCCATCGCATTTTTGAAGAAAACGTGCCGCATAATCAAGGATTTTTGCCCGCAACAATCACAAAAAAAATCCGCGTTTTTCTGGAGTGACTGATAAGATGTATAACATGCATTTAGAAAATGGTGAATTTTCATTTCATGCCAACTTTTAGAGTGAAGTGTACCAATTTATGTCAAAATATGATAAAATACAGCAATTTAGTAATTGTTTAAACTAGGGCTGCATGATATATATCAAAATGATCGCAAATGTATATATCGTGATATGCATATTGCAGGAAATAACTTACATATGTGTGACATGTTTAATGTTATTAGGCACAATAAGCAAAGTACTCGCGCTCACAGAAAGCCGCCCCTCAGACAGCGCGCGATCCTGATTTCAGTTCACCACATACACACAAAATAATGTCAAAATGCCCGTCTTGGTGAGTATTCACGTAAACACGGTCAGCGATGTTGAGATAGAAAGTGTGTGTGTATCAGTATATTGGATCCGTGCAGCTTTTAAAGCAGCCTAATAAAACTGCTTCTGTCTGTCAATCAAGCAACAAAAGACAAAGAGAAAATCACTCACTGCTCTCGACTGAATAACTTTTGTAGCTTTAATAAGAATCAGTGTATACTAAGCATTGCTTTATGTTATCGCACATTGCATTTTCTTCAGTATCGTGCAGCCCTAGTGTAAACAGAGGGAAGTGTCTATATTTGTCCTGTATCATTCCTATTCATCTCAATGGCAGTTTCAGTTGCTCACAAATGTTGAATATTAAATATTGGGTCTCTTTCTCTCTCTCCATCAGGATTGAGCAGCTGTATCAGAATGTTCTGGCTCTGTGGCATCACTCTCACATTAACATGAAGAGCGTCGTGTCCTGGCACTATCTGATGACTGACATCCGCGCCATCCGCAAAAGCACCGTTGCCTCGGTACAGATCTTCTGTTCTCTGTCCCTTGAGACCAAAGTTATGTTTTAAACCCTTGTGAGTTATAGCGCAATGTTAATTTCCCTCCTTAGATCAAGACCCTGTTGCCAGGTGATCACGAGCAGGTACTGAGCAGCCTGCAGTCCCACTTTGAGGACTTCCTGCGGGACAGCGATGAATCGGATGTTTTCACAGTGGCTGATTGTGCCCAGCTGGAAAAGGAGGTTCTGGCTTGTAAGGAGTACTACGAGGAACTCCTCAAATCTGCAGAGAGAGGCAAGTTACTGTTCACATACACGCACACATATGCAGCAAAGTGACCGGAAGTCATGCGTTTTCAAAGACGGTGCCCGTATCAGGAACTGGGAGGCTGTTCAGAGAATAGTTGAACTATATGTTCGAATTAGCAGTGACTGGCGCCACCAGACATATAGCATGTGCTCATTAGAAACACATGTTCTCCTAAGCCTATTAAGTAGAAAGTTAATACTATAAGGAATGATGTTTTGTCCATGCGCTCATCTATGCATTTACATTTCAGCTGGATGTTGAACTTCGGTATTAACCATTTGTAATGCATCTAAAACCATTATGCATTTTAAATATTTTTGTTGCGCTTATTGTGTGGTTTCATAAGTTCACTATATCTGCTGCCTGTAATCTAATAATGAAGTCCTGAGATATTGTCTGCAAAACTCATCATATTTACAGGCGCATACACGAGTGTTAAAAATTAATTCCGCTTAGTTTTGTTGTCACTAACTACATTTTCACTGTATTTTCTCCAAGAAACAATAGTACAAACTGTAAGTTATTGTATGGACATCATGGAGTCTCACTGATGTAATGCTTTGCCCTCTGGTGGTCAACAGAAGAACACGAGGAGTCTGTGTACAACCTCTTCATTACTGAGGTGCGTAACTTCCGCATGCGTGTGGAGGGTCATGAGGAACAGCTGATCCGGAAAATCCGCACTCCGCTAGACAGAGATGACCTGCAGGAGTGTCTGCTGCGCATCACCGAACAGGAGGTTTGATCTTCAGCTTCATTTTTGGATCAACGCTTGATGTCCAGTGTAAAATCTTGAAACAAAAACAGTTTCTGTAATTCACCTGGCTTCTTCTTCTCACACATTCAGAAAAAGAAGGTAGAGCTGGATAGGTTGAAGGAGGACCTGGAGATCCTGAGAGAGAAGTGTGAAGTTTTCCTTAGGCAAGCAGCCACCTCTCCATCCGTCCCCACGCTTTCCTCTGAGCTCAGCATCCTCACCCAGAGCACGAACCAGGTCTACTCCATGTGCTGCATCTACCTGGAGAAGTGAGTCTTTACTCGGTCCTTAAATGAGATGTGTTTGAAAGAGTCAAGATGAGTATTACTTATGTGACCTTGTGGTTAGTAGATGTGCTTCACGCATTGTTTCAGTCAGTCTTGTGACACTTCCCAGTCTTATTCTCCACTCTTCTCAACATTATCTGTCCTTATCAAATGGTTTAAAAACAAAAAACAAAAAAAAACTTCAAATTGCCATTACCAGGCCAATGGTAAATTGTCTTTAAATTTTATTTCAATTAAAATTAAAGCTCTAAAATGTTTATAGGGGACCTTTTATGCCTTTTTTTCTTGTGGCTTGATTTTGTTTTTGGACTCCACTAGAATTGGTTTTCCTGCTTAAATGTTTAAAACAAACAAACAAAAAAAAAACATTTTTCCCATATTGTCCATTGTGCAGCTCCTCTCTTCCCAGTCTGTCAGTAACACTCCGTTTACTTCCTGTCTCTATAAAGCCCCTCCTTCTGAAAAGCACAATGTGCTCTCATTGGTCGGCTGGAGCAGTGTGCCGTGATTGGTGTTTGGGAAATGCCCCGCCCCTTACCATAAACGCCAGTTTCAACACACTACTAACTAACTCAACCAGGCCCCGCCCCTTTATTCAGCATATGAATTATTTAAATGAGGAATATTGTGAAGAAAACTCAAGATGGAGGGAGTTCAGAAACACTGATATAGAGAAGAACTCCTGCTGGAGGAACTTTGGGACTTTGCAGAGCTTACTTTTTTAAGAGCTTTTACACACTAAAGATGGATGAAAAATATAATAATATATATAAAAAAAGCATAATAGGAAACCTTTAATCAGCTAGAAAGGGCTGACTTCTAACTGACTTTATTATCTTTTACACTCAGGATGAAGACAGTGAGCTTGGTGGTGAAACACAGTCAGAGTGCCGAAGCTCTGGTCAAGCTTTATGAAGCCAAGTTGTGCGAGGAGGATACAGTCAATGCTAATATCAAATCTATCGATGGTGTCGTGAGCACTCTTAAGGTAATAAACTCTCATTGTAACTTTGAAATGCTGTCTCAATGATGGTTTAATCATGGAACATCTTTGATTTTTTTTTTTAGCAATGGAGGTCGGAAATCGATGAAAGACGGGAGGTATTCCATGACTTGGAGGACGAGCTGCAAAAGGCACGAGTGGTCAGCGAGCGTATGTTCAAAACGCACAACGAGAGAGACTTTGATTTGGATTGGCACAAGGAGAAAGCAGACCAGCTCAAAGAACGATGGCAAAACATCCACTCTCAGATTGAAAACAGGTTATTAAGTTGATTCTATGCCATGCTGCAGGGAATAGAGTGCTTTTCAGTTATTTTTCGCATATACATATATGAATTTGGCAGACGCTTTTATCCAATGTGACGCATTGCATTCAGGGTATACATTTTATCTGCAATTTGAGCTAGAGGAATGCATATAGCTTAATGCATCGACATTTATTTTGATAAGGCACGATTCATCTTGTTTGTGATTGTTTGATGTTATTTGTTTTCCATTGTGTTCAGACTCCGAGACCTGGAAGGCATTAGCAAATCTCTTAAGTACTACAAAGACACATACAACAGCCTGGATGAATGGAGCAAAGAAATGGAAGCGAAGCAACTCAAGGCCCAAGAGAATCAACCTGAGGACAGCAAGGCCTTGGCTGAGTTCCTTAACCAGCAGAAAGTACGAAGACGTTTTTATATGTATTAAATTTACATTTAAATTTCACTAATATGTTATATTAGTTCACCTAACATTTGTTTTGTTTCTAGGTTTTGGTTGCAGAAATCGAGCAAAAACAGAGCAAAATTGAGGAGTGCCAGAAGTATTCGGAGCATTATGCAGTTGGAGTGAAAGTAAGACAAAATCATTTCTTGGAAATATTCTGACATTACAAAATATATGGTTAATTGTATATGGTTGATACAATTTTTTATACCGTCTCATGTGAATATTTCAATCATGTTATTACCATGTGACACCAGTACTTTACCATAGTACCATTATAGTTATTTTATGTGGAAATGCAATACTCAAAAATCCCCAGAGAAACAGTAAAATAAAAACAAAAATAGTAATATGGCACATCCCTGTTCGTCTTTAAGGACTATGAACTGCAGTTGATGACTTATAGAGCCATGGTTGACTCTCAGCATAAATCTCCAGTGAAGAGGAGGAAGATGCAGAGTTCCTCTGATGTCATCCAGCAAGAGGTACGAGAGAAATATTACCCATTTTCATAGGCTTATACTGCTATTCTATTGAGTTTATATGAGTAAGCATGTCTTTGCTTCCCTCCTCAGTTTATGGACCTTCGAACACGTTACACAGCCCTGGTCACTCTCATGACACAGTATGTGAAGTTTGCAGGTGAAACACTGAAGAGGGCGGAAGAGGACGAGGTAGGGCAGTTGTTGACGTTTTTTCGCCTTTCATGCTTCATCTAATAGAGTTGATTAGCATTAGCATCATAGCTGAAATGCTAATGTTCCCTTTCTGGTTTTTGCTTTGTAGCAGCTTTATTGCATGGTATTTAGCAAGTCTATACTCCCAGCCATGTTTCATTCACCAATTAGAACAATGACAAACAAGCTAACATAAGTTTATTGCACTCTGCTGAAGTTTCCTGCAATTCAAAATGTTGCTTGGACATTTCTTTTGATACAAAATAGCACATATTGCTGTATTTTGTATCATTGCTGGTGACCTTGTCTCTTGGGAAAGCATGTCCTGGAAAAACGCTGAGGAGTACATACAAATACGTGGTGGTGGTGATTTTTCAGCCTTTTATTGGTAAGTGGGAACCGCCTTTTCTCCAAGTGGTTGACTGGAAGATGACTGTGCCTTTCATTTCAGAGGAGGAAATCATTGGAAAATGCGGAGTACTTAAGCTGGACTGAGAGCATGGAGCTGCAGAAAGCTGCAAGTGAAGAGGAGATCACCAGGCTCCGGCGCCAGGTACTGGAACTTGAGGCGTCACTCTCTAACAGGCAACAGCAGCTGGACATCTTGGGAGCAGACATTGAGATGCAGAAAAAGTCAATTGAGGACTTGACCTTACAGAAGTCAAAGGCTGAGTATGAGGCCCAGAAATATCGCGTCGAGCTAGAAGGTGTGATCAAAAGCAAGGGTTCCATCGAGCAAGAGCTGAATCGTGCTCGACAACAGGTTCAGCAGTCAGAGGCCAAACAGGCCTCCCTGGAAGAGAGTCTCCGTAACTTTAAAAAGAGCATAGAGGAAAGTACTGTAGCCCGTAAGAAGCTGGAAGAGCATTTACGTCGCAAGGACAGTGACGTACAGGGCCTGGAGGAGCACAGTCGTACGCTAGAGCGAGAACTGAGGGCTAAGGAAGATGCCGAGGCAGAGCTCCTTAGCCAAGTGAGAATCATGGAAATGGATCTGGTCCACAAGTCGGATGTCAGAATGATGCAAAGTGAATCCTTGTTGGGTTTCTCCAAAGAAGGTGCGCAACTGTCCAATTTTACAACCAGTTCTTCAATAATCCATTCTGAAGCTGAGGCTGAGGTCCTGCAACGCAAAATGGAAGAGCTCATTATGGGCAAGAAACGAGCTGAGAATGAGATCAAGACTTTAAAGTCTGAACTGAACTCAGTTATTGTCCACAAAACTGTGGCCGAGGAGAAATCCCAACGTTTCAAAGAACTCTTAGATGAGGCAAACAACAGGCTGTTGAAGCTCCAAGTGGAAATGGATGCAGATAGGTCCAACATGAGACAGAAAGCTGAGGAGTTAAGACAAGAATCTTCTGAACTGAAAAAGTCTGTCTATGTTTACCAAGAACAAATCAAGTCTCTCCAAAGAGACAAATCGGCTCTGGAGCAGAGGGTGCTTTTCCAGAAGACAGAGGTTGATGGCATAAAGGACCAGCTTAAGGTCAACCAAGGAAAACTTCTACAGTGGACCTCCTTGGAACAGGAGAACACTCATAAGTTGAGGTGCCTGGAGGATGAGTTATCTTCCAAACAGACTGAAGTTGAGCAGATGGCATTCAAGGTCAATGAACTTAATAGAAAGAATCAGTTATTGGAAAATGATACCCGACATCTTAAGGTAAGTATTGAGTCAATCCAGCAAGACAAATCACATGCTGACCAAAAGATTAAAACCCTGAAAGGTGAAGCAGAGGTTTTGAAGGAGCAACTGCAGAGAGCCAAAGACGAGATCAACCTCAAGACAAGGACAGAGAAGGAAGCTCAACACAAAATCAAAAACCTCGAATTAGAGCTTCAGAAAAGTTCCTTGCAAGTGACACAGCTTGCTAAGAAAGTAGAGGAACTCAAGAAGCTTAACATGGACAGTGAGCGTTCCATTAAAAATGTGAAAGCAGAACTCGATCGAGCATCCATTGAGATTGACAGTAAGGAACAGCAAATTAATATACTCAGATCCCAGGCAGAAAGTGCAAAATCTCAGGTAAAAATATTTGAAGAGGAACTTCAAAATAAAACACAGGTATCTCACGAGCTTCAAATCAAACTTAAAGATTACAACGAAGAAGCCAAAAAGACAACCGAGCTACAGCAGAAGATCAAGTCTCTCACGTTGATCATCACCAACTATGAAAAAGATATTTTAAATATCAAAGCAGAGCTGACTTCCATAACCACCGAGAGGAATCTGGCTAATCAGAAGGTTCAGGAACATAAAGTCGAGATTAATAACCTGAACATGGCTTTAAAAAAAGCCATAGGAGAGTCTCAAAGGGAGTCGTCTGAAGGTAAGAAGAGCATGTCAAAGGTGCGAGAACTTGAAAATGAGCTTTTGAAATGTAAGCAGACGATTAGCAGGATCAGTGGAAGTTCAGAAAAGGCCACGGTAACCCTGAAACAGGACATTTCATCTCTTCAGAGGGATAAGCAAACCGCTGACCAGAAGTTACAGGTGTTAAAATGTGAATTTGATGATCTTAGTTCCACTCTAAAAAGAACAAAAGATGAGCTACAGCGGGTGACGGAAGAAAACAGATTAAGTCAGTCCAAACTCAAAGAATTGGAGGCAGAAGTCCAAAGGAAAAGTTCTGTTATGCGAGAATTGAGCTCAAGCGCAGATAAATCCGTACTGAATTTAAAACAAGAACTAGTCACTTTTCAAAAGGATAGAAATGCTGCAGAAGACAAAATAACAAGTTTAACTCTCCAAACGTCAGAACTGAAGCAGAAGTTGAGACAAACCCAGGAAGAGCTTAAGCAGAAGCAAAATCAAGCGGCAGCTGCCGAGTTGACGTCACAAAAGCTTGGCGAACAATTTGACAATTGTAAAAAGATGCTCGATGATCTCAAAGGTAAACTCGACTTACAGAAGAAAGGCTATGAGACTCAACTGCAGTTGTTGCAGGCTGAAATGGAGCAAAAGCTTTCGTTGCAAGAATCACGCTTAAAGTTGGATCATGAGAGGAAATCAAAGGAGCACTCGCATTCTGTGGAAACTGCGGAGAGAGACAACAAGCACCTGTCTCAAGAAGTGGAGAAGTTGAAAGCATTAATTTCCAATGCAACAAAAGCCAAACAACAGGCTGAACAAAACCTCTGCAATGTCCGCATACAGTTGGACGAATCTGGCAGACAGAGGGGAATTCTTGACCTCGAACTTCTCAAAGCAAAATCAAAGATTTCGGAGTTAGAAACTGAAAAAATCAGGGTAAAATCCAGCATCTTTCAACTCGACAATATTCACAAAGACAGCTCAAACGAGATATCAAGGTTAAAGCAAATGTTAGCAGAGACTGAGCAGAAACTAGACATCTCCGAAAAGGAAGCAAGATCTCTGAAAGAACAGATTGTCTCATATATAAAGGAAATGAAGTCTCTACAGGAGAAGAATCTGAAGCTTGAGGTAGCAGTCAACTCTGAGCAGAAGCATTTCAAAGAATTGGAGGCACGTGTACAAGCCAGTCATCAGTGTGCAAAAGACGAAGAACTGGCAAAGCTGAAGACTGAACTTCAACTGACTCAGAAAATTGTTGCGTCGCATGAAGAAGCGAAACAGAACCTGGAAGAGGAACTAAAGAAAATGAAAATGAGCTCTGAGGTACGACTTCAAGTGCATTCACAGTTTTCTGTAAAAACTTTCATTAAAAGGTGAAGTGTGTGATTTCTTTGTGTTTTAACAATGTACAGAGACAACTGTAAGTAAAGGTGCTTTCACTCTTGGTTCCATAGCTTGGTCAGTTTTTATTCTATTCCCACTAATTTGTGGGTCACATCCTCGGTATGCTTGCATCATCCAATTGGCAACTGTTTACCCTTGTTGCTTGGTAATGATAATGCGGGACAAGGTAGCAAAATAGAAAGGTTTGCTCGGCTCACTTTTATACTTCCGCTCATCTGCCGCAACGATTCCAGAGAATACGGAGCTTCCGCTGGAGGTGAGGAGAAATGACAAGTTATGAACATTTCTCTCTCTGCTTGCAGTGCATGAGTCTTACTTTCAAGAAAGCGAGTGACCGCAGACTCAATATCATCAATAGCAGATCACTTGTATGATTTAGGACAATTGCATTCACATCAGATACAAACCCTACCGGAGAATCCCAGACACCTTTTTTAAGTGGAAGTCATGGGTTACAGGTATGCACCCAAGTTCTAAAAACAGTGTTCACATTATCCAAACAAACCATATTCTGACGTCAAGTATGCACCAAAAGTTTGAAAGCACCCAAGTCATTTGATAGTTGTCCTACTTGCTCTTCTCCAGAATTTGAAAAATGATTGCTGCCGTGATCATGGTAATAGCACAATTATTGCATGAGGCAAAAAATGCTCACTTTTGTGAATAAAAACAGTAGAAGATGCAGCTCTATTAGTGCAGAAATCACACACTTCACCTTAATTCTTATATAAATATGAGTGTATAAATGTAAAGTAATATATAATTAGATGATTTATTACAAAATGTATATAAGTTTACAGTATGATATCATCATCATAGAGTCTAGATTTCAATTTAGGTTCAGTTTTAGATTTGGTCAGATCTGAGAATACAGTAGATTGGATGTTACATCTAAATGTATTATTTCACGCTCTAATTGCATGAATGATCTCATGCTTGCAGATGGAAAAGGAAAAAGTGCTGGAGGAGCTACGAAAGGTCAAGCAAACCAAAATGCAAGTAATCAACGAGAGAACTCTGGAATATGCTACCAAGAAAACAGAAAATTCGGTTCCACTCCAGAATTCGAATGCATTTGAAATACACGGAAACCAAGTGACGGTTGGGAACAGTCAGAGCGACATCGCTGACCCTATAGTCCGGAAAAGCTCAGTTGATAAAGCCAGGTCTGGTAAAAGCCAGACTGTTTCATTCAATATCAATGATTCTGAGTCCTCCATCGATCCTGCTTCTGACTCGCCTATAACAAGTAAATCGAAAGGGCTAAAAATGGAGTCGTCTTCCAATAAAATTCAAGGTCTCCGAGGACGGATAAGTATTAAAAAGTTAATAAAAACGAAAATAATTACTCAGGAAATTGTTCTCAAGTTGCAAGCAGGCCTCATCACTATAGAGGAGATAGAAGCGTCACTTGCTCAATTTGTTGGTAAACCATCCTCAATTGCAGGTGTTTATATGGAGTCTAGCAAGAAAAAGCTGTCCTTCCTCGATGCTGTTGCAGGAGGATTCATATATAAAACCTACGCCATTGAGCTTTTGGAAGCGCAAGCTGCCACAGGATACATCATTGATCCTATGACAGGTGAAGGTCACTCTCCTTCAGATGCTTTTGAGAAAGGTATCCTTACTGAGGATCTCAAGGACAAAATAGGTGATGCTTACAAAGCAGTCAGTGGCTATCCTCACGCTGGGAAGATTCTGTCAGTGTTTCAGGCTATGGAGGAGAGAATTCTAGATAGACACAGAGGGAAAGCGATCATGGAAACTCAAATTGCTACTGGAGGTTTGATTCATCCATTGATTGGAAGTAGGGTACCCATGGATTGTGCACTAGAGCAGGGGCTCATAAATCAAGCCACCCTTCAAAGTCTCTATGACCCAGTCAGTAACCCAAAAGATTATCATTACCCAGAAACGGGGCAGAAGGCGTACTACAGCGAACTGCTCCGATTCTGTGTATATGATGTCAACGGTGGAGTATATCTTCTTCCTTTTGGTGACCAGCATCTCTTCACCCTCTCGCCTTCCAGCAAACACAGAATATCTGTCATCAACACTTCTGACGGTGCGAAAATGTCAGCCTATGAAGCATATAAGGCCGGTCACATTGACAAGAGAACTTACCTGTTTCTCTCACAACAAGAGAGCGAATGGCAAGAGATGACCATCATGGACTCAAGCAGGAATCTTTTACACATCCTAACAGACCATAAGAGTGGGCGGCAGATTTGCATTGAAAATGCTCTTAGTCTGAAAATTCTCCAAGCGGAAGAGCTCAGTAGCTACCGGAGTGGTCAGCTCAGCATTCCCGAGTTTGCTGATCTTTTGATTTCCAGAAGAGTTGCCTTTAAACTTACAAACAGTCCCGTCGCAGGACTCTGGGACGTTTCTTTGAAGAAACGACTCCCGGTTTTCAAAGGACACCAGCAGAACCTTGTGGACCGACTCACCGCATTGAGGTTGCTAGAAGCCCAGGCTTGCACTGGAGGCATCTGCGATCCAGCGACTGGAGAAAGGGTTCTGATTACAGAAGCACAACATCGAGGACTCTTGGATGAAGGTTTTGCCAGACAGATCCAGCAATATGAGCAAGCCTACTATGGTATCATTCACCCTCAAACTGGGAAGACTTTGACTGTGGCTCAGGCAATGCAAGAGAACCTTTTCCCAAAAGATGTCGCAGTGAGGTGTCTTGAGTTCCAGCTGGCAACTGGTGGGCTCATAAACCCAGAGAGCCAAGAGAGAGTCTCATTGGAGGACGGCATACAGAATTGCTTGATCGACAAAGCCACCGCTGCTCATCTTCAACATGACCATTCCCATTCGAAATGTATCACTTGCCCCAAAACCAAGCGAAAAATGTCTTTCAAGGAAGCTCTAGAAAAGTGCGTCTTTGACAGCCACACTGGGTTTGTTCTTCTTAAAGTAACAAAGCCTCATAGTACTGGCAATACTTCATCTTTCCAATACTTCTGGACCTATCGGCACTTCTGATGATGTTTTTTGGTGAATCTTTTGTATATGGCAGAAAAGGCAATTGACATAGCTAGTATATTAGCAACCCTGTATGATTGAGCATAATCCAATATAAAAGAATATTTTTATCCTGAAAAAAATTCCATAATGGTCAAAATGGTGTAAATGGGAGTCTTTAAAACATGGGATTTTTTTTCTATTGTAAGATATTGTTTAAAAATGTCTCATATGCAATTCATTTTTTCTTTTTCATGGCATTTTTAATTTATTGCCAAGCATGCTTCCATGTAAAATGGCTGGGAGCGTAATAGACCTGCTCATTCCTTACTGTATATTGCATTCAAACACAGAATTTGTTGCGCTAATAATGAATGTTTTACTTTGTTTTTTAATCCACCCTACAATTTCTTTTCAATGATTTTTAGAGGTCTGTTGAGGATGAGAAGAAAGAACATGGCGATAAAGTTAACAAGTTATTGAATTGGATGTCCAGTATGAAAACAAATCTGAACAAAGACGGAAAAGCTCAAAGTGATGGTAAACCCAGCACTGAGAGCGCTAGTAAACCCCAGGTAAACAAGTCAAACTACCCAATTGTTTTTTATTCCTTTTTAACAGGTCCATCAGCAGCTTGTCAAAATTATAGGAAGCTGACTTTTTTGACACATCCAAACTTTGCGAATATATCAAACACATCAAAACACATTTACGCTGTTACTTTTTTGAATAAAGATTGTTATTGTGTGTATCTTCAAATGTTTGTGTTGCTCACGTTTCATATAAAATTATCTACCCTTTCATTTCAGATTGTGATTTATTTAATCACCATATCACTATTTTTTAGATCAGCCACTAGGCATTTTCCCATTTTATACAAGGTGCCACAATGATAATTCAATGAAAATGTATCCACAAGCACATAAGTGGCAAAACAAACAGTGCATGTACAGTGTGATAAACTGTACAAATGACACTGGGCCATAAATCACCTGTGGTGATTATAGAATTCCCTGCTCTTGGGATGTTGCCGTATTTCTACACTTCATCAAACACATTCTTGCACACCACTCATTTCGGAGTGCTGCTCGGCTGTCTGAGCCAAGTCATTTCGGTGGTAAATGTGCTGTTGACTGACCAAGAGCAGAGAACAATTTACATGCCATATAAAATAAATTCTTTCCCAAGTTAGAAAGTTGTGTCAGAATGACCATTCATCCATCTGCAATGTCACATCCCTAATGACAGACTATGCACTTCTCCAAACAAAAGATTGATTACTCAACCGTCGTGTTTATATAAACATGGCAAAATGTCTTTAAAAATACAGTGAGATCCAAAAGTCTGAGACCACTTGTGGAAATTTCTGTTTTACTCCTCATTACAACTCAAATGATAAGCATAACAATTTGAGTGAAAAGTGACACTGAAAAACACACAAAAAAAACATGAATTTCAGAATCTTTATTTGCTTTAAAGGTATAATTCATCCCAAAATGTACTCGCACTCAAGTTGATCCAAACCTGGATGAGTTTCTTTCTTCTCTTGAACACAAAAGAAGATATTTTAAAGAATGTTAGTATTCAAACAGTTGACGATAGCCATTGACTTTCATAGTGTGGAATAAAATACTATGGAAGTCAACAGCTTCCGTCAACTCTCTGGTTACCAGCATTCTTTAAAATATCTTCTTTTGTGTTCAACAAAAGAAAGAAACAATTTTGATGACAAAATTTTGGGGTGAACTATCCCTCTTATAGCAGCATGCACACAAGCTGACATGGACTCTACAGATTTGTGTAAAATCTGTTGATCATGTTATCCAGCATGATTTGTGAACGTTACTGAGATCATTTTGTGCTTCATTTGGAGCAATACGTTTAGTACAAAGGAGCACACGTTCAATGTCACAATATCTATAAATGATTAAATTTAGCATACGCTTTTATCCAAAGCGACTTACAATTATTATATTTATAAATAATTGGTAACAGTGTTGCTTCACAGCATGAAGGCACCTGGTTCAAATCCAGCCTCAAGCCTTTCAGTGGCCTAATGGTGAGGGAGTCCAGCTTGTAACCTGAAGGTTGTTGGTTTGATTCCCACGCCGGCAGGAATTGAAGGTGGGGATTGTGAATGAACAGCTCTCTCTCCACCTTCGATTCCATGACTAAGGTGCCCTTGAGCAACCTAACCCCTAATTGCTCCCCTTGTAAGTCACTTTGGATAAAAGCGTCTGCCAAATGAATAAATGTAAATGTAAATGAGACACTAAGGGCCAGATTTACTAAACATTTCTGAGCGCATTTCCAAAAAAGTTCTGTGTGTGATCTACTGACGATGAGCAAATTAAAGAACACCATTTATTTCCATATCGACCAATGCAATCTATGAAGAGCAGCGCAAAAACACATGCCTTTTTTGGGCGTTAAATAATGGCACAAATACCAGTAAATCGACTAGCGCAAACCTTAATAAATCACCTTGCATGATTCTTTTAAATTACTCGCCCATAAATTTTGTGCCTGAAAGGGAATATCTTACAAATGCATGTGTAATAAGGTCAGCCGCAGAAATAACCCCGTCCGCACCCTTTCAGTGCTAATTTTCACAGCGTGTCTTTAGTAAATCCTGGCAGTAGTTTTTTTAACGCCAAAAGAGCATTTGCGATGGCGCAAGCTGCTAGTGAATCTCCAGCTTACTACAGGGGATTTGAGAATGAATGGATGGAAATTATATCTTTTAATTTAACCTATTCAAAATCATGAAAATGATCATTTTCTGGGTTAATTTAGATTTTGAATCCCAGGTTTTCAGTGTGGTCTCAAACTTTTGGACTCATGAAACTCTAACAGTGACATATCCCCACATTTTCTGTGAATTATATGGTTAGTGGTTGCTTAAAATCATTTATCTGATTTCAAATGATTGAATAGCCTACTGTAGAAGTTGGATGAAGTGGCTTTCAAAGTGAGACTAATCTTGACCTAATTTGCTAAACACTGTTTGTGATTATGTTATATTATAGATGTCAATGGAGGAGATGGTGACGAAGAAGGAACAAATTGGAGAAGCATTGAGAACTACCCAGCTGATGCTGACCAAACACAGTGACAAGTATGTTATAATTTTGACAGAGGGAACAATTCGCTGAGAATGAATTTCAGCTTGCATGCACTTTTTGTGTGTTGTTTAACTTAATGTATCATTTTTAAGTTCTTTATGTGCTTTCACAAAACAATTGTTTGTGTCACTAGAATGACAGAAGAAGAAAAGCAAGAAGCAAAAGAGCAGCTGAAATCTCTTCATCAGGCCTACAGCGAACTCTCTCAACAGTGTGCGGATGCAACTTCTTCAGCCGATCAGGTGAGATATTCTGCCACCGCAAACCAAATGGTGGTTAAAAAGGGTGATTATTGTGTGCAAAGTGTAAACTTTCTCTCCAGCTGCATGACTAACATTTGTTTTGACAGCTTGAAATATGTAGCATGGTAAGACAGTTTCCAAAAGCCTCATCCACTCTAACTTTTAATGCCACCACCGCGATGCTGACAAAGACTTTTGTGTGTGTGTTTTATAAAACTTCATGGTAAACTGAGTATGCTGTAAACATACCTTGCATGTCAGCCAGTCTCACTCTTTCTTCTCAGCAGGACTGTGCACACGAGGTTCACATCATAACATAATGCTCTGCGTGTTTTCTCTAACTGTGTTGTTCTACAAAATACTGAGAGTTCTGTTCACAGATGCATGTAAGCTTTTATTGCGTCCCATTTCTCTTGCTGATGACTTTTGCACATGAGCTAGTACAATCCGTAGACTTGACTGATGGGTGAGTATGTTTGATCGTATTGATAACCAATATTGTTATCCAAATTTCTAGTGATTATGTTTGAACATACGTTCAGATTTCTTTTATGTCTTTCCAGGCACTGCTGGTCATCCAAGGGATTTTGGATGTTGAAAGCGGAGCTGTCATGTCTGTATGTTGCTCGGTGAACAATGGCCTCATCGACCACAACACAGGACTTGGTCTTCTAGAGGCTCAACTTGCAACCACTGGACTCATTTGGCCCGAGGAACACTTGTGTATGAACTTGGAGGACGCTTTCAAGAGCAAGCTTGTGGATGACACAATGTTCAAGCAACTGCAAGACTTGAATGAAGCTTTAAAATGTGTTCAGGATCCCCAGTTTGCTTCAGAACCATCGCCAGTTATAACGGCACTGGCGAACGGGGCTATATCTGTGCAAACGGCTATAAAAATCATTGAAATCCAGCTAGCGACTGGAGGGTTAAGATACAGCGGTGATATCCTACATCTGGAAAGGGCTTTTCAACTTGGCCTGATACCCCACTCACTCTTTATCCAGATGTTAGAGAGAAAGGACACTTGGAAGGACTTGATTGACCCCAACACTGCAGAAAAAGTCACACTTAGTCAGCTTGTGCAGAGGAGCCTGATCCACGAGCCGACAAGACTTCGCCTGCTTCCAGTGAAACGTGGAAAAGATGGAACTATATCCCTGACATCTGGGAGGGAGATTAACGTTATGAAAGCTATGCACGAGGGCGCCATTGATAGAGAGACCATGCTTCGGTTGCTGAGCACCCAGTTGTTTGCGGGAGGCATAGTTGACCCTAAAACCGGTCAAAAGCTGACCGTTGAGGAGGCCTTATCTGAGGGTCTGATTGATCAGGATGCTGCGAGCGAGATGTTGAGCCATCAAGCCCAAACTGGTGGCATTGTTAATCCTTGCAATGGGGCGAGACTTACAGTTGATGAGGCCGTCCAGTGTGACTTAATAACCTCTAGCAGTGCATTGTTGGTTCTGGAGAGACAGAAAGCCTTCATGGGTCTCCTTTGGCCTGACGCTGGTGAAATCCTCTCTTTCTCCACCTCTCTTCAGCAAAATATAATCACAGACAAACTGGCGTCTGAACTGCTGCATAATCGTCAGAAGATAACAGCTTTGTACATACCTGAAACCTCTGAGGTAGTTGACGTCGACTCTGCAGCGGAGAATAACTTGATTGAGACGTTTACAAAAGACTTGCTGAAGACAATAGAAATCCCAGATGTTTTTCCTGATATAGATGAACTGAAAAACAGGTTTTCGTCATGGTTGGTAATGCAGGAGCTACAAATGGAAGGAGCTTGTACATCCGGTGAAGAAACGAGTGGCGAAAACAGCACGGACGCACCATCTCTCTCGGAGGTGAAACAGTTATTTATTTCCTACCTCATGATGAATAGCTATATGGATCCAAAATCAGGCCAAAGGCTGTTGATCTTTGATTGCCAGTTAAATAAAATGGCTAAATTACTCTTTGAAACATCAGCATCAGAATTTGTAGATGACATCAGTAGTCTTCATATGAATGATGTTTCAGAAGATTTGCAGGAGTCTCCACTGAACAGCAGCGTTCCTAATAGTGATGACGATTGTCTGGATACTGATTATGATGCTTTGGGAGAATTGCAAATATGTGAACCTTTGGAAAGCATGACAGATGAAGAACATGAAGTAGTGAATGTGAAAGGATTACGCAGTTACCAAGTACCTACTCTACCCTTTGAATCTGATGTAAACACCTTAGCAACAGATCAAAAGTGCGATCACTTCCTAGGCGGTAATGAACACGTGACTGTAATGGAAACTGAGGTTTCTACATGTTCATACACAGACAAAAGTGACGTAAATTCCCTTCATCCATCAAAAACAGTGCAGTTATCACAAACAGCAACTCCCACAAGTTTGTGCTCGATCCTGAATCCTGAATGTGACGATGCCGTTAAAGACCAAGAAAAAGCCTCACCGCTACTGTCCAGTGAAACAACCAACTATACAGATGTGCCCTCTGAATTCCCACATACAGAGGTTGTGTGGGATGACAAAGATGAGAGAGATTATGCCATCCATCTTCTTATGGCACAAGTAGAGGAAGGTGGGATTTTAGATGTCACCTCTGGAAAACGGTATGACCTTGAAGCTGCTCTCAACAAAGGCCTTATTGATGAAGAGACCGTCTTAGAAGTACTTGCATTGCAGCTTGAAGAAGATGGTTTGAAAGACAACAAAAGTGCCACACTGTCAGTTCTCAACACTTCAGTCAATAAAGGCTGCATCTCAAGTCAGGTCGCACTACAGATCATAGAAAAGCAGAACCTTTTGGGTGGTTTCTATGATGCAGGCATTGGCAAAACCATTGGAGTTTGGGATGCTTTAGAGACGGGTCTGATTTCTGATGATATTAGCAGAAGTGTTCTCTGTTCAGAGGCAATCAAGAAGGCCATCATTGATCCAGAGGCAAAGTGTGTGCTTAGGGTAAATGATGCCCACCGGTTGGGAATGTTGGATGATGAAGAGGCTAAGGGAATTCTACATTCACAGCAGGACGAAAGACTAGACATTATGGCGCTTGACTCTTCAAAAGGAGGTCAAATAACATCAAGATCAGATGATGAGGCCACACAAGTATGTACAGACATATCAGGTGTGAGCCGCAGTGAGGATCTTATGTTACCCAGCAATTCTAAAGTTATTTCTACAAAAGATAATGTGTATGATGATGTTTCGGAGACTCTTGGAATAGAAGAAGATTGTGATGTACAATCTGGCAATTTCAAGACTATGGATACAAAAAATGAGATGAACACTATGGGTGAAAGAGAAGGCATTTTCACTCTGGAAGGAAATGAATCAAAAAGGCCAAATAACAATGTAGGCACTTGTGTTGTTGATGCTTGTTGTGAAACTGGAAGTCCTTCATCGTGTGTTCGGCAGGTGGCATATCTTGAGTCTATAGCAAGTCAGGTTGTTAGCCCTGTACAGAGTGACTCTGGGATATCATGTTCGTCACAAAGCGATGTCTGCTTAGATGAAAGAAAATCAGAGATTGTACTTAATTCTGAACGGGAATTCAACGGGTCCAAAGTGGACTCCACAACAACAAATGCAGATTTCGACAAAGGGCTCTCTGAGAATTTGAGCACTTCGCTACCAATGATAAACGATGTTGCAGAAGTTAGAAAACATGCAGAAGAACAGTCAACCTTGGTTTTATGTGGAGCAAGTGTCCAGTCACCAATGGAGACTGCAACAGGGGGGAATTTAAGTACTGATGTACAAAATTTGCTGAATGAGAAAGAGGATACATCATTTCAGACCAATGCGTCATATACAGCTAAATACACCAATAATATAAATGAGAACCCAGATCATGATCATTCTGATGAGGATCCAGGTGTGTCTAGTATAGAAAACAGGGTAAATGAGTCGCTTAGTTATGAGGACATGTCAGAAATGTTCAGAAATGCACCAAAACCTGAGCCCAGAGCAGTCTGTACAGAAAGCAGGATTGACTGTAAGATAGAACAGAATGGTGACATTGAAAACTCTATAGGTTTCAAGGGATCCGAGAGCACACCTCAACTCAACCTGAAGGATTTAGCTGGATCGACAGTAAATTCTAAGGCATTAACTTTCGAAATTGCTACTAATTCTAGTCAAGATGATTCAAGTGGAGGTACGCATAACATACAACACCCAAATGAGCAAGGCAAGTTTTGTTATCAAGTTGCCTCAAAGGTCACAGCAATAGCCAGATCCGACTTTACAAGGGACAATGATAAGCCTGTTAAAGACTTTGTAGAAACAGATGATGGTAGATGTTCAGATGAGATGTTCACAGAATCCAATGAATTGCTGTCTGACCCCCAAATTCCAAGTCCTTCTATCAGAGTCATGTTTGATCAGAATAGCGAGAAAAAGGTGGGCATCTTCAGACAGTCTGAAGAGGAAGCTGCACACCAAGACAACCTTCATTTACCTCAAATGGTGAGGGCCACCGAGGAAAGTGCTCCAAAGTCAATGGGAACCAGTGATTTTTTAAATGAGTCGATACAAACTAAGATGGATGGAGCAAGTATGAACGAGACTCAAAAACAAAATTGTCAAGCCGTTATTGAAATTATTCAGCACCACTCTGGATCCTTTCCAGCTAATCATCCCAGCTCAAAGGAGAGAATTGGGGATCCAGATATCCTCCTGGATTTGAAAAAACATGAAGGGCTTGATCCAAAAGAAGCTCAGAATTGCCCATCTGATGATGGATCAAAGCGTCAGACTGATATACAGGAGATGATTCAGCAGATCTCCACAAGTAGAGATCAAGGAATGCTTGAGGATGTGAGTGGAGAGCTTAACAGTCTTTTGGGAGACACTGTCCTGAGAGATGAAAACATGGACGCTAAAAGCAAGATCTCAACCACAGATGATGTCTTCCAGTCAACCAACTCTAATCACCAGGTCTCTGTGGCAGATGATCCAAACATAAAGCAAACGGATGAAGTCAAACCAAGAGTGAGTATTGCTACTATTTTCAGCTGAGTTAGACTCCAAAGCCAAAGCATTATCAACTGGTTTAAGTATAATAATGTACTTTTTACAGAGATATTCCACCCAGAATTACTTGGAATGTATTGGGAGACTTCAGGATCATTGCGATACTCTTGAAGATATAAGAAGCGACTTGCAGACCAACGGTCCATTTGCAGAAGACCTTGAGGGGTTGCATTGTCAGTTAGAGGAAGTTGAGGTTTGTCACTTATAAAATATAAAGGCTCTCTCTTCACTTGGCAAAAATTCTCTTAACCCCCCAGACCCCGGACATTCCTGCTTTTTCCTAATATTTAACCAGTGCTTTCTGTCTAAATGATTATCTCTACTTTAGTCTGCTGCTTATTCCTTTTATTCTGTCGATCTTCTTTACACTTCCTTCCTTTTTCCCCTCTACTACTTCCACACTCTCTGTTTCTAGTCTCTGGAGGCACAAATTTCTGCTCTCCCTGACATGCTAACAGCTGATTTGAGCGTAGCAGAACAACTTCTGAATTCTTCTGATGAACTCATTTCCACACAAATCCACCAAGATTTGGCGACAGTCTATGTAGATATACAGAATGCTTACACAGATGTTTGCCACTTGTCAGCTGAGCGAAGTAATGCTATTCTACTAGCCATTGAAACAGTGAAGGTTAGTGAATACTCGTGAAAAGAAAGAAAGAGTAAATATAGAAAAATGCAATTTATATTATCTCATACTTTTTCCATGTATGGGTTACAGATCGATTTGGAAACCTCATATCAGGATTTGCTAAGCTCTCTTGATAAGATCTCAGCTCGTATACAAGATGATTCTGAGATGGTGTCTAAGCTTGATATCATGGATACTGACGACATAGAAAGAATTAAGAGCAAGATTCGGCAAAATAAGGTGAGTTGTCTTGGAAATATTGATAAAGTCACCTGAAATACAAGGGCCACATCATATCCTGCTATTTTGCTACCACATCAAATGAAGTCACTATCTGAGCAGTTTTATGTAGTGTTCTTTATTGCTCCTGATTCAGGACATGGAGAAGGACTTATCAGGAACCCGTCAGCTCCTGGAAGATGCAGCTTTTGATATCCAAACCTTCATTTCTGAGCATGCTCAGTTCCTGAGTCCTGCTCAGAGCAGACACCTTCTAAGGGCTCTCAGCGCTACCCAGAGATCCATTAAAGAGCTCATGGACAGAGTGTTCACTCAGAGACAAACTCTGGAGGTCCACTTGGAGATCCGTGAGGATGAGACCCAGCAGCAGGTCTGAGAGACATGAAAATGCACGGAGATGCTTCTAAACGTTGTTGCGTTGATGTGTGGTGCATTTTGATGTTAAAACACATTGCCCTATTAACCCATCGGACCCCAAAAAGTGGCTTGAGTGCAGTTTTCTTCAATTTTATTAACATATTTCCTGCTGAAACCAGAAATTGGTAGAAATAAAGAAAAGATAGTGTTTGTGCCACGGTTATAAACTATCATCCGCTACTTGCTGTTGATATTGATAACAGATGTTCACATTCTAGAAACAATCTACATTGATTTGGACCAAAATGTGGATATGCCATTTTAGATGAGTGAAGAGTACTTTTGCTGTATTGTACTATGCATTTTAGCCCTTCAAAAAGGTTTCATTGGGGTCAAAAGAGTTTCGTAATGATATTATAATTAAGACAAAATTTACAATTCATGAATGTATTGTGTGTGTGTGTTATGCTGAGTTTAACCACAATTCTTGTTCTGTTTACAACACAGAAAAGCCTTGATCACTGCCACCAACTTACCTTCTTCTGATCCTGTTTGCATTTTTCAGGCTGCCTGAACCTATTCAGCTCTTACTACCAAAGGACCTAAACTTTATTATATGTGGATATGCTTTCCGGCAGTAAAGGCAGCACTAACCTATGTTTCTTGAGCATTGCCAACATCTCTTTGAATGGCTGGCATGTTTACAGCATACTCAGTCACTGCTAATGGTTAAATGCTCAGTATTTGCTTTGATGCTGTGGTTTGTTTCTGTGGAAATGGTTTCTTTTCTAACTGAATGCTTATGTGGTAGGCCGCTGTGGAGAAGCAGAGGGAGTTTTCAGAAAAGCTGCAGGAGCTGTTTGATGATCTAACACAGACGGAAAACCGACTCATTGGCCACGAGCAGCAGGCTGCCAGCGCAAAGACCGTGGGAGACCTCCAGCAATACCAGCAAGAGCATCAGGTACAGCCTGGTGACACTACTACTACCACACTGCTACGCTTGTACATATAGCACAGACATTTAAAGACGTTATTGGAGATCTTTGTTGAAGTCGGCATGAAATGGAAGGTCCAATCATTTCTTCCCAATTGTAAAGTGAAATGGTGTCTCCAATGAGAAAAAAAAAAAGTAGAGCGGGACTTGATTTCATCCTTGGGGAATTGATTGGAGGTTTCTTACTAAATGGAGGCAGATGAATCATAACTTATTGATTTAAGATGTGCTATTGCATTTATTAATGATCAGGCCATATTTTTGTTTGGGAGACGAAAAAGAGCAGCAATGTAATTGCATTGATAATCAGCCCAACACCATCATAGTAACACCCAAAACACCATAATCACGGCTGGGTAGGTTACTTTTAAAATGTATTTCACTACAGATACATGCTTTAAAAAGTAATTTGTAACGTATTTCGTTACATTACTCAAGTTTAATAACTTAATCTAAATACTTAAGTGTGTTTTGTTTGATATAAAGTTGCAATTGTGAGTTATAAAGTCAGAATTATGAGATATAAACTTGCAATATTGAGAAAAGTCAGAATTATAAGATATAAACTCACAATATTGAGAAAAGTCAGAATTATGAGATATAAACTCACATACTAAATTCACAATTGCTAGAAAAAAAGTCAGTATTGCAAATTTATATCTCCCAATTCTGACTTTATAACTTGCAATTGTGAGTTTAAATCTCGCAATTCTGAGAAAAAGAAGTCAGAACTGTGAAATGCAAACTCACAATTGTGAGGGAAAAAAACAAATTGTGCGAAAAAGTAGCAGTGACGAGTGAATTATAAAATGACTCACAAAACATGAAAACGTATTTTCGAAAAAATGGTCATGATCATCAGGTCATGACAGGACAGTTCAGTTGACAGTTGGGCAATTTTTTTATAAATTCAGTCATTTTGTCTTGATCAGGACAGAACTAAATAAAAATAATAACATTTTTATGATCCTCTTAAAAGTATTAAAATGTTGATGAAACTTAACTCCGCTTTTTCAGACGGTCAGAGTCAGAGAATCACCAATCGCTGTTTAAATGACATTAAAATTCAAAGTAATCACTTTGGTAATCTAAAACACTTTTCAGATGTAACTGTAATCTGATTACCACCCATTTAAAATTTAACTGTAATGAAATACAGTCACTCAAATTTAGTATTTTAAATACGTCACTAAGTTAATTGTACTTGTACATGTTTGCATGTTACAATGATTTTACCATTATTGCGTGCTTAGGAACACTCTTAACCCTTTAGCCGGAGTAAAATCACTGTAACATAGTGGCTTGTTTCAATTAATTATGTTATATTGTTTTTATCTGTTTAGATGGAAGCTCAATATTAAAGACTCTTTCTCTATGCTGGTCTCTCAGGCTCTACAGAAAGACCTGCAGGCTAACGCCAGCGCCCTCAATGAAGTCATCAGCAGCACAAAGAAGTTTCTGGAGGAGAATCGCAGTAAACTGACTCCTGAACAGATATCGGCTCTTGAGAACAAACTGGAAGAACTGAAGAGCAAAGCAAATATGCTCAATCAGAGGGCAGAGGAGTCGAGGAAGGATCTGGAGAAGGTTTTGACCAGCGCTATCAAGCAGGAGACTGAAAAGGTTTTTTTTTCTTAAAAAAAAAAAATTATAAAGACATTAAGTAACTTTAATGCAGTTAGTTTGTGCTGGATTTCTGTGATTATTGTCAGTAAATTATAGTTATTTTTTACAATACAGGTTGCAGCTGTCGAACAACTTGAGGAGAGCAAAACCAAAATCGAGGGTCTTCTAGACTGGATCTCCAACGTTGGGAAAGAGAAAGAAATGGGTGGAATACAAAAGGACCAGAAGGGTAAACAGAACGGAAACATGCCAGAGGATACATCAATGAAGAGAATAATTGGAGAGGGAGATGATCCTAATGGAAATGCATTAGATGCTACAGATAACACAAGTGTCCTCACTGGCAAAAAACAAGACGCTAAAGCCCTGGATCTGGACCAGCAGTATGATAGAGTTCATGTAAGCACTTCAGTATTTATTTACAGTAGGGAGTCTTTTCATAATAGAAGTAGACTTCAGCATACAAAAGTGTAATCATTACAGAAAAAATACATACTTTAATATTATATATTTAATTGCAAACATAAATGTAGTGTTCTCGGTTCTGCTTGTGAAATGCAATGAATTGAAAATGCATTTAAAAAAAATGTAATTCGCTGAACTTTACTTGTAAAGTTTTGCATGTAAAGGACCTATTAGTCCAATAGAGTTTCATATTTAAAATCAGATTTAATGGCTGTAAAATGCATTGACTTACGAAGCCCTCCGCCCTCCGTTCTCCATCTCCACAGGCTCGCCACCAGGAAATCTTGTCCCAGCAGCAGGATTTGATCATCGCCACTCAGTCAGCGCAGGCGTTACTCGACAAACAGGCTCAAGTCCTGTCACCTGCAGAAAAAGACAAGTTACAGAGGGACATCAAAGAGCTGAAGGGTCGCTACGAGGCCTCTCTCACTCAGGCCGAGCAGCAGATGAAGCAAGTCCAGACCGTTCAGGAGGAACTTCAGAAGTTCAAGGGCGACTGTGAGGAGTTTGAGACGTGGCTACAGCAGGCCCACGGGCAGGTGGAGGAGCTGGGGACGCCCGCTGCCGGTCTGGACACTCTGAGTAATAATCTACAGAGACAGAAGAGTTTCTCTGAAGACGTCATCTCTCATAAAGGAGACCTGCGCTTCATCACCATCTCGGGTCAGAAGGTGCTGGACGCAGCAAAGGCCTGCGAGCGTGGTGAATCTGGGGGAACGGATGGCCTGTCGGTGGTTGACATGTCCGGGACTTGTGCTGCAGTCAAAGAAAAGCTGGATTCTGCTGCCACTCGCTACAAAGCCTTGCACACCCAGGTAATGCTCTGTTTGATCTCTGTGTAGAATCTTGCCAAAAATACATCCAGGAACCCTGAAAATAAAACACAAAGAAATGACGTTTTGCTTAAAGAAGACCATTTTTTTTTAGGAATATTACATAAAATTTTGTTTTTCACACAAATAGTTTTGAATGGTTTTGCTGTATGACCCGCTTTATAATTACAACCAATAGATGGCAGCATTTGTCTCTAAATGGTTCTAATTCAGCAAACAATCAACAATATCCAGCAGGGCTGTTCTGACATTGCATTATTAAATCCTTCAATCTTTTTAAAATAAAAAAAATGACATTAAATGTTTGAGGTGATAAACTGTAAAAAGACATACTTCTCATTCCTTTCAGTGTAATCAGCTTGGAAACAATCTCAAAGACGTGGTGGACAAGTACAAGAAGTATGAGGATTCCAGTGGCGCTCTGGTGAAGTGGCTCAGTAATTCTGAGGAAGAGTCCCGAAGGCAGCAGTCGGAGCCCATTGCTGGAGATCCACAAACCTTACAGAGACAGCTGGAGGAGACCAAGGCATGAACACAATCTGCTGTCATTATTTCACCTCACAGAATTATAGTGGCACTGTGTCGGGCTTTTCATATTGCGCTGAACCCTGAGATACCGTCGTTCTAAACCCCGCTTTTAACCGGATTAGCATAGCTTTGCAATTGCAGTGCCAATGATAGAATGTATTGGCTCAACCAATCGTGGGCCTCGTTTTCACACGCTTTGGACAATCACGGAAACACTGCACATTGTATATAAATAGTCATTTCAACATTTGTATTGAAAAATATCAGATGGTGACAGAAAACACAGTTTCATTCTTATCTTTATAGCCTGAAAAGACAATTCAGTATAAACTTGAATAGTCTGCAATATATAATATGAAGGTGCACAATGCTGGAGACTTTATGTAAACGAGTCATGGGCGGCGTTCGTCCAATCAATGGCACTGATGCCGTATAAATACCAAATATGTAAATAAGAACATTAACGTAGGATTTAGGAATGCACAGTGTGAAATGGACACTCAGGATTAATTGTTAACCCCGGGTGAGTTATGAGCAATGTGAAGCGCAAAACAAGAGAAGCTAGATTTAAATATATATATTATATATATATATATATATATATATATATATATATATATATATGTATATAAACAGGGTTGGGGAGTAACGAAATACAAGTAACTTAGTTACGCATTTAATATACAAAATTTGAGTGACTGTATTTCATTACAGTTACATTTTAAATGGGTGGTAATCAGATTACAGTTACATCTGAAAAGTGTTTTAGATTACCAAAGTGATTACTTTGAGTTTTAATGTCATTTAAACAGCGATTGGTGATTCTCTGACTCTGACCGTCTGAAAAAGCGGAGTTAAGTTTCATGTTTTCCACTGTTTTCATGTTTTGTGATAGTTGTTTGTGAGTCATTTTATAATTCACTCGTCACTGCTACTTTTTCTCACTATTTGTTTTTTCCCTCACAATTGTGAGTTTGCATTTCACAATTCTGACTTCTTTTTCTCAGAATTGCGAGATTTAAACTCACAATTGCAAGTTATAAAGTCAGAATTAGGAGATTTAAACTTGCAATACTGACTTTTTTTCTTGCAATTGTGAATTTAGTATGTGAGTTTATATCTCATAATTCTGACTTTTCTCAATATTGTGAGTTTATATCTCATAATTCTGACTTTTCTCAATATTGTGAGTTTATATCTCATAATTCTGACTTTTCTCATTATTGTGAGTTTATATCTCATAATTCTGAGTTTTCTCAATATTGTCAGTTTATATCTCATAATTCTGACTTTTCACGCAGTTCTGAGGGAAAAAGTCAGAATTGTGAGATAAAAACTTGCAATGACCTTTTTTGTGTTTGTTCCACACTTATTAGTATTCCAAAGTATTCTAAAGTATTTAGATTAAGTTACTAAACTTGAGTAATGTAACGAAATACGTTACAAAATACTTTTTAAAGCATGTAAGTGCAAAATGCATTTGTAATCTGTAGTGAAATACATTTTAAAAGTAACCTACCCAGCCCTGTACATATATATATATATATATAGTAAACAGATTATTTATTATAAAGACAATACCAGGCAAGTCACTCGGCGGCCATCTTTGAAACACCTCTCAGTCAGATATTTCAGTCAGGCAGTACAGTCATATCTCTTTGAATGAGGAAACATCGAATTCTCCAAAGCTGTTCACCAAACTTATTTCATATTTGTGATCATCAATTCAATCTGAAATGAACTACCTCCCAAATAGTGTTAAAAAACTTTTTTTAGGTTGGTCCAACCTACGTGCAGCCCTAAGCGAAACGGCTGATTGGCTCTTTTATTCGAAGACAGAACGTCTTCTGCAGTTTCCCCCATTCATCGCAATATGAGTGAACCGTCTGTGTGTCTTTAGTCTTTGGCCATGCTTAATTCTTGCTACCTTAATAACCATACTTATGAATGTGGATTTTTTTGTTGTCTTTTTACAACTTAATTTCACCATAAACAAAAGCTAAATTAGCCATAATATGAAATTAGAATTTTCACTTAAGACAAAATTAGTTTGTTAGTCAGTGTTAAGTTTACTTGCGCTGTAAAAAGTGGCAACCTGCAATTATTACCTTAAAGAGTTTTATACTTGATTTAAATATGTTGTTGGTATAAATCAATGTATTTAGGTTGATTAAACAATATTTTTTACTTAAATAAAAACAGGTAATTTAGATTAATTATCATTTTTAGGTTTTTTCAGTGCACTATAACTTCAAAAGACCTTGGTGTTTGTGATGTTTTTTAAAAAAAAAAAATGCATCATATTTTCTGTTTTCAGTCAGTACAGTTAGCCAGGATGTGTTCGGCACATCGACAGTCTGGTGTAAATCGAAAATGTTATTTAAACACAATTGATTATTATATTTTTTTATTTATGTTTCTATGGGGGAGTATAATTTGCTTGTAGAACAACATCATGATGCACGGTCTCTTTTTTCTCCGAAGACGTGCTACGACACAAATAACAGCACAGATTCGATTTACTTGTTACGCGTTATATCTAGTTCTTCTTGCAAAAGTGAATAGAGAAGCAGACAAGGCTAATCACACCTAAATAGATTATGTCTCCCATGATGCACCACATTCAGCTGACGAGATCAGATACACAGAGAGAAGATGATCTGTAGGGATGTGACTGTGTTCTGACCTTCTACATATACTATATGTCCTTGTGCTGAAGGACATTTTTTAATGTCACTGACTGAGATGAATACAGAACACACAACACACATGCTGTGCTTTTAAGATAATCAGTCTATTGGCTGGACTCTTATTAGTGGATTGTAATAAGCATTGGTCCGTTCCAGAGTCTTCAAGGGCAGACAACGTCCCGTCAGGCTGCGGTGGACACTCTGAGAAAAACAGCTGATGCCTTGATCGCCGCAGAGGGAGACCTGCTGTCCAATCCAGAGGAGATCCAGGAGACTGTGGGTGAGTCAACAAGTCAATCATGCAGAAACATGTCTGGGCTTTCACACCAGAAGCCTATTTTAGCATCATGAAGAATGTTTTTTCATGACAATAAAGCGCAATCTCCACACCTCAAAGTATGTTTTATTTATTAATAATTTATTTATTCAGTTTGTTTTTTTTTTTAATCAGCATAAATTAGCAGTATAACATACTACAATAATATTGGTAGCACTTTTAAAACCAAGCCAGTTTAAATAATGTGTAATAGAAGTTTAGAAGCGTGCGTTAAAGATTTCTAAGCTGCTCAAGCTTTTTTTTTTTTATTAATCTCATTGATGGATGGAAAGACAGAACAAAACTTGCAATATATGATTGGCTTAATTTGTTATCCGTGCGTTCAAACTTGGAGAAATTAACAGCATTTGCACATCAAAATATTGATTTTTTTCAAACAAGCTTGGTCCTCTTTCTTTCAACACTTAAATAGGACAGTTGATTCCTCTTCCTCATGAATCATTACATTTACATTTAGTCATTTAGCAGACGTTTTTATCCAAAGCGACTTACAAGTGAGGCAATTAGGGGTTAGGTGTCTTGCTCAAGGGCACTTTAGTCATGGTATCGAAGGTGGAGAGAGAGCTGTTCATTCACAATCCCCACCTTCAATTCCTGCCGGCGTGGGAATCGAACCAGCAACCTTCAGGTTAAATCATGATCAAACTCTAATCTGCTGTTCCCCTTGAAATACATTTTGTCAGTTTATGTAGATTACTATTCCTTATCAGAATTAATCTTTCTTTTCCCCTCAAACTAGTCTTCCCTTTCTCTCTTTACACACACACACACACACTAGCAAAGCTTATTTTCCCAGTTCCTATTTCTATTCTTTTCAAACTTTGAAAATGACAAACATATGTTATGTATGTAGACATTTTGGCTGTCCTGCAGAGCTTTGACTTCATGAATAAACCATTTCTAAATGTGCTTCTATGTGCAGACGACATCGCGGAGAGATATGACAACCTGTCGAAGTCGGTGAGCGACCGCAATGAGAAGCTGCAGGTGACTCTGACGCGCTCTCTGAGCGTCCAGGACGGCCTGGACGAGATGATGACCTGGATGGAGAAGGTGGAGGGGAGCGTGAAGGACACGCCACAAGTGCCGCTGGACTCCAGTTCCATCACAGATGCGCTTAGCAAGGAGGCGGTATGTGACCTTTGACCTTTCATTCATGTGTATTACAAAACTAACATTGCAAAAGCAAACCAGACGGAAGTCATGCACACTTAAAAGGATAGTTCCCCTCCAAAATGATAATTCTATCATCTTTTACATCACGTTATGCATTTGCCTCTTCTGTAGAACTTGAGATATTATGCAGATTGCCCATTGACTTTCATTGTATTGATTTAAAAATGACAATTTTGTCATCATTTACTCACCCTAATGTTGTTCCAAACTTGAATGAGTTTCTTTCTTCTGTTAAAAAGGTATTTGACATTTTAGTTAGTAGTATTTTTAAAAAAGTATTTTCATTATTTCTTCAGTTCCATTTGATCACAACCTTCAGTCTTAACTCAGTAAACACAATAACGAAATGACCGCATTGAAACTTTGTTCAAAAATGTTTATGTCAGGCTCTGGAGCAGGACATGTCCAGCAGGCAGAGCAGCATCTCAGCCATGAAGGCAAAGGTGAAGAAGTTTGCGGAGAACGCTGATCCGGCAGCTGCCGCTCTGCTCCAGACCAAGATGGAGGGCTTGTCCCAGCGCTTCACAGACGCCTCCGAGAAGCACAAGCTGAAGGTGTCTCGGATGGAGGAGCTCAGAGACAAGGTGGAGCAGTTCGAGAAGACATCTGAGAAGGTGCAGCAGTTTGTGCTGAAGAGCTCACAGACTCTGTCAGAGACAGACGGACCAGGAAAGAACGTCGCTGAACTCTCACAGCTCGTCCAGGTAAGCGGTCAGCTCAGTGAACCTGACCGCTCTGAGGTCAAAATCTATACTGGATTATCTTTAATCGGTTTTTGTTTCACACCTTGAAGTTCTCATAAAGGCTTTATTTGTAGGACACGAATGCAGAGTTGGCCGAGCATGAGGAGGATGTGGCAACCCTACGGAAACTCTCTGAGGAACTCAGCAGGTGTGGTCCTGAAGGAAGCGCAGCTCTTCTTCAGAGCAAGATGAAGAACATCTCGGACAACTTTAATGCTTTTAAAGACACAGTTACTGAGAGGTAAATGATTAAATAAGGCACATAGCTTAAAGGATTACTTTAAAAATGGAAATTCACCCTCAAGCCATGCTAGGTGTCTTTCTGATGAACACAGTCTGAGTTATATTAATAAATATCCTGATGCATCCCAGCTTTATAATGGCAGTGAACGTTACCAAACGAGTATGAGCTGAAGAAAGTGCATCATCCATCATAAATGTACTCCACACTGCTTCAGGGGGTTAATAAAGACCTTCTGAAGCGAAACGATGCGTTTGTGTAAGAAAAATATCCTTATTTAACAAGTAAAATATCTAGCATCTGCCAGACCGACTTCCTTATTCAACTTAAGAAGAAAACGAAACACCTCTCGCAGTTCAAAATGCTTACGCTATGTCCTACGCCTTCTGTTTTCAGCTTACAAAAAAACGACGTGACAGCGGCTAGATATTTTACTTCATAATATATATTTATATATATATATATATATATATAATTTCCTGACCTCATAATTTTGAACAGTAAATGTCTCTCCCTGTTTTTAATTTCACAGGATAAAGTGGGGTTTTGATTAAGTAGGACTTAGAATAAAATTAAAACCATGTGCTGTAATAGAACAGTATTACAATACATATAATATTAGTTATGCTTTTTGCCAGATGTCAAACTATTTAATAAAGCTCTGCATGCATATGTGTCCGGTGTATTGCAGGAAGCAGGAGGTTTCATCCTGCCAGAAGCAGCTGCAGGAGTTCAAAGCAGCCGCGGGGGTGTTAATGAAATGGCTGGAGGAGACAAAAGAGCAAGTGCCAGTGCTTCAGCCCCACTGCAGTGAACAGGGCCTGGGAAAAGACCTGCAGAAGGTCAACGTGAGTGATGGATTTAACTTCTCACCTCTAATTTTTGGGGCCACAAAACCTTCAGGATAGAAAGATGATGTAAATGAACAGAAATGCCAGTCTTTGTACTGGAGTAAAGGTTGGTTACGGTTTATTTTGATGGTCCGCTTTAGAAATTCACGTCATCTTAGAGTATTAGTGGACCATCAGGTTTGGGTTAGTAGAATAAGTTGTCAAATGTCTGTTGAGGAGCATCAAAATAAAGTGCAGATATTAAGCAGATACTCTAATGACGGATAGTTGACATGTAGTCGTAAAGTTACTTGTAGATAGTAGAAAATCTGTTGGTGGACCATCAAAATAAAGTCTAATGGATTTTGGTATAATGTGAGCTGGTGTGATTTTAGATACTGTATGCGATTATAATGATTTGAGATGGTAATGACAATATATTTTTTCTTTTTTGGACGGTTTGTATAATCAGAGGACTTGCGAATACAGTTATTATCAGTCAATTATTGTGAATGCATATAAATAAATAAATGTATTTTTATTACATTTTTATTGTCTCTAAATGACAAACTTCAAATACTTAAGGGTTACTTAAAATTCTTATGTTCAAACCATCCAATTCTAACCAATTTATTATAGTTTCATAAAATGGTGGTAACTACAGCACTTTTTGGCATTATAAAAATTAGAAGTTTAGAATATTCTATCCCAATGATGAGCAGGGATATGTAAATAAAGACCAACAAATAAAATAAATAAATACATATTTTTAAACTAGAATAATTGTTTAATCTTCCTAAAGCACTGTCAGATTTCTGTGAAGAATCACCCATATAAGGAGGATAAGCAGTGGATCATGTTTTTGCGCTCATTCCTGTTTTAAAGTGTTTATTTCAGGGAGTTAACCCTCTTTACTCTAGTCACATCCAGCCTACTGGATTCCAGCATTGCTTAGTCATGATGCAAAGGTCAGCGGAGAATAATGAACGTGTCAAAATGTCTCTTAAACTCTGTGTAGATTTGAAAGTTTTCAAATGACATTTTCTGGTCTTTTTATGCTGTCCGCAGGGCTTATTGGATGAATGGACCTCCAAAGCTCCTGCGGTCCAGGATATAAATAGCCGAGGATCTGCTCTATGTAGCCTAATCAGTGTTTTGACATCACCGGCCAAAGCCAAGATACATCACAACTCAGGTATTGCCAAGGAGTATTTTAAGATTTTACATTTGAACATTTATGTCTCACTTCTACATGATCACTCATTAATTCCATCTGGAGTGAACGCATATATATTTTCCTTTAGGATCAGCTGTCAGTAACGGCTCTGGTCCAGGAAGCCATGCCTATCTGACAAACCAAGGTGAAAGTTCATACCAGAGATGCATCAGTTATGGCTGATTTTTCATGCCACGACTATTATGATGGCTCATGTAAATCTATGCTTTTACTCGGTTTGCTTTAGAGTTGATGCTGGTGCAGCAGAACATGTCCGGCATTAACAGCAGTTACGAACATCTGGGGGAGCTGCTGAAGGCCAGATCATCTGAGATCAGCGCTTTCTTGAAGAAACTTCAAGGGGTCCATGAACAGGCTGAGTCTTTACGTCAGTGGATGGAAGACACAAAGAAGACGGCAGCATCATGGAGCAAACATCCATCTGGGAAAGACACGGTCAAATCACAGATAGAGCAACAGAAGGTAAATGACGTGTGTATTTTGTTAGCATTATTTGTAATTTTTTGCATCTAAACCCCTTAGATGTAAAATATTGACTTGAAGTACCCTTTCAGATTTTAATATTTCAATAATTTACTCATACTCATGGTTCTCTGATGTTGGTTAATGGTCACATGACAGGCAAGTAAACAGATAAAATTTGAAGCATTTCAGCAGTATTTGTAACAGTGTGTTTAAGCATTCATCAGCCGTCTTTATTTATAATCCAAAATACGTTGGAGAACTGAGGCAAACCACATAAATCGTATATGAGAACTGACAAGGTACTGGACATAACATGGAGTTTAAGTAGAATAATGACTGACAGGTGACAATTACACGTAACCATGGAAACAAACAAGGAGATAATCAGTAACCAAGGAAAGCGGAACTAAACAAAGCAAGACAATAGCAACAAAGAGAACAGAACGGATTATCAAAATAAAAGACCATAATTGTAATTATGGGACGTAGAATATGATCACGCAGAATGAGGCATTAATATGACACTAAACTTATAATTTTTTCCCATTTCACAGGATAATTGTAATTTACAACTGTATTTATAGCTTCATATTAAAACAATATAATAATAATCCCCCAATATACATGCAGCCCTATATATATATATATATATATATATATATATAGGCCTATATATACATATTAATGCCTCATTCTGCATGATCATATTCTACGTCCCATAATCCTACCCAATACCTCGTCTTAACTTTACTAACTGTTAATAAGCAGTAAATAAGAGTTTAGTGAGGCAAACGTTGTTGTTAATAGTGAGAATTGGACCATAATCTGACCTGACCCAAAAATGAATAATTATAATTATTTTACACTGCAGGTTTCAGAACTAAATTTATGTCCTGAATTCTTCGCTTTGAAATGTGTACGTTCACAAAACATTCATTTTTGTGGAATACTGTCACAATTATGGTCTTTTATTTTGATAATCCGTTCTGTTCCCTTTGTTGCTATTGTCTTGCTTTGTTTAGTTCTGGTTTCCATGGTTACGTGTAATTGTCAGGGTTAGGGTCAGTCATTATTCTACTTAAACTCCATGTTATGTCCAGTACCTTGTCAGTTCTCGTATACGATTTATGTGGTTTGCCTCAGTTCTCCGACGTATTTTGGATTATAAATAAAGACGGCTGATGAATTCTTAAACACACTGTTACAAATACTGCTGAAATGCTGTGAACTTCAATCCACAGAAATGTTCATAATTATGCAAATGTGAAGAGATGGAGTTGATGAGAAGCAGCGTTCACTGTGAATTCTTATTTAGTTAAATCGCAGCTTTTGATGTATAATAGCACTAATCTATATCATAGTTTTGAGTTTTATTTTGATGAATTGTGCAGCCACATTTATTTACTTGAATTTTACATCCAATTTAATTCGCTTTCGATCAACTCACAAACCCCCGGGAAATCTGGGAATCTGGTTATTAGGCTATTGTGAAGTGTATACTCAGTGGTTGCTAAGTGGTTGCTAGGCAGTTGATAGATGAATGTATATGCCGAGTTTGATGAAGTTGTTGGAGGAGTTACAGTCAGAAGGTTTGGCTATTTTCCTTAATAATCAGCGCAGAATTTCTGGAAAAAAGTGCACAAAATTTGTGTCGGTGCTATAAATTCAACATGAAAACCTTGACAATTTCCCATTATGAGCCCATTCTTTAAGCACTGAAAAAGCTGATTATAATATCTCTCTTGCAGGTCTTTGAAGAGAATATGAAACAAAAGCAAGCGCAGCTCCAGCAGCTCAGGGAGAATCTGCTCGGCTTAATCGAGGAGAACCCTGATTCACCTGAGGCAGAAAAGTGGAAGCACATGCTGGCACAGATAGGTATGTGTCCATCACATCCAAAAGCATTAATCTACTTTTATCTGCTGTGTGGATGACCAGGTGCGAATTCACACACTTCTCTCCTCGTGGAATGACCTTTTCCATTAAGAGGCCATTTTTAAAAAAAAAATGTTATAAACATCAACAAAGTAATTTTTCATAGATTCATAATTAAACGGTTTGCTTTTACACACTTGACATGTTCTGTGCAATTTCACGGTTTGAAACGCCTGCCAAATGCGGTAAAAATCAACTGTGGGAGAGTAACGATGTCAAATCACCAGGCGATTTGGCGGGTTTATGTTTTACAAATTTCGTTCACTCAGTTTGCTGGCGAAGTTTATGTAATCTGTGCAGATTTAGCGCACATATTTAACTCATGAGTCAATATGAATATTAAGTATAGCCGAATTGAGCCTCACCAGCGCATTTCTGGCTTATGTCACCTAGCAACGAATAAAGGCACATTTGCTTTGAAGGGAATAGCACAGACACAAGTAATATAATAATGTGGGGTAAATAACCTCTGTGTAAAATAGAAAGAAGCACCTCGGAACAATGATGCACATCTGCCAAATTGCAGCCAGATTTGAACACTGATCTTGCAGCAGTTTAATTAGTAAATGACCTTTGAAACGCTTCAAAAACAGATTGTATTACGTTGTTATGCCAGTAGGTGGCAACCAGTGGCTTTTAAAATGTGGAAATTTTTTCAAAAACTCTGGACAAAACAAGTCTTCATTCATTAATTTCAATTTTTTTACACAGTGAATTCATTTAAAATAATAAATATTTTTTTATAGCATTTTAGACATTTATAAATGGACTCATTAAATAGAACATTTTATTTAGTTTAGTTGTCTGTTTTGTTTTCAGAATTGTGATCCCAACTGTAATCTGTATGTATATATATATATATATATATATATATATATATATAGATTAAAATCCAGATTATCCACAATCATAAATTAATCTTAAAAGAATATATAATATATTTGGCGTGACTTTATGCACATTAGGATGACTTTATGCACATTAACAAGGCTTTGGGAAAATCATGATGCATTATAATCCAGGATTTTGAAATGTTTTCTTCATTTAAAGATGTGGCTTTTCCAGAGCCCTACATACCCCCAAAAATAGTTTTAAATGCATCAAGTAAATAAATTATAAAAATATATAAAAGACGGCTCTTTTCATTTACACATAACCAGAGCCACCTGTTTAAACTGAGGTGGACTGAAGCAGACATATCAGATGATATAAATATGAAAACCAGGCGCTCATTACAGAGGACCTCAAGATTACAACAACAATCATTACTGTTGATTATTGCCCTTGATATTGAAATCATAATTATTAATGTCAATATGTAAAAATGTATTATTATGCACACCAAATTCTTATAGGCTACACAGACAAAACAAGCTCAGAACTGTTTATGAATTAGTTTTTTGCTGTTTTTTGCATTAGTAAATCAAGACTTCGCTTAGGGCCCGATTACACAACATCGTTTTCATTAAAGCGGTAAACTTTTTATACATTTCGGCCGTTCATTTACACGACAACAGTGTTTTGGGGACCTGAAAATGCAAACTTTTGAAAACGATACCATTATCGTCTGTGTAAACTACTAAAACGCAAATTTGTGAAAACAGTGACGTCATGCGCATGTGTATCACATGTTCAGTCTATAGGTGCATTTACTTCTGGCCTTTCTGTTTTTAGGTCATCATTGTCATGTAAACATACTCTTAGTAGTATGAAAAACAAAACTTATTCAAACTGTAAATAAACTGTATACAAAAAGCAAGCAAAGAACTTTCCCCTCACTGAAGACTTCAGCTTCTGCAACTCGCAAAAACTCCTGTTATAATCAGTGAAGCTGACCATACTGCGCAATGAATCTCTTCATTTACATCCAATGCTAGTTTGTTGTCCGAACTCAGTGAGTGAGCATGCTCTTGTACAAAACGGATTTCTTCTGCACCGGTGACTAATTTAAACACCTCTGATTGGCTGTTACATTCATATACTCAATAGAAATGTCTGTGATTAGCTCAACGCTGCAAGGAATCTTTCATGCAATGTGACTAAATGTATCTAAACGTCATTCATTGTCACATTACGTTTTAATCACTACAGTCGTAATAGATTTAGTTTAATTGTGCGGGGGCATTTTTTGCCCCATTATCTTGAATTTAGTGGACATTTTTCTTCATTTTAGTGGCAATTTTTCGACCCTGCTGTGAACTGAAGTGAAACTCCTGTGAAAGCTCAAGCTGATAGTGGAGGAGTTTTTCCTCCTCCACACACTCGGGATCAATGCTCCGCTAAAGTGAAGCTGGGAGTGATAAAGTGATGCGTGCTCTTCTCCACACACAGATGCAGGATGGGAGGAGGTCAGGGGCACCATGGAGATCCGGAAACAGCACCTGGAGGAGTCGTCCCGCATGCTGGAGCTCTTCCAGACGACCCAGCCACAACTCTCACAGTGGCTGCAGGAGAAGGAGTTGATGATGGGCGTCCTGGGGTCTCTGTCTATGGATCCAAACATGCTTAACACACAAAAGCAGCAAGTCCAGGTACAGGCAGTCATGCTGTAAACATACAGAACAACTGTAATGCATGTGAATGAACGGTATTATCAAATATTAAAAGTTATTTTACAACAGTTTACCTTAGGGATGGACCTTAGTCCTTCAGAATCTTATTTCACGATATGAGTAGTTGCATTTCATGATGACAGTATATATATATATATTACAATATAGTCATTTTTTATTTTATCTTTGTTATTACACATGCAAATAACAAAAAAATAGTACACATACAAGAAGAGAAAGATACAAATGAAATAAATACTGCTTTAAGTTTTCCATGTACAGTAGGTCTGTTTAACAGGAGCATTCGTGTAAGAACACAAAATAACCATCTTCACTACACGGTTTCTTTTTAAAGTTGCAGTAGATTCTCAGTCAAGAACAGTGATTAATTTTCTCTTTTTCATTTGTTTGATTAACATTAATGGCACAGCAGGTTTATTAGGCTGCTGTCACTTTAAGAGCTAAAGCATTGATCCAATATACTTATACACATCTAATTTCTTACTGGTTTTGTTCGCTTAAGACACAACATGAGAATACTTGCCAAGAAGGTATTTTGACATTTTTGAGCTTTCAACTGCAAAAAGATATGAAAAAAGAACTGCATTTGGGATCACAAGCTCTCTGAGTTTGCTCTTCAGGTGTGTGTCAGTTAGCGTGAGCTTAGACACTTTATGTCACAATATATCTCATCATACCGCCCAGCCCTAATTCACCCTAAAATACATCACTTACCTTCGTGATGTTCATAATCCATATGACCTTCTTTTGTGCAACAGTAAAGGAGATGTTTTGAAGAATGTTCCTACTGCCCTTTTTTCTCTATACAAAAGCACCATGAAGCACACATGGATATTTGCACATCACACTTGATCAGTCACCTTGAACAAAAGAATCAATGGCATTTAATGTGGTGTGTAGTAAATAGTGACTTTTCAGTGCCTTCTTCGATCAAAGTGATCTGTTCTCTCTTCAGAAGACTTGCAGTATAGTACACTGATCATGTGGACATATGTGCTTTTTTGTTGGTTTTGGAGCTTTTAGGTTACATAGATAGAGTGACATACTGAACTAATTCGTATGCCAGTAAAGAATGCTTCTCCTTTAATGCCAATTGCTTAATGTGATATGTCGTTCCTTTGGTTAGATTCTCCTCAAGGAGTTTGACAGCCGCAAGCCTCAGTATGAGAAGTTAACCGAAGCCGCCACAGCAATCACTAGTGCATCCGAGAAGCAGGATCCTGCTGTAGCGCAGGTCAAAGAACAGCTGGCATCTATTTCCCAGAAGTGGCAGGCCCTGACAGGTCAGCTGTCTCAAAGACATGCCCTCATTGAGCAGGCTGTCGGGAAGACCACTCAATTCCAGGAGATTTTGCAAGGTCTCAATAAAAGTGCCACTTGCCTGGAAACTGAACTTAATAACCAGCAGCCTCTCAGCACCCAACCTGATGAAGTCAAGAAGCAGATTGAAGCCACCAATGCAATCCTGGCTCAGCTACGAGAGGAGAAGAAGAGGCTGAAAGAGGCAGAAAACGTCTGCTCTGAGCTCTCTGCCATGGTGACTGAGGAATATCTCAGAGCAGACTTGACAAAACAGCTCGAGGCCGTCACTAAACCATTTAAACAGCTTGAGGACAAAGCAGGTATTGTAATTAACTTCAGATACTCTTGTCTTCCAACATCACAGAATATGCTGATTTTCTGTTTTCACACATAAATGTACCAAAAGCTGTGCAGATTTCATTAGAACTTGAATGAATGCCCTTCATTTGTGAAGTTCTATACATCCCTCGACCTCTACACGTTCATTTATCAAGTATTTTGGCCATTTTAATTTTTTTTTACTCTTTTTGAATACACTTCATTACACTTAAGGTCCTCTTCGGTTAAAAATGCCTGAGTAATGTTTTTTTTTTTTTTTGCTTAATCGGAATGGGATTACATTTGGTGACTTTTTGTCACATTAGCTATGTGAACACACACACACACACACACACAAAACCATGGACATGATTCGGATATGTTAAAGGGTTGAAAAGAATTGCCACACTTTGCTCCATGGTCAAAAATGACAGACATAGGAAATGAATACAAATACTCCTTTGGTGGAAGAAACTACAATTCAGCCACTGTGGAGAAAAAAAGAGCACTGCAATGAAGGGGTGACACTCTAAAATGTCAAGAGTGCAAAATAGACACATCCACACCCCCAGAGGTTACACCCTAAAACATCATGGGCCGGATTTACTAAACGGGGAAAATCAGCGTGAGCGGAATTCCACGAATGCACCGATGGGAGGGCACGTGTTCGTGATCTACTGCTGATGTGCAAATTAAAGTCAAATCATTTACATAACGACCAACGCAATCTACCAAGAGCAGTCCAAATTAGTGTTGTGTCGCAAATAAGCATCATGTGCGGGTCGACACGGGCGCAACTTGTTACATGTAATATACGGATACCGTCTTCCTCTGGCATTCCAAAGTAATTAATACTAGTGGAAAATATTTTCTCCCTTCTACCGCACACTCTCTGTTCTCTCCTCCTAGCACCAACAATTGGACAATGTCACAAAATGGGTTAAAGCATGCTTTTTTGGGCGTTAAATAATGCCACAAATACCAGTAAATTGACTAGCTCAATCATTAGTAAATCGTGATTCATTTAAAGACTCTCCTCCCATAAATTTTGCATCTGAAATGGAAACTCCTTCAAATGCATACGCAATAAGATGAGCCGCAAAAACAACTCAGTCCACGCCTTTTCAGCGCTAATTTTTCACTGTGTGTTTTTAGTCAATTCTGACAGTAATTTTATAACGCCAAAAGAGGGTTTGCAATGGTGCAAGCTGTTAGTCAATCTGGCCCAAGAGTACAAAACAGACACAACCACTCAAACACTCACACAGACGCACACACCAACACACAAATTCACCGGCGTGGCTTTAACAATATGGTAAAATTATGGAGAAATACTCAAATAAAAGGTTGAAATCAGATCAGACGTAGATTTATTAACAAAATGGCGTCCTCTTTGTTCAGGTTTTACTGTAGTAAAATGAATGCAAAAACACTTCAAATCAACATTTCAAACAAACAAAAAAATCTAAACCTAAGTATAAATCCAAATCCACAACTTAATAAAAATAAAAATTTATGTTTAAATAACACCAGAGAATTTATAAGCCTCTTTATATAGAACGATACAGGAATCTAGTGGTTACACTACGTTTTTCATTTTTACTCCCATCAGATGACACTAATCTACCTTTAAAAAATTAGAATTGTAATGTCTTGTCTCTGTTTGAACACAGAATAATGCTTTAATTGAAAAATAATTTTAAAAATAGTTAATAAAAATTGTATAACTATTGCATAGTATCATAAAATGCCCCCAAAATGTTAATTTATAATTATTATTTTTTGTATTAATTATTAAAATAATAATTATTATTTATTAATAATAGTGTTAAAAGTTTTTTTTATTAAAAAAAATAATAATTTAAACATTTTATTGAACAAAAATTTATTACATTGGTTTTCCTGAAAAAAACAAACAAAAAAAAAAACATTTCAAGGCATCAGTCTCTTTGAACTGCGAAGGAGCCAAGTGTGACCCCTAAACGAAGAGGACCAGAGGGTATCTCAGGACGGAGAGTTGGAGAGAAGCAAACAAATGTAAAGGGTTAACACTAGGAAGAATGTAAATGCCATGATTATGCTAATTATGCTAATTGTCGGGCAGGCTTTAGCAACTTCCCAGTGAAAGAAGTTGGCAACAAACTCCCCAGCTCTATTGCAGCTGAGGTTTTGTCACTTAACGCAGCATTTTTGCTTTCAGTCATGGCAGAAAAAGTGTTTGACACTAGACACTTGCCGTGTTATTCCCTGCTCAGACAGTTATTACATAATTGTGACAACTGTTGAAACTTCTTATCTAACATTCTTATTTTTTACCTTAAATTTACCAGGAAAGCGGATTGATCAGCTCAACTCAGCTTTTGCCAGCTCCCAGCAGTTCCATCAGACATCTAAGGACTTCCAAGCCTGGCTGAATCAAACTCTCCAGGAGCAGTGTAAGACACAGCCGATCTCCGCCTATGCAGAGATGTTAAAACAGAGTCTCAAGGAGAACAGTGCTGTTCAGAAGGCCATAAATGACCATGAGGAACCTTATAACACCATCATGAAAGAGGGTGAAACTCTCCTTCAGAGAACAGAGGGGGCAGAAAAGGTGGCCCTTCAGGGACAGCTCTCTGCTCTAAAGTCCAGCTGGGATGATGTGAAGAAAAGCAATGCTGAGCAAGCAGAAAAGCTCCAAGGTGCCATGCAGAGGGCTTTGAAGTACAAGGAACATTTAGAGAAATTGAGCTCATGGTTGGAAGAGTGTGAAGACAGGGAGAAGAATGTGAAGCTCAGCATGAACCCAGTGGAGATCGAGGGCTCCCTCTCGCAGTTGAAGGCCATCCAGAAGGACGTTGACAAGCATAGAGGGCTAGTTGTGATGATGAACACAGCTGCAGACAGCCTTCTTGAGGTCATCACATCAGACGGCGATACGGTTAGGGAGGAGAAGGTAACCGCTGGTAAAAGAGTGGATAAGCTGACAGAAGATTTAATGCTCAAAAGAGAAACATTAGATAATATCTCGCAGAAGCTGAGAGAGTTCAGCGACTTACAAAAAGAAGCCAAAGGCCAACTGGAGGGTGCCAGGAAACAGCTCGATTCTCACACTTCCTTGGGTGTCCAGGCCTACAGCAACAAGAGCCTGACCAACATGAAGGCTCAGCAGAACAGCTTAGAGGGTGTCCACAACCAGATTGAGCATCTCAAAAGTCTTGCCCAAAGTCTTGTCGTAGATGCCTCTGAGGTCGAAGGTGTGACAGACCTTCTTCTTCAGGCAGATAGCTTGGAAAAAGACCACATGTCAATTACCAAAAAGGTAGAGGAAGCTTGCTCCACGCTGGAGAACAAGCTCCAGGGCATCGGACAATTCCAGAACAGCATCCGCGAGATGTTTGCAAACTTCGCAGACCTGGACGACGAGTTAGACGGTATGGCTCCAGTAGGCAGGGATCTCGACACCTTACGGGATCAGCAAAGCACTATCAAAGACTTTGTTGCTAAACTTCAGGAACTGATGACCAACACAGCCAATGGCAAAGACAGTTGCAAGAAGATGTTGGAGTCAGAGGCCTCACCAGATCTCCTGGGTCTGAAGAGAGACTTGGAAGCCCTGGGCAAGCAATGTGGAAAGCTGATGGACCGAGCCGCGGGTAGAAGAGAACAGGTTGAGGAGACCCTCGGTCATCTGGAGGAGTTCTACAGCAAGGTGGAAGAGTTTACCCACAAACTGAGCAGTGCCGAGAAGCAAGAGGAGTCCCAAGGGTCTGTTGGATTGGAAACAGAAGTCATTAACCAACAACTGGAGACCTTCAAGGTAAAATTAAGATTCATTACCTTGTTCTGTTTCCCTTCTAGAAGATCCATAGCAGTGCACTGAAAATTAGCAATACTAATGGTAGTCTTAAAGGGGTCGCACAACGGAAGAGAAGTTCAGTGTCGCACCACGTCTTTAAAATTTGAGAGTGTACGCACACCGGCGGTGCCATTCGGCTTCTGTCCGTGGCGCCCAGCTGCGACTTATGAAGTTGTTCAAAATCCTGTCATGCCACAGAGCGCCACTTATGTATTTTTATATTAAATTTATCTTATATTTCTCTCAAATCGTTGTTAATGTACTTTCTGACTTCACCCTGTGCTGCAAGATACATTAGTTTTACATTCTTAGTTTAACAGCTTGAACAAAGTCTGAACATATTGAAAAAATGTATTGGGATTCATGTAGCCCTTCCTTTCACTCATAGTAGCCATTTTCCGCATTGTAAACTGTAACCCAAATAACTTGTTTGGTTAACATTTTAACGCTAGTTACATAAATACTATTGCTACCATGTAATAAAGTTGCCTAAGAAACCGGTACAATAAAACAATAACAGATTTAACAACATAATATAGAAACTTTTCATTGACTAACGTTCAAAAGTCAGCTATTATTCAATAAAAATAAAAAACAAAATAATAAATAAATTTAAAACAGTCATCTCGCGGCTCTTCTAACGAGTCCATTCGAAATTGACTGTTGTCCGAGACAAGGCGCTGAGCTTCTCGTCCGGTGCATGATCCCCTTTACACATTAAAGGTCATGAGGTAAATGTGAGCTTTGCATTTCATAATGAACAAGATCTGTATCTACAGCGGACCCAAAAAGTGTTTGAACAGGTGACGTGTGTAATGTATGCATACCAATGCCACCAAAAAGAGTTTCAGAAATATTGACTGTCGTCAAACACAATGTTCCAATACTTTTATATTCCGATGTTCCAATGCTCAAATGTTCCAATGTTCCAATGTTCATTTTTTGACAAACACACACCATTGGTTGCAAGAAGAAAACACACTCAGTCAAACAGGCTGCAATTCCTTTTTGTGCCACTAGTAGCACAGAAATTACACTTCACCTTTACATCACACTTAAAAATGTATAAATATCAAAACAAGTGCCACAGTTCACAAGCAAAAATTTCATAAAAATGAAATTATTATTTTTTTTTAATAAAAAATGTGGTGTTCATGATAAATTAAAGTTTTACGTTAGGATTTTTGCTATCTTGCGCCTCAGTTATGTAGCACGGTTTTGGTCTGTTAGCCACGTGTTAGATCTCTCTCTCGACAGTTCAATATGTGGGTGAGCATCTGGTGCTAACAAAAGAACGTCAGCTGACGGAGCATTGTTGCGAATGTGCGGTGAGGCAGCTGAGGGCCAGCGGGGTGCTGTGTATCGTAGTGTGGCGCAGCGAAAGCTAGCGGGGTCTGACTTCTGCTCCTTGACCTGTTAGCGAGATGCTAGGGCAGGCCTCTATATTCGATGCAAACAATAGATGCTTTTAGCTCTCTTATTTTTAGCTGGTAGCTAATTCATTTTCCCCTGATATAGTTAAGGATTCTGTTTGCAGAAAAACTGATTGTTACTATGTTTTTTGCTATGGCCTGTGGATGTTTTTAATGGATTTTTATGATATTGTTTAAAGCGAAGCATTAAAGGATGTTTCCGTAAAATACAACTTTATTGTCGGCATTACATTAACTGAAAATAATTTGTTTTTATAAAAAAAAAAGAAACCTCACAACAGATGCAATGCAGAACAATTTCTGTTCATCTAGTGATTTTTGTTCGTTTTTTTTTACATACTGAGGGATGAGTCAAAAAAGTTTTCTGTGCCACAGTTGATAAAGCGTGTATTTAACCCGGAGTATTTTTAGAGAAGTTGACTTTAACTCTCATGAATTACAGATTTGTTTGGCCTGCCAGTTTGGATTCCTGGATGTTTTTTGACTCCATATTTCAAGTGGTACATCATTTGTAAAAGTATGCTGCTGCAGGAATCTCTGGATTGTTCGTAAACTCAAAAAATAAAGCTCGTGCCTCCAAAAGTTGGAGCGAAGCCTTATTTCTATTCTTGTGTTATGGCAACACAGCTCATAAACAAAAGACCTGGAGTAGATTTCTCAGTTTTTGTTAGAGTTTAATTACTACTAGGAGAAATCATAGGAATATTAGGATAATGTTATTACAACAGTGATAAAAAACCTGCTGAACAAAACAATGTGATATACAATATCAGTCCTGGATAAAACCATTGTCAAGACTTAAAGTGGGATAAAACATTGTCCGGAAAGCCTTTAAATGCTTGAAGCCGAAAGAAGCTTAACCTATATTTGGATGTGCATATGAATCAACTTCCATGCACTGTGCTGAAGCATCAGCTGCCGCCGTTCAGTCCATCATTTGGCCCCTTGTTGTTCAGGCTCCCCCATTCTTTTTGTTCTTTTCAATGTCTGGATGGATGATCACTGCTACATCAGCTGCTGCTGGAAAATCAGCTTTGTTCGCACTGATACGGCCATTAAACTCAGGGAAATTACCCAGATCGTGAAACACAAAGAGAGGCTTTGTCATTTAAAAATATGTTGCTTGTTTATCCTTATCGTAGTTGCTTCAATTCACTGGATTCGTTTGTGAACAAACCCAGTATGAAGGGAGCCGAGCCACGTGTAAGGACCAGAATACGACAGAGAACTGGAGGTGGGGTCATTTGAGTAAAGCCAGCTCGAATCAATCCACAATATTCTGACAACTACCCAGAACACCTTACCAAACACGTTGCATAGCATCACAACGTTGTAGCGTGAATTTTACCGGAGATGTTTGGAAATTCAGGAGTTGTTTGTCTTTTTTTCCCCACTACTTAGACATGACATTAATGTCTCATGTAAACCTGTGGGAATTTTTGGCTCTTGAATCATAGCTATTCGTAATTCCATAGGTGATGATTGGAAAAGGTTTTTTGTGAGGCCCCCAGTGTTGGCTGAATCATCAGCCTGACTCACCGTACAGACGCCCAACAGGGAACCTGAAACCCTGCGCCAGCAGAGCACCAGAACTTATGCACATTGTTGCATTATGATGAAGTTGTTATTTCACTGTGATCATATTGCATGGGACATTGACAAAGAAAGAGAGAGAGAGAGAGAGAGAGAGAGAGAGAGATAAAGAGTTCTTGGTCCAACGGATCTCAGCTCTTGAGTGCTGGAGGAATTTACTCTGAGATTTTTTTCTCAACAAAAGCTTTGTTCTTATCTAAATAATAGTTCTGCGTTTCAATGCCTGTGGGTATTGTTCGTGTGAATGGTGTGAGATTCTGTTGACAGAGGGTTTTTTTTTTTTTTCGGATGGGGAAACATCCCTGCCCTGTTTCTGCGCACAGACGGCCATTGTTTCCCATCATGTCTGGTTTTAAATGAATGGTTTCACGCATGTAACATCAGGGCAAAGAATTCGTTCATCCGCATTTAAAAGGCCCATTGCAAACCTGGCTCAATTAGTACATTTTTGCCACCTGCAAATGATCCAAGAACCACAAACTTCTGTGTAAATTGTTTGTAGAATCATTCATACGTAAATTGTCACATTTTGCATAAGAATGAATTTATAAAACAAATACACAGTTTATAAATGAGGCCTTGAGAAGTGGCTGTAAAGCTCAGCAAATGGTCAAGTTCATCCAAATAAGTTGCGTCATAGAAAGATAAATCCCTTTTATTTGCTGCATGAGACGTCCATGTGGCGTCGACAGCAGTAAACATGTCTCGGAGACATTAAAGACTTGGACCTTGGAAGTATGAAAACAAATGTCTTTCTAAATTCACTGCCTGGATTATTTCAAAATGTCCTTTCTTCATATCCCAGACATCTCTTTAACCTCTTCACCTCTGCCAGTTTCCGCTTTTCACTAGCACAGAGACTGCGATTTCTGGATGCCTAAGCACTGTTCACTCACCCCCACACACTTAGCAGGGAAAGTATTCGCAACGCTGCAACGTCATCATACATAGGCAACACTTGAATCTTCTAGATTAGGGTTTGCACATATGATGTCATGTAGGACTGGGTTGGTGTGCAGTGACTGATTTCAATAAAGTGATTTATCTAAATATAGCCAGTTGCCTCGTGGGCAGCGCTCGGACACATGGTGCGGTTGCACTTTGGGCACCCCGAGTTTGAGTCCCGGCTCGTGGTCATTGACCTCGTTCCCTATGCAGGGCCCTTTAAATTCCATACAATTTGGAATCTCCCTTTGGTAAAATGGACCGAGGAGTTCACTACGGAGCGATTAGAACTTATCCAGAGATTATCTTGCTGACGTAACGTTGACAAGTACCAGAAACAAAACTGCATTCTTTATTCAGTCTAGCCTTTAATCCATCGCTTCTCCCACCTTGTCCACTTGCCATGAAAAAAGACCTGTCATGCACTTGGCAGAGGTCAGGGTGTTTCATTACCCTCATCTAGTTCCTCCCTCAGCATTCCGCTGTAATTATGAGACACTACAGGCACTTCTGTGGCTCCAAAACACCAGGCAGAGAGGAGGAGAAACAAGGGACGGAGAGGGCAAGAGAGCAGGGAGAATATCTATTTCTGCCTTGTGTGATGTCATCTGAAAGGGTGCCGGCTGCTTTTGTAGCTTTGCTTTCTCTCTCTCTCTCTGCCCTACCCTGACAAGAGGAGGAGGGCCGCTGTCAGAGCAGAAGCACACTAAGAAGTTAAGTCAAATGGGACACAGAGACAGAAGGGGAGAATTAAAAGAGGGTCAAGCTTCTACCAATCAGCATGAGCCGGCCACCGCACAAATGGAGCTGTGGCAGATGTTGCCTGAATAACGTGAGGGGGGCGGGGCCTTGAGCCCTGTGCCAGGAGGGTGTCTGTCATTGCTGGTTGGACCACAAGAGAGGCAGGAGCGGCTTTTTGTTTCTCCTAGAGCTTATGGCTTTGTTTTCCCAGATTTAAGGATTTGTATCGGGATATGCCACCGTCATGGATACGGGATACCTCTGTGTGGATAACTGTATGGGAGTTCTCAGGAAATTCTAAAATTCCAGGCACTTTTTGAATGCATGATGTCTATGATGGAGTTATAAAGAACTAAGGAAACAAGCAACAATGAAGAGTTGTGACAATGGGGAGAAATGGAAATCAGCAGGATTGTCATCTTGGAAAAGGATGTTTAAGAGGAAGAAGTGATGTATTAAGAGAAATACCAAAAGTTTATTTTTAAAATATATACATATATATATATATATATATTATTTTTTTCAATAACTTTATTTTCGCCAATCTCCATAAAAGTAATTTAATGAAGTTCATAATATTTTTTGTGGTATTGTAATTTTTTGTTTTAAATTCTATATTCATAGCAAAAGTCTATATTTTTTCTTTTACTGCTGTATTTATTTTCTTAACTTTTCATTGGGGGTAAAAAGTGTATGCCTAGTGACTTGTGAAATCGAAGACTCGCTTTTGGCTTCTCTTTAAGTCTTTAAATATTTTTCATGTCTGTGGGTATTGTTGCACTGAAAACCTTTACCTCATTGTTATACGTCATTTGTAAGTTATTGTCATAATGGGAAAACCTCTGAGTAGACCGGACTGTCTGCGGCAGAACCCTTCATGTGTGGGCAAAGGAGAGGAGGAGGACCTCAACATCGATGACTGTTACGTTCCCCAGAGGTCCATATATGACACAGTGCGTCTGAATGAGCAAATTGACTCGGGCTCCAAGGGCAGCCTGGCCTCAAGGCACTTCGTTGGTACTTTGCCATATAGCCATCGCACCATGGATATAAGCGCACTCTGTGGGAACGGCGTCTTGGCCTCCTCCAGTGCCTTTGAGCTCCGCAGCAGGGAGGCGGTGCGTTTGGATGAGCGTCTCGTGTTCGACGGCTTGAAGCTTAATGGGGATATTATCCGGGGTGCAGACACCATGCTGTGTAAGCCCCGACCAGTGGGTGAGAAAAAGGAGCCGCCTCAGCACCGCCGCTCCTGGCGGACATTCGCCCCCGCAAACCTCAGTGAGTTCGGCAGCTCCAGCGGAACGTTGTGCAATGATGGAACGGGCCAGCGTGGATTGGGTCGAGTGGGAAGAGGGCGCAGTATGACGAACTCTCTTACCTCAGAAAGTGACTCGGGCCTGTGTAGTCCCACTGTGGAAAGAGAACAACAAAACCCACGAGCCCAGAGGAGAACCGGGCCTGGCACAAGAAGCCTTTCTTCTGCTGAGGGAGTGCACTTATCCGGGGACCTGAAGCCAGGGCGTTCCCTCAGCTCTGGTCAGGAAGACTTCCCCTTCTCCCCAATGAAAGACAGGTTACCAACTCCGCTGTATTACACTGACGCATCACCTCTTGGAAGCCAACAGCGTAACCATACATACAAATCAGACCTCGGCGTGGGTCAGCATGCTGTTTCTAATAGCGATGTAAATGTCAGGACGATGACAGCGTCCAGTAGTAAAACACATATGTCCACAACATTTTCAGGATATGAGGAATTACCCACAGCTGAACTTCTTGAAGACACTTGTTCACAGGATGACTGCGAGCTGCTCAGCGTTGTGGTGACAGAACCAAAGTCTCTTTCATATTGCCTGCAGGATATAGAACACTATGTAACTAAGGATGAAAAGAGTTATGAATACGAACAAAGAGCTACAGACTCCAAAATGGCCGACTTGGAGGATTTCTTGTTGTTAGTTGAAAGGGAGGCAGGCTTCACCAATGGAATAAAACACATGGACGATGAAGACATAGAGAGTCTATTAACGTCCATAGCCGAATGTTCGCAGATGGAGCTTGTGGCCTTGCCTTCCACCCAGGTACCCCGAAATAGCTGGTGAATGTTGATTGTTTGATTAGCGTTTCCTGGGAGGCTGGCTATTGCCGTTTGGCCTTTATCAGATTAGGAGACAGCTGAATTGGGTTTATCGTTGTTTGCTGGTCAGTGACTCAGATGTTGTGATGGAGCACAGCTGGCTATAACTGAGTAGAAGCCTCTCACAACAACCAGTTGACTGGCACTGGAGCACATAGTGCCAGTTTTAGTGGAAGAACATCACCTTATAAGGATGCTGGCTAAAACATATCTAGTTACCCTGCTGAAAAGACCAGTGTAACTGGCTTATGTTTTGAATGCTGCTTCCCAAAATGGGATTATAGTAGTAGTTTCTGTATGCTATCAACATTCATGTATTGTCTTTTGCTTCAGTGTTTATGCATCCTAACGGGATACATCAAATATAAATTTGATTCTTAATGTAACTGAAAACTACATGTAGTGGCAAAGAGTAACTTCAAAGATTTTACTTTCATTAATGAATCTTCAAACATTGAATAGCATAGAGTATTTGTCAGTGGTTTTTAGTGTTCTTCTATATTTATCACTTACAGGTTTTCCAGAAAGACGTCATTGAGTCGCTGCAGAGCCAAATGCATGAGTTGAACACTCTGGGCCATTCATTGATCCAGAATGCCGGCAAAGGCACCAGCACCAAAAGCCTTGATCATGATTTAGAAGAGGTCAACTCCAGATGGAACACCCTCAACAAGAAAGTAAGGCCCACTCTTCAACTAGTTTCACAAAATGTTTACATTTCATTTGAAGAGGTGCAATAATATCATGCGTGAATTGTTCAATTTCTTTATCCACTGCACTCTGGAATGCTCATAATCTTTTGATAGCAATCATAATGTTTGCCAGTGTTGGTGAGTACCTAACAAGTACTGACGAGTACCTTAGCTGTATCTTTCAGTACTTTGAGAAGCTTTAGTATCTATGTTTTAGAACAAGTAGCGGTTTAGTGTGAGATTCTACACCAACAAATGTAGTCATTTGAAGCATGCCAAACTCCAGTTTTAAGGTCGTTTCCTCAGCATTGCTGTACGTGTGATCTTCTCAGGTCGCGGAGCGATCGGCACAGCTTCATGAAGCCCTGCTGCACTGTGGCAGGTTCCAGGATGCACTGGAGTCCCTTCTCAGCTGGCTCACGGACACAGAGGAGCTGGTGGCCAATCAGAAGCCTCCATCAGCAGAATTCAAAGTGGTCAAAGCACAGATACAAGAACAGAAGGTATGACGTCAGGAATGCTTAGACCGCATACCGCAATGATGTGAATCTTTTGGTGAAATGTGCTGAAATTAATTTATTTTTCCAATTGTCTAGCTCCTGCAGAGACTGCTGGATGACCGAAGAGCTACAGTGGAGCTGATTAAAACAGAGGGACGGAAGGTGACGGAATTAGCTGACACAGTTGATAAGGAGAAGATTGCGAGAGAGATTGAATGCCTGGGGCAAAGGTGGGATGCCCTACTCAAGAAAGCTGAGAACAGGTAAAACTATTAACACAAATCTATGGTTACACTCTATTTTGATGGTCCCCTTTGACTATAAGTAACTCTGCACCTACTTGTCAACTAACTCTCATTAAAGTATTAGTGGACCGTTAAGGGTAGGATTAAGGTTAGTAGAATAAGGGGTTAGTTGAGTAAGTTGAAATGTACTTGCCAAGTTACTTATACTAAGAAGAATGTCTGTTGGGGAGCATCAAAATAAAGTGTTAGCAGAAAGCAAGCAGACAGTCTACTAAAACTCTAATGAGAGTTTGACAGGTGCAACATTCCCTATATTTAACAGAATGTCTAAAGGGGACTATCGAAATAAAGTTTTACCAAACATATTATTAAATACTGGACATAAAGTACCCATTGTTGGGCAAATCAAATAGGTATCAAAACATTTGTTTTGCAAAATGTCTAATAAGATGTTCCCTTAATTACTAAAAACACAATTTCAGTGTTTCTACAACAAATGTCATGTTTATTTTAAAGCTTTCAAAATGATTAATCGCAACCAATCGCATCCAACATAAAAAGTTTGTGTTTATATATATATATATATATATATATATATATATATATATTATATTAGAAACTTTTATGTTAGATGCGATTAATCGCAGTTAATTGATTTCACAGCACTAGTTTAATTTAATGTGTTACTGTGTTTCTTTGTCATTATTTTGGGAAAGTTACTAGCAAGTTTAAGTGTATCGTGTGTTTACAATGGTTTTGAACAAGTTTAAACTTTGGTGGACAAATCTTAAGTTACAGCTCTAAATACGAATCAGTTCTCATTTTCCAACCCTGCTTATAAGGTACAATCATAATCACTACTTTGCATGTATAAATTCCAGATTTGTTTTTTTTCATGGGTGAAGGACTATGTTTTAGCATATGTAGGTACAGTATAATCAAACCCAGTCATGTCCAGCAATAAAACTAACTGCAGCATTCTTGGCAGACACAAGCAGCTGGAGAATATTTTGGTGGTGGCACAGCAATTCCACGAGACCCTTGAGCCTTTGACGGAGTGGCTGACAGCTACCGAAAAAAGACTTGCCAACTCAGAGCCCATCGGCACCCAGACGTCCAAGTTAGAGGAGCAAATCTCTCAGCATAAGGTGCAGAATCGTCTGTAGTCCCACGGCCGTGCTTAGTTTGTTTTCCATTTTGTGTTACTTTTTTATCCATTGCCCATTTCCCCTGCATTTATGTTCTTCTCCCTTATGTTCTCATTTGATCCATTCTTTTTTTTTCTGTTATTATGGTTTCCGCTCCCTGGTTATGTGACATCCATGGTAAACAGGCCTTAGAGGAGGAGGTTTTGGGCCGTGGTAAGCTCTTGTACCAGGCCATGAGTCTGGGCCAATCTCTGCGGGCCGTCGGCTGTGTGGATGACAAGGAGCTGGTGCAGGCAAAACTAGACAACATGAACAGCAGCTATATGGAGCTGCAGGAGCATTGCCGTCAGAAGGCCGAGTTACTGCGGCAGGCCCTGTCTAACGCGCAGCTCTTTGGGGAGGACGAAGTGTCCTTGATGACCTGGCTCGATGAGGTGCACCGCAAACTGAGCGAAGTCTCGATCCAAGACTACACGATGGCCGTGCTCGCAAAACAGCTCGCTGAGCAGCTGGTACTTTACAAGCTCCTCCTCTTAAGGCTTCCTTCCCTTGTTTTGATCATTTAATTCAGTCTTCAGTGGTGTGGTGTGATTTTGTATCGCTCTGTTAGAAGATACCGGTGACTGATGTGTGTTTCAATGTCCAGGCTCTTCATGAAGACATTGAGTTGAGGAAACAAAACATCGAACAGGCCATCCTAAACGGGTTAGAACTTCTGAAACAGTCCACAGGTGAGATCAAAGAAAAAAGCCATAGTCAGTGTTTGGAAGGTTTGCTGTTTGATGGGATGTTTTCTCAGTAATGTGAATGTTTGTGAATCATGTGTGCGTTCGCTTTCATTCAGGCGATGAGGTTGTCGTCATCCAAGGTAAACTGGATGGAATAAAGACGAGGTATTCGGAGATCAACACAATGAGCAACAATGTTTCAAAGACTCTGGACAAAGCCCTGTCTCTGGCCACAAAGCTGCAAAACACCCACGAGGAGCTGAACTCCTGGCTGGAGAAGGTTGAGTCTGAGCTGGCTACATTTAAAGCTGAAGAACCAGTCGGAGAGCAGCTCACTTGCTTGCAAGAGAGGCAGAAAGTAAGTGACAGCGCTGCATTGGATCCCATAGGAAAGAAAATTCACAAAAGTGTTTGCTTTAAAAGTCTTTAAGCTAAAAACGGAAAACTTTTTATGCGTTTTGGCCGTTCATTTACATGACAACACAAACAATACCGTTATCACCTTCATGTGAACTACAAAAACGGGAATTTTTGAGAACGGTGATTTCATGCGCATGTGTATTACATGTTCAGTCTATAGGGGTGTGTGTTTCTTTACAAAGTGACATCGCCAACTACTGGCCTGACAGCAGAATACAGCGTTTTTAGTCATTTTCGTGGATCCGCGTGAACGAGGATCGTTTTCACAACGTCTGTCTTTGATAAACAGACAATCCTGCTTTTAGTACATTGTTGTCATGTAAAAGTACCTTAAGTCTCCCTCTTATTTGTGTCCTTCATAGAAGACATCTCAATAATATCTCGAACTGTGCAAAGATTTGCCAGACTAAATTATATAGCTAAACTTTATTGCCCTGAAACCTAACTGAGAATTAAAATCAAATATAACTCCTATAAAAAGCTGATGCTGATGGTAATATAGTGCTGATGTTTCATTTAAAACACAGTTTAAATAAGGCATAGGTTTTATAGTCAGGGTTGGGGAGTAACGAAATACAAGTAACTTAGTTACGTATTTAAAATACAACATTTGAGTGACTGTATTTCATTACAGTTACATTTTAAATGGGTGGTAATCAGATTACAGTTACATCTGAAAAGTATTCTAGATTACCAAAGTGATTACTTTGAGTTTTAATGTCATTTAAACAGCGATTGGTGATTCTCTGACTCTGACAGTCTGAAAAAGCGGAGTTAAGTTTCATGTTTTGTGATAGTTGTTTGTGAGTCATTTTATAATTCACTCGTCACTGCTACTTTTTCTCACAATTTGTTTTTTTCCCTCACAATTGTGAGTTTGCATTTCACAATTTTGACTTCTTTTTCTCACAATTGCGAGATTTAAACTCACAATTGCAAGTTATAAAGTCAGAATTGGGAGATTTAAACTTGCAACACTGACTTTTTTTCTTGCAATTCTGAATTTAGTATGTGAGTTTATATCTCATAATTCTGACTTTATAACTCACAATTGCAACTTTATATCACGCAATTCTGAGGGAAAAAGTCAGAATTGTGAGATAAAAACTCACAATTAGCTTTTTTGTGTTTGTTCCACACTTATTAGTATTCCAAAGTATTCTAAAGTATTTAGATTAAGTTACTAAACTTGAGTAATGTAACGAAATACGTTACAAATTACTTTTAAAGTATGTAATTTGTAATCTGTAGTGAAATACATTTTAAAAGTAACCCAGCCCTGTATATATATATATATATATATATATATATATAATTATTATTATTATTTTAAGGTGTTATTGTTACAGTGAATTAAACAAATCATAACAAGGACACTGTAAAATAAATTTATGTATTTATAAATGTTATATAATGTTTTTAATATTCAAATATAGTCATAATTGGTGATTTATCAGTCTATCCTTTATTTGTCACTTTCAGACACTGCTGACGGAGGTCAAGGGTCAGAAGCCACTGGTCGACTCTCTTAATGAAGTAAGCAGCGCTCTGCTGGAACTCGTTCCATGGCGAGCACGAGAAGGACTGGACAGGATGGTCACGGATTACAACGAGCGCTACAGATCGGCCAGCGATGCCATTACACAGCATGTGGAGCAGACGGGAGCTGCCATCTTAAAATCTCAGCAGGTACAGCGATTCTCAGCTGCTTGAGAAAACAACAGCACCCTTCAATCAGGAAGTTTGTGGAAAAGCCCAAACAATAAAGCGCCTGTGTTTGCTGCCGAGCGTGATCGGCTTCATTGTGCTGTTAATTCTTAATGCTTTATAGTCATCCAAACTTAATTTATCCTCTTGAGTCGCCTTGATGCTATTTACATAATAAACTAATGGAGTGTGACCCAGATTGACTACATTTGCATCACATTACTGTGTTTATATCATTTATACTGATTAATTTATGCATAGCTGACTCGCCTGAGCTTTTAAAATAATATCTACAATGAAATACTAATATTTTTTATTGATAAATGTGGGTTATCTGGCTAATAAATGGGAATGTTATGCAATTTAGTGACTTTTTGAGTCCAATTATAATGTTAGTCGCATTTTGTTGAACCAAAAGCGATCTTGATGTCATTTTTCATGAACATTTTCCACTCTCTGTCTGGATCTGAGGATTAAACTTACTGTATTTAGATTTCTATATGCAAATGACCTGATTGGCTAATCTCTTTGCTTGTAAAACAAGTAACAACCTGTCTTCGTCTGCTGAATATTCATGGTGTTGTTATGTAAATGTGGTGGATCATGTTAATGAGCTCATGGATGTGTGAATTTCTGAGTGGCTTGATTTCGCAGCTTTGTTTCCATCAATGCACTGTGCATTATGAATATACGAATATGTGTCATAGTTTTTTTATTTACATTTAAATAAAAAATGCATGCATTTAAATGTATGCATTCTGTTTGAACTGCATGGAAATGTGATATGGATAGTCACATACCACTGTTTGCTTGCTTGTGTAGTTTGATCAGGCGGCCGCCACGGAGCTGGAGTGGCTGACGGCGGCGGAGAGGAAGTTGTCAAGCCTTGGAGACATCAAGCTTGAGCCGGAGCAGACCACAGCTCAGCTACAGGCTCAGAAGGTCAGTCGGGCGTTTGCGTGGTCGTCTCTAACACATACATTATACAGCGCACATTGTCTAAATCTCGCTTTCTCCTCCAGAGCTTCTCCATGGACATTATGAGACATAAAGATGCCGTGGATGACATTGTGAAGACCGGCGAGGCCATTATGAACAGCAAAGACGAAGCAGAGAAGCAGGCGTTGAGGGTAAATAGAAATACATTTATAAAGAAATGGAGCCTAAGCGGTGTGGCATAGAGGTGAAATCACTGTGGTCTCGTATAGGTGAAGCTCCAGGCCTTGTCGGAGAAATACGGTGCAGTCAGTCAGCTGAACTCGGAGCGCTGTCTGCAGCTGGAGAGAGCTCACTCTCTAGCCTGCCAGTTCTGGGAGACGTATGATGAACTCTGGCCATGGCTGCAGGAGACCAGAACTACCTTCACTCAACTGTCCCAGCCGGCTATTGAGTACGAAGCCCTTCGACAGCAACAAGAGGAGCTGAGGGTAAGAACGGCATCATTCCTACTGTGGTCATTGAAGCTGTTGAAATGGGAAGAGCCTGATGCAGCACACACCTTCGTTTGAAGTCTGAAATAAAATCATTTGGTTACACTGTTTTTGATGGTCCACTTTAGACATTCTTTTGACCAGGGCTTGACTTTAACACCCGCCAACCCACCAAATGCAGTCACTCCTACTTTGAATTTTACATATATGTACATTTTTTTGGTTGCACTGCTTATGTGTACTTGCTGTGTACTTACCTAAGAAAATACTGGGTGATATAAGGTAACTACATGGGGTAAGGTTAGGTTTAGGGGTAGATTCAGGTAAGTTATTGTAATAAGTACATTGTATGTACATGGAGAACAGGACTGTAATATAAAGTTCTACCCATTTTTCGATTGTAGTCTTTTAAAAGGGCATCTAAAATGCTTCTAATACTCATTTTCCACAGAATAGACACAATACCAGTTGCTATTTCTCTCTCTCTCATCTCTCCGACTCGCATACCCGTCTCCCCTCACTCACTCGTTTCATTTGCTGTGCATGTTAAAGGGCTTTAATTTCGGCGTGGGATTGTGCGTATTGCGCATAGTTTTATTCGTGGCGCTCACTCCCACATAAAGCTGTCTCCCAGTACTAAAATTGAGTTCTGCTTATTGTGCTTAAACTGTCGAATACACAAATATAATGTCAAAATGTCAGTCTTGGTGAGTGTTCACGTAAACACAGTCAGTTGTGTTTTAAGTGAACATAAACAGTTGAGAAAGAAAACGCATGTGTAACAGTTTAATGGATCCGTGCGTCAGCTCTTAAAGTGACAGCAGCCTAATAAACCTGCTGACAAATTATGAGATGATATTAAACATATGCAGGGTTGGGGAGTAACGAAATACAAGTAACTTAGTGACGTATTTAAAATACAAAATTTGAGTAACTGTATTTCATTACAGTTACATTTTAAATGGGTGGTAATCAGATTACAGTTACATCTGAAAAGTGTTTTAGATTACCAAAGTGATTACTTTGAGTTTTAATGTCATTTAAACAGCAGTTGGTGATTCTCTTAAGTTTCATCAACATTTTAATACTTTTAAGAGGATCATAAAAATGTTGTTATTTTTATTTAGTTCTGTCCTGAACAAGACAAAATGACTGAATTTATAAAAAAATTGCCCAACTGTCAACTGAACTGTCCTGTCATGACCTGATGATCCACGACTGTTTTCATGTTTTGTGATAGTTGTTTGTGAGTCATTTTATAATTCACTCGTCACTGCAACTTTTTCTCACAATTTGTTTTTTCCCTCACAATTGTGAGTTTGCATTTCACAATTCTGACTTCTTTTTCTCAGAATTGCGAGATTTAAACTCACAATTGCGAGTTATAAAGTCAGAATTATGAGATATAAACTTGCAATACTGACTTTTTTTCCTGCGATTGTGAATTTGGTATGAGTTCATAATTCTCACTTTTCTCAATATTGCGAGTTTATATCTCATAATTCTGACTTTTCTCAATATTGTGAGTTTATATCTCATAATTCTGACTTTATAACTCACAATTGCAACTTTATATCACACAATTCTGAGGGAAAAAGTCAGAATTGTGAGATAAAAACTTGCAATTGCCTTTTTTGTGTTTGTTCCACACTTATTAGTATTCCAAAGTATTCTAAAGTATTTAGATTAAGTTACTAAACTTGAGTAATGTAACGAAATACGTTACAAATTACTTTTTAAAGCATGTATTTTGTCATCTGTAGTGAAATACATTTTAAAAGTAACCTACCCAGCCCTGAACATATGGCAGTAAATCCGGATGGTATCAATGTCAAAGTTGTGGCGAGTGAAAATGCTGAGTGGCTACTAACTTTGGAAAACCACTAAACACAGTGACCGTGAGCAAAAAAGTTGACTATAAGTAATATTGCACCTACATGTCAACTGACTCTCATTAGAGTAGACTGGTTAGGGATTGTTAGGGTTAGTAGAATAAGTTGGCATACAGTTATAAAGTTACTTATACTAAGAAGAATGTCTGTTGGGAGCAGCAAAATAAATGCACATATAAAGAAATATATGAATCAGATTGCAACCTGTAGCGTTAATTTAAAGAGGAATTTCAGTATGTGAAGTCAGAAATTAGTGCATACCTAGTGTGGTGATGAGGTGATTCTTCCAGTGTAGACATATAAGCAGAAGAAATGTCATATACTGTATTGTTATTAAAGCAATATGCTGTTCATTTTACCACGGTTTACTCTTTTGCCTTGTCCTTAACTGTCACAACATCACTGTAATGCAGCGCCTCAGTTGGCTTAGTGCTTCATTAGTGTGGTTAAGAGGATAAAGTATTCTGTACATCAGTGGCCTGACAGATGCAGTGTGAGGTCTGTGTGATATGTTGTCGTATTGTGCTTGATCTTTAACAGTTTTTTGAGGATAATGTTATAAACAATCCACTGCATTTTGTTCTGATGATATTAAACTTTCCATCTTCAGCAAATGAGGGAGCTGATAGCCGAGCACAAGCCACACATTGACAAGATGAATAAAACTGGCCCTCAGCTGGTGGAGTTGAGTCCCACAGAGGCCACGGCCATCAGAGACAAATACCAGGCCACCGACAGACTGTACGGCCAGCTTAAAGTCGACGTCAAGCACAGAGCAGCTGCCCTGGATGAGGCCATCTCCAAATCCACTCAGGTACTCTGTCTGTATATTCTGCCCTATTTTTATTTTTTTTTACAATGTCATCCAGTGTTCCTCCCTCTTACTCATAGAAATAATACAGTAAATTACAGTAAAAACAGCAATATTGTGAAATATTATTACAATTTCAAGCAGCTGTTTTCTATGCGAATATATAGTTAACTGTAATTTATTCCAGTGATCAAAGCTGAATTTTCAGCATCATTACTCCAGACTTCAGTGTCACATGATCCTTCAGAAATCATTCTGATATGATGATTTGATGCTTAGTTATTGTCAGTTATTGGTGTTGAAAACAGTTTTTGCCTCATAATGTTTTGTGGATTTTTTTTATTCTTTGATGAATTGAAATTTAAATGAACAGCATTTATTTGAAATATAAATCTTTTGTAACAATATAAACGTACTTTTGATCAATTTAATGCATCCTTGCTGAATAAAAAATATTAAAAAATAAATAAATAAATAAAACTTGCCCCAAACTTCTGAATGGTTTCCACAAAAATATTAAGTGGCAAATATGTTTCTTGAGCTGCAAATCAGCATATTATTTCTGAAGGATCATGTGAGGCTGAGGACTGGAGTACTGATGCTGAAAATTCAATTTCAAGATATGATATGTCATTTTAAATTGTAATAATTTTTCGCAATATTTCAGTTTTTATTATATTTTTATCAAATAAATACTGCCTTAGTGAGCATAAGGAGACTTCTTTCAAAAACATAATCAATTCAAGCTTTTGAGCGTCTTTTCTGTGAATGATCTCCACAGTTCCATGATAAGATTGACCCCATGCTGGAGTCTCTGGAGCGCATCGCTGAACGCCTGCGCCAGCCTCCGTCCATCTCCGTCGAGGTGGAGAAGATCCGTGAGCAGATATCGGAGAACAAAGCGGTGACTGTAGACCTGGAGAAGCTTCAGCCGTCATATGAGATGCTCACGGAGCGAGGAGAGGAGATGATCGCTCGCTCTGAAGGTGCAGACAAGGACCTTTCGGCCAAAGGTAACTTTGCTGTTGTCATCTCGCAGTATCTGGGTTTAGCGACAGTGTTAGTATCATTGAGATAATATTATAGTTTTATTAATATTTTGAATTAGTTTTTATTTTTATATTTTCCATTTTCATTTAAATTTTAGTCAAAGTTTTAGTAAATATGTTGGGTGTTTTTATATTTTTGTATTTTTGGTTTAATGTCTTTATAGCTTTTTATACATTTTTATTTCAGTTTTAGTCAGAATCGCGAGAAATAAAGTTAGAAATGCGTGAATTCAGAATTGTGAGATATAAAATCAGAATTGCAAGTTAAAAAGTCAAAACTGTGAGAAATAAAGCCTGAATTGCGAGTTATAAAGTCAGAATTGTGTGAAATAAAAAGTCGAAATTGAGAGATATAAAGTCAGAATTGCGAGTTATAAAGTCAGAATTGCGAGATATAAAGTCAGAATTGTGAAATATAAAGTCAGAATTGCGTGATATAAAGTCAGAATTGACTGATTTAAAGTCAGAATTGTGAGATATAAAGTCAGAATTGCGTGATATAAAGTCAGAATTGCGAGATATAAAGTCAGAATTGCGTGATATAAAGTCAGAATTGACTGATTTAAAGTCAGAATTGTGTGATATAAAGTCAGAATTGTGAAATATAAAGTCAGAATTGCGTGATATAAAGTCAGAATTGACTGATTTAAAGTCAGAATTGCGAGATATAAAGTCAGAATTGCGTGATATAAAGTCAGAATTGTGAAATATAAAGTCAGAATTGCGTGATATAAAGTCAGAATTGACTGATTTAAAGTCAGAATTGTGAGATATAAAGTCAGAATTGTGTGAAATAAAAAGTCGAAATTGTGAGATATAAAGTCAGAATTGCGAGTTATAAAGTCAGAATTGCGAGTTATAAAGTCACAATTGTGTGATATAAAGTCAGAATTGCGAGTTATAAAGTCAGAATTGTGAGATATAAAGTCAAAATTGTGAGATATAAAGTCAGAATTGCGAGTTATAAAGTCAGAATTGTGAGATATAAAGTCAGAATTGCGAGTTATAAAGTCAAAATTGCGAGAAGTAACGTCAGAATTGCGAGTTATAAAGTCAGAATTGTGAGATATAAAGTCAGAATTGCGTGATATAAAGTCAGAATTGCGAGATATAAAGTCAGGATTGCGAGTTATAAAGTCAGAATTGCGAGATATAAAGTCAGAATTGCGAGTTATAAAGTCAGAATTGTGAGATATAAAGTCAGAATTGCAAGTTATAAAGTCAAAATTGCGAGAAATAAAGTCAGAATTGCGAGTTATAAAGTCAGAATTACATGATATAAAGTCAGAATTGCGTGATATAAAGTCAGAATTGCGTGATATAAAGTCAGAATTGACTGATTTAAAGTCAGAATTGTGAGATATAAAGTCAGAATTGCGTGATATAAAGTCAGAATTGCGAGATATAAAGTCAGAATTGACTGATTTAAAGTCAGAATTGTGAGATATAAAGTCAGAATTGTGTGATATAAAGTCAGAATTGTGACATATAAAGTCAGAATTGTGAGATATAAAGTCAGAATTGTGACATATAAAGTCAGAATTGTGAGATATAAAGTCAGAATTGTGACATATAAAGTCAGAATTGTGAGATATAAAGTCAGAATTGTGAGATATAAAGTCAGAATTGTGAGATATAAAGTCAGAATTGTGACATATAAAGTCAGAATTGTGAGATATAAAGTCAGAATTGCGAGTTATAAAGTCAGAATTGCGAGATATAAAATCAGAATTGTGAGATATAAAGTCAGAATTGCGTGATATAAAGTCAGAATTGACTGATTTAAAGTCAGAATTGTGAGATATAAAGTCAGAATTGCGTGATATAAAGTCAGAATTGCGAGATATAAAGTCAGAATTGCGTGATATAAAGTCAGAATTGCGTGATATAAAGTCAGAATTGCGAGATATAAAGTCAGAATTGCGAGTTATAAAGTCAGAATTGTGAGATATAAAGTCAGAATTGCGAGTTATAAAGTCAGAATTGTGAGATATAAAGTCAGAATTGCAAGTTATAAAGTCAAAATTGCGAGAAATAAAGTCAGAATTGCGAGTTATAAAGTCAGAATTACATGATATAAAGTCAGAATTGCGTGATATAAACTCAGAATTGTGAGATATAAAGTCAGAATTGTATGATAAAAACTGACTTCTGACTTTATTCTCACAATTCTGACTTTATTTCTCGCAATTCTGACTTTATAACGCAACTGTGAGAAAAAAAGTCAGAATTGTGAGATAAAAAGTCACAATTACCTTTTTTATTTTTTTATTTAGTGGCGGAAACAAGCTTCCATACAACTGCCGTCCAATAAGCTTGGTTCTTTTTTTACTTTTGAAATAAAACAAGTCTAAACTTTCAAACGTTCAAACTAAGTTCAAACAATAAATGTTGTTTCGATGCTCTTTTATAGGAATTATATTTTAGTGATGTCTTCATTATTTAATGTATGTTTAAATAAATGTCATGATGACACCTCCCTTCTTTTGTTTCATTTGAAGCCGTTCGAGATAAGCTGGATCAGATGGTGTTTCTATGGAATGACATCCAAGCTCTTCTGGACGAAAGAGAGGCCAAGCTCCTGGATGTCATGGACTTAGCCGAGAAGTTCTGGTGTGATCACTGCGCTCTCATCGTCACCATCAAGGACACGCACGATCTGCTGAGAGAGCTGGAGGAGCCTGGAGTCGATCCCTCAGTGGTCAAGCAACAGCAAGAGTCTGTGGAGGTCTGGAGGCTTCAGAACAGGGACTCTGATGTTCATTCAGCTCTGTGCATCCACTTCATAGTCGTTGTTTTGCTCCACAGAGCTTCAGAGAAGAGATTGACGGGCTGCAGGAGGAACTGAATGTGGTCCAGAATCTGGGAGCCGAGCTCATGACAGCGTGTGGAGAACCTGATAAACCAGTCATCAAGAAAAGTATAGATGAGGTAATGATGTCAGCAGAGAACAATTACAAGTAATGACCAAAGTATAGGTCTGCACGGAATGGGTTTTTCGATCCCGCTCCCATCCGAAACGTTCAGGTCTACGCTGATTTTTCTGTCCCGGTCCGATTAGATCTCATTCCGGTGTCTATAGGCTATTTTTTCCAATTTCCACACACACAACGCTTCAGATCTCCAGTTACAGACTTGTGCGTGCTGTTATTATTAGGAAATTATATTTTGTGGGAGCCCATGAGTCGTTACTTTCTCCCACTTCCCACGCACATTTCAGTGTCTTCCCTCACGGCACGGAAAGACAGACCTCTTTACCAAAGTATTCAAAGCTTCTGCCAAAATACCACAGTTAATTGTTCCTATTGTAAAATTATGTAAGCATTCAGAATCTTTATTTATTTTGTTTAAAAATAAGCTATCAAGGGTTTATTACAGTAAAAAAAATGTAGCTTTTTAAATTATGGTTACCATTGTAGATTTTGTAGTCATGCATTTGCATGTTTTAAAAAGTGTTTTGAATGCTTTTAAAAATGAGGAACTTCAGCATTAAAGTCTAAGCAGGTTACAGTTAAACCTAACTATGTTTATTATAAAAACAATAAAGATTGAACATAAATATTAGTCTCTCTGTGACACTGCAATGATCAGAAAAACGTGAGAAATGTTCTTCGTTTTTGTTTTGGTGGAACTTTCCATGGAGTTTATCAATGAATATATAAAATAATAATAATACAGATGGTAATTTGTGTTCATTTTTGATGTAACTGAAGTGAAGGCGTCACACTGTCTGACCACATCTTGTACGTCCCACAGGTGAACTCGGCTTGGGAAACCATGAACAAGACATGGAAGGAGAGAGTAGAGACTCTAGAGGAAGCCATGCAAGCTGCGGTTCAGTTCCAGGACAGTCTCCAGGTTAATATGACACACACACACACACACACACAGCAGTGCCGTCCCCATGACTCGCACCACAGATCTGTCTCTCATTCAGGCTAACTCATTATGGCTAACTGATCGCCTGTCATGCTGAATGTGCTCATAAAGGAAAAACAAACATTACTTTATTCGGTAACACTTTATTTTACACTGTCATTGTTACACATGTTACATGTAGTTACTATAGTAATAACTATAAATTATGCATAATTCCATGCAACTAACCCTAAACCAAACCCTAATCATAACCCTGTAGTTTCTTAATATTACTCAGTACTTAAATGTAAAATTGCAGTGTAACAAAAACACCTTAAGTGTAACCCTTTATTTTAAGGTGTCCATGTTATAGTGAGATTATATATTTAAGTACTGAGTAATAACAATTAACAACATGTACCTACTACAGGGTTTGGGTTAGGATTAAGGTAAAATTATGGTTAGTTATTCATCATTTATAGTTATTACGACAGTAACGACATGTAACATATGTAACAATGACACTGTAAAATAAAGTGTTATCCATGAATGATTCATGTGACATGATTTTGCCCTGGCGTGTGCCAAGAGGGTACATGGAGAATATGAAGAGAAAAAATATATATGTTTAGCTCAAGATTAATACTTTTTTTTCTTTTTAATCAGCATAAATTAAAAGAGAAACTAATGGGAATTTGGAAGGGAAATTCTTTAGTGCTTAATTGTCATGGAAATGCAAAAAATCACTTTCTCATAACCATGATGACCAAGTGCTTTTTGAGACTGGCATGTTGAATCCAGATCAAGAACATGTTAAAGGGGCTATATGTAATAATTCAGAAACCCTTGTTATTAGCGACACCGGTGGCCGTTAAGTGAACTGCAGCAGAAACGTATCGCTCGTGCACACGTAATGTACAAGAGACTGAACGCGATTCAAGATCCCATCGTTCTCGTGGCGTAAGTAAAAAGAAGTTGTGATATACTGTTAACGAACATTCAGACGCCGTCCAAGAGCTGTGTTTAGATGAATATGGAAATATGTGCTGCACGCTTTTGTCTCAATAACAAAATAAACGCAACAGAAAGTGACAGCGATGTGGATATGTTTGCAGCAGCTCTGCGATTCATGTCGACAGATGAGCTCATTAAAATTACACTGCTATTATAGTTTGATTATAAAGTTTATCTGAGATTATAGACTATTTAGATCTAGTGATACGAGTCTACAGTTTGAATGAATCCGTGACACATGGACTTTAGAGTACAGAATAACTATTTCGACATCATCCTGAACATGAGAGGCTTTCGGGAGCGTGTGTAAATGTCACATCCTTTGGATTTTCCAGAAAAAAAACACATAAAAATCAGGCTACAGGCTTTCACAGACAACCTAGGGAGTTTGGGAAAGTCTTGTTTCGTCACAAGCCCGTCACACATTGGGAATTATATCCGTATAGCCATATAGTCGCTGATTAATTCAAGTCTGATTTCTCAATTATTCTCACCATCATTTTATCTCTTATAAAGGAATATCAATCACATGATACTTGTACTAGTTTTCCCAAACCCCTCAGATTTGAGTAGAATTGGTTTAGGTGTGGCTTTCGTTCATTCTCACCGTCATCTGAGCCGCATTTGTGTCAGGGCTGAAACTCAACCCTAACTCGATGTTGTGACAATGGTTTTCCCTTCCCCTGCAGAACATGTTTGACTCAGTCGATATCATGGAAAGCAAACTGGATTCGATGTCGCCCGTGGGCACAGACCTGGAGACTGTGAAACAACAGATCGAGGAGCTGAAGGTATTGATTTACTGTTCGTGTGTGGGAGATTTTCTCATACCCATGACACAGTGCTTTCTGTTAAAGTCAGATCAAAGTTTAGAGCTATTTATCTCCAGTCCCTTTCATTTTTGATTGTTTCATGAATATAATTGAGCTGACGGACCACACAGCAGCTGTGTTTACACTGAGCCATTCATCTCGCACAGTTGGTTTAAGCCTGAACAATTGAAAATCTTTAACCATTAACGTTTTTAAAATGGTTTACAGGTGAACCAACATGCTTTTAGTCCAAGATTTCATTTGTACGCAGTTCCTAAGAATTTACTAGTAGCAGAGATCGTTCACAATAGCCTGGCGGCGTGTTATTTGTAGAGACAGTCGAATATACAAACACGGCCATAGTGAGACAGTGATCTCATCATGTAACGTGTGATGTTGTGTGTGTGTGAAGGAGTTCAAAGGTGGCGCATACCAGCTACAGATCGAGATGGAGAGGCTGAACCATCAGGCCGGGCTCCTGCTAAAGAAGGTGGTCGAGGAATCCTACCGCACTTCCATCCTGGAGCCAATGACTGAGCTGAAAATGCTCTGGGACAACCTGGATAAAAAGATTATCAACAGACAGGTCAGAACCTGAGAAGGAAGGATCTAAAATCAATGTAAAACCCATTTCACGTCTGATAATGTGATGCATCTCAGAGTACAGCAAGATTTTATCCATCGGGAATTGATTAATGATGATTGCATTTATTGATTAATCATCTAATCATGGTTTTTTAATCTAATCAGAATAATTTTAGATAACTGTGCATATAATGGTGAAGTTTAAATCAGACACATTCACATAAAAAATGTATTTGAAGAAATGTTATCAAATACACGAGTAGCAAAGAACACTGTTATAAAGTACAAGATCTAAGGTCAAAGGTCTTCCTTTATATGAAATGAAGGTTTAATCATATTATATTATATTTAGTGCTGTCAATCGATTAAAAAAAAAAACTAATTAATTGCACATTTTTTTCTGTAATTAATCACTATTAATCACAATTAAAATATTTTTAATATGAATATAGAGTTTTTAATATTTTTATATTGTAATAATTTAACATTTACTCTCCAAATGAATGTAGAAACAACTTAAAGACGGTATATTTTAAACATTTGTTTAATGGCAGCTTTTTGTGAATGAAGGCCTGTCTCACTGATGCTAATACTGTACTGATGTCTTTATGAAATTGGTTTCTTTTAAACATTAATTCTATTTAAAAAAGATAACAATTTTCAATTTCAGTGAACTTAAAACAATCTTTACATAGGCCCAATATAATAGATGCCATATTTACCAGCGGCCTGTCTAACAGGAAGGAAATATACAGAAATTGAACCAATATATCAAACACTTTACAGTCTTGTTAAAAAAAAACCTTATTAAAGCTACAATTTTCTCTGTTCCCTCTGACGCATCACAGCAGCTGCTTTATTAGGCTGCTGTCACTTTAAGAGCTGCTTGAACATGACGCATCTCATTTCCTCACAACTCTAAGTTCATTTAACTCATTTATGACTGCTCTTATGAGGATACTTGGCATAATTCTGTGTTTTATTGTTTGTTCAAGCGTGAAAGAGCTATCAATACTGGCTTGAGTCGCATTATATTAACATTAATTTTTGAAGTTGATCATATAGGCCTATTGTATTCTAATTTTTATTATTATATTATTAGGACTCCAAGTAAAACAAAAAATAATGTATTAATCTTGCACTGTGACAGAATTATTACAATCACAATTTTTTTTTTGTATGAAAATTATAGTCAGCACAAAATTTGTGGTGGAAGGCCTGTTCATTTCGACATTTTTTCTTGCAATATTAAAGACAACATTTCCATAATATCACATATTTTGGAATGATGTAGACTGTTTTTGAAGAAGTGCCAAACATGTAGTTCACGCCAGCGGTTGAGCCGATGCAACAGTACTCGATGTTTCACTACACTACGCATTCATGGCAGTATTTTAATGGCTGTTGTGTGTCCTGATCTCCTGTAGCACAAGCTGGAGGGTGCGCTGTTGGCTCTGGGGCAGTTCCAGCATGCCTTAGATGAACTTCTTGCTTGGCTCACTCATACTGAAGAGCTGCTTAGTGAACAGAGGAAGGCCTGCGGCGACCCCAAAGCCATCGAGATCGAGCTCGCTAAGCACCACGTACGTCCCGGGGAAAACAAGCTCATAATGCTGTCATTAAGCCACAAGCACCAGACATCTCATGATTTGTCATTTCTTTCCATTCGCTAGGTGTTGCAGAACGATGTGCTGGCCCATAAGACCACAGTGGAGGCGGTGAATAAGGCCGGCAGTGAGCTCATCGACTCCAGCGCTGGAGAGGAGGCCAGAGGTCTGCAGAACAAGCTGGAGAACCTCAACCAGCGCTGGAAGACTATCCTGGAGAAGACTGAGCAGAGATGGCAGCTCCTGGACAGTGCCCTGCTGCAGGTCAGGAGCGAGTACGAGCCAGACGGAGGCCTGGCAACCCTCTGGAATCTCAGAGGCAGAGCGTTTCCTAAAATGGAGATTTGATTGATGATGTTCTCAACATGAGGCCAAAAATTTCCTCTCTTAATCTTAAAGAATGTGAAAGAGAAGCAGTAAAGGGTTCGATGTCCACATGCTCTCACTCAGAGTTTGCTTTGATGTGTGAACACTGAAAGCCCACGTCGAATGACTTAGCTGTATTCTCAGATGAATCCTTGACGTGTACAATTAATAATGACTGAGGTTCATCACCACAAAAAAAATATTTTCTTCATTTAAAGTGTTAATTCACCCAAAAGTGAAACTTCAGTCATTAATTCCTCTCCCTCGTGTCGTTCTACACCCGTAAGACCTTCGTTCATCTTCAGAACACGAAGATATTTTTGATGAAATCCGATGGTTCAGTGAGTCTCTATTGATAATGAACACTTTCAATGTCCAGAAAGATACTAAAACATATTTAAAACAGGTCATGCGAGTACAGTGGTTCAACCTTATAAAGCGATGAGAATACTTTTTGTGCGCCAAAATAACGACTTTTCAACAATATCTAGTGATGGACGATTTCAAAACACTGATTCATGAAGCTTTACGAATCTTTTGATTCAAATCAGTGGTTCGGAGCGTTTATCAAACCGCCAAAGTCACGTGAACTATTGAAATTGCAAATCACTTATGGCGTAACGAAGCCTCGTTTACTGAAATCAAGTGACTTCACTCTACTGATTTAAAACAAAAGATTCATAAAGCTTCATGAATCAGTGTTTTGAAATCGTCCATCACTAGATATTGTTAAAAAGTTGTTATTTTGGCGCACAAAAAGTATTCTCGTCTCTTTATAACATTAATGTTGAACCACTGTAGTCACATGACCTGTTTTAAATATGTTTTAGTGTTTTTCTGAAAGTGTAAATGATCTTACTGTCAATAGAGACTCACTGAACCATCGGATTTCATCAAAAATATCTTCATTTGTGTTCTGAAGATGAACGAAGGTCTTACGGGTGTAGAACGACACGAGGGGGAGGAATTAATGACTGAAATTACATTTTTGGGTGAAATAACATAAAATAATAAAAAATTTTAGTAATGCGCTCTAATGCAAATATATATATATATATATATATATATATATATATATATATATGTTTTTGAACGAACAGTAATATTGTGAAATATCATTACCATTTGAAATTTATTCCTGTATTTATTCCATCATTACTCCAGTCTTCAGGGCCACATGATCCTTCAGAAATCATTCTGATATGATGATTTTCTGTTTAAGAAACATTTATGATTATTATCAATGTCAAAAACAGTTGTGCTATATTTTTTGTGGAAAAAACAATGTTTTCAAAATGGATATGATAAGAAATGATCATAGAATGATTTCTGAAGGATCATTTTTATAATGACCTAATTAAATCACTACGGTTGATTATTAATGATTATTACTGACGATTAATAGAACATTTCTGGGGTAAACGCAAGTAATATTCTGGCTTTAGACAAAACCTGACACATTCTGTTATTAAGTTAAAAAATTACTGTGTTAACTCTTTTTCTCTTGTGTCAGAATTCCTACAATCTTGCCATTTTTAAGTCTAGTAATCTGTGCTCATTAATCAGGCCTCTGTCCTCTGAACTCCAGTAATGAATGTGTGAACTCTATTGTTGTGACGCTGGCTGATCTGCTTTCTAGGCTCAAGGTTTCCATGGTGAGATTGAAGACATGCAGCAGTGGCTGAAAGTCACGGAGCGTCAGCTGTTAGCATCAAAGGCTCTGGGAGGCTTACCAGACACGGCCCGAGAGCAGCTCAACACCCATCTGGTACGTGTTTAATACGACAACAGATCAGACACGTATATGGCAAGCTTATAACAGCTACCGGGAAACAATATTTGTTTTGCATATCAACAATTGTAATTAATAGATTTATGCACTTTTTATTGAAAACAGATTTGCTGAGTTTGGTTTATCTAAGCCTTCTATTAGAGAATGTTTATTTTAAAAGTCTTGTTTAAAGGAATAATTGAACATCTTGTCATCATTTGCTCATCATCATGACAATCCAACCACTCGTGACTTTTTTTATTTCTTTTATTTTTATTTCCCTTGCAAAGGAGAACTATACCCTGATAAGAATCGAACAAAACAAATCAATACATGAAATACATTCATCATTGAATCTCATCTTGTGTTGCATAGAAGAAAAAAGTCTTACAGGTTTAGAATTATTTAGTGGTGACATTATTTTAATATTTCTCTTTAAAGTGTTAGTTCACCAAATAATGTAATTTCAGTCATTAATTCCTCTCCCTCGTGTCGTTCTACACCCATAAGACCTTCGTTCATCTTCAGAACACAAATGAAGATATTTTTGATGAAATCCGATGGTTCAGTGAGTCTCTATTGACAGCAAGATCATTTATACTTTCAGAAAGACACTAAAACATGTTTAAAACAGGTCATGTGACTACAGTGGTTCAACCTTAATGTTATAAAGTGACGAGAATACTTTAATTATCTTGTAGAACGACATGAGGGAGAGTAATTAATGACAGAAATGTCATTTTTGGGTGAAATAACCCTTTAAATCTAAACAACGTTCACATTTTCATTGGCTTCATTTAATTGTATGAAAGTGCAATAAAAACACTTTCAATAAAAAGGGCATTTATAGACTTTTCACTCGAATTTCTACTGATCAATGAAGAAAATATTTCCAGTACTCTCAAATATCAGAAACACGTATGTCAAGTTGTCTGTAAACGCGATGTGTCTGTGTGTTTGCAGGAGCTCTGCAGTACATTGGAAGCCAAGGAGGAAATTTACAAGCAACTTGTTCAGCGTGGGCAGCAGATTTTGCTCATGACGCCTGAGGGTCAAGACAGCACCACTGAACTGGACCTACGCAACCTGCAGGACAAATGGGAATGTGTTCAGGCCAAAGTGATGGAGAGGAAGGTGAGAATTTACTCACTCTACTAGAGATCTTCCTGTCAGTTTGACTCATCATCATCATCACAGGGCTGTTGATTTGAATCCCTGTATAGTTGTGATATCAGATCTGTGAGCTGTTGTGCTTTGATGTGGTCAGATGAATGATGCTTTTTCACTTGAGCACATGCCCAAAGTGAGTTACACATCGGTCCAGAGCAAAGTATATTGTCTGCGGTCTCGAACAAAGTTGCCGAAGTGGAAAAAACCAATAGTTTAGACAAAAACAAAAATTCTGTCATCATTCGCTCACCCTCGTCGTCGCTCCAAACCTGTATTTTTTGTTGTTGTTGTTGTTTTTTCAACACAAAAGGAGAACATATGAACGCATATGATATAAAAAAAGAAAGGTACAGTAAAAACAAGACTTGTGTTACCGTATATTATAAGATGGGTGAGTAAATGATTCAGTTTTTGGTTAAGTTCAAAATTGGCATATATTCAATGGAAAACAAAAGGCTTCTAAAATGTCCAAATCAGATCTGGCTGTTCATAAACTGACGTCAGATTAATGTAAATTTGATTTAGCTCATTTTGCTGTGTTGAATCTAAGGCTTGGCAAAGACGTCTGTTTACGACAGGAATTTGACCACACAAGCTCTTTGTCAGAACCTCATCTGTAGCTTAGTGAAGTCGTCCTTTAAAGTTTGCCGTTTCACAAAAATACCTCCTGACGTGTGATGCTAACCAGACATCACATCACATACGGTGAGTCACATGCTGTTGATGTTGATGAGATCATTGAAGTTCTTGTCTCATATCCTCATCTGCCTATCAGTGACACGAGGGAAATGAGGCAAAAGTTATCGTCATATTTCACAAACTTTTAAGAGGCGTTTTGTCATATCTTGTTGCTAACTTGCCTCAGTAAGTGCCAAGGGTTATTTTCAAGCACGTTCCCCAAACAGTCCTCCATCCTCATCTTCTGTTGTCAAACCAGTCCGAACAGCTTATTACAGCAAGTCCCACCTCAAACCCCATTGGTTGAGCCAGAACTTGACATGTCAGGCCGCTTAAACAAACATTAATGCTTTGAAAATTCTGTTTACATCAGGAGGTCAACCTATGAATGACTTCTAGTTGTCCCTGAGCATTGAACTGAGAGAGAAGGATTTGTTTCAAAGAGGACATATTATGCCCTTTTACGAAGTCTTGATGTTGTTCTAGAACTGGTTTTCATGTTATTTTTGACATTGTGCAGCTCCTGTCTTCCCAGTCTGCCAGTAACGCTCTGTTTACTTCCTGTCTCTATGAAGCTCCTCCTTCTGAAAAGTGTAATGCGCTCTTATTGGTTGGGTGGAGCAGTGTGTTGTGATTGGTGTTTGGGAAATGCCCCGCCCCTTGCCAGTTTCAACACACTACTAACTAACCAGGCTCCGCCCCTTTATTCTGCGTATGAATTATTTAAAGGAGGAATATTGTGAAGAAAACTCAAGGCGTTTCAGGAGTTCAGAAACACTGATATAGAGAAGAACTCCTGCTGGAGGAACTTTGCAGAGCTTTTTCATGAGTATAATAGATCCTCTTTAATGTGTTTGTGTTTGATCGCCCATAGGTGAAACTGGAGGAAGCTCTGGCGCTGGCCACAGACTTCCATAACTCACTGCAGGACTTCATTAACTGGCTGACCCAGGCCGAGCAGACCCTCACTATGATATCTCCTGCCTCTCTCATCCTCGAGACCATCATGTTCCAGATAGATGAGCATAAGGTCAGTACTCTTCGACATCATACACAACATACTATTTTCTAAATGCATGTTATAGATCTTATTGTGAACGATTCATCCGTGCATATGCTTCACTTGAATTATTTAGTGTTATTGAATTAATTTTGTGACGTCCAATGAAATGACAGACTTCTCTCTGACGACGAATGCAGGACTCTCCCGTGATGTAGGCGCCGTTTCCATGACACCATTTCCAACTAAAATCGGAAAACCTTTTATGTGTTTTGGCCACTCAGTTATACGTTTTGGGGAAACGCAAACTTTTAAAAAACGGATTTCAAAGAGCAAGTTTTTGAAAACAGTATCGCATAAAACTACAAAAATGCAAAGTTCGTGTGCATGTGTATTACAGTCGATAGACATATAGTGTTTCTTTACAAAGTGACATCGCCATCTACTGGCCTGGCAGCAGTATACAGCGTCCATATCATGACATTCTCAAGGATCCATATGGATCGTTTTGACAAATGTTGTTTTGTAGGCAAAAAACATGAAATACATAGTTGTCATGTAAACATAGCTCATGCTCATCTGCATACGCTATTGAGTGCCACACCCACATCTCAATATCCAATCAGCAACCGACGCATAGATCCCCGCCTTTTTGGATTATCCGTCATGATATGGTAGAAAAGATGTCGCTTCTATGTCATCGTCACTTATGAACCATGTAGTTGCATTTGAAAGAAATAGTCCATTTCTATAATTATGTTTCCTAAAATGGATTTCTGCAGGTGTTTGTGACTGAGGTGAACTCTCATCGGGATCAAATCATCGAGCTGGATAAGACAGGAACACACCTCAAGTACTTCAGTCAGAAACAGGATGTGGTGTTGATCAAGAACCTCCTGCTGAGCGTCCAAGGCCGCTGGGAGAAGGTCGTGCAGCGGTCAGTGGAGAGAGGACGCCAGCTGGACGATGCCAGGAAACGTGCCAAACAGGTGGGAAAAATGGTTCCGTGTGCCTGAACTAATTTAAAAAGCATGCAGTCACTATAGTAAAGATTGAATCACAGCAGACTTAATTGGACTTTTTTTCCACTGATCAACAGAATGAGACTCTTTAATGTCAAAGTGGAAACAGATATCTAGAGTGATCTGAAAATAATAATAATTTTTTACATTTTTTATTATTTACACTCTTTAATATAACACACCTAAATGTCGAAAATTGGTGCCAAATATTGCACCAATCCATCTACACTGTGGGGATTCATCTCTGCAGCAGACTGTGAAAGCTTGTGAAGGTACAGGATAAGATAAATGTAGGAAAATACAGGGAAATCCCTGTATTGTCCATGCAGGACATATGCAACCATTTGTTTTCCCCAAGCATAAAGCCAGAGCTTCACAGGAATGGCTTAAAACAACAATGTTGATGTCCTGGAGTAGTCAAGTCAAAGTCCAGATCTCAGTCCAAGTGAGAATTTATGAGGGAACTTGAACTCCACGCAGCCTGACTGAGCTGGACCACTTTTGGATGTGCTGCCAAAGGTGCGGCCAATAAAAAACTGACCTGTCGGGGGTGGATATATATGCAATCAACTGTAATTGGTTCTGAGCAAACTTGGGCATGAAATTATATTTTGTTGGTCAGTATAAAAAAAAACGCAGATGAATCCTCCGTGGTTCAGTGGTGTAAAGCGACTGTATGTCGTTTGGTTCTGATCTACAGTGCGCTGGGAAAAGAAAATGCTAGAATATGCTGCTTACTACACAAATGGATTCTCGTGCTCTTGTCTTTTGCAGTTCCATGAGACCTGGAACAAACTGATGGAGTGGCTGGAAGAGTCAGAGAGAGCGCTGGACTCTGAGTTGGAGATCGCTAATGATCCAGACAAGATCAAGACGCAGTTGACCCAGCACAAGGTGACTGGCACCAGTCCATTACCCAGTGTATACTTACTGTTTTCAGTGATCCAATCAGAAGTGGTCAGGCTAGATGCATTACCATTTCCACCTGGAGCCAGTCTAGAACTAGTCTGGCTAACTAGCAGTCAGATTAGGATTAGTTCACTTTCAAATGAAAATGTACTCACCCCCATGTTATCCCAGATGTTCATGTCTTTCTTTCTTCAGTGGAAAAAAAATGAAGCTTTTTGAGGAAAGACTTGAGACTTCACTGGGGTTCAACGGGTTCAAATGTCAGTTTCAGTGCAGCTTCAAAGACTCTACATGACGAGGCATAAGAGTCTGATCTAGAGAAACCATCGGACATTTTATAAAAAAAATTATAAATTACATGCTTTATACAGTCTCTTGCGAACTGTCTTCTTCTTCTTGTACAATTTCGGCAGCGTTGACACTGCTAAGTGTATTACTGCCCTCCACAGGTCAAAGTGTGAACTAAATTCTTATACTATATGCCAGTGCAAGTTTATAAGAATTAGTTCAAACGTTGACCTGTGGAGGGCAGTAATACACTTACCAGCGTCTACACTGACGAAATATACAAAATATATTTAATCCAAAAATCTTACATATTGTGCCTTTAACTGAGTAACTTTTTTAGCTTTAATAAAAATGTGTCTATATTTAAATGATAAATTATGCAGTGAAGACTTGAAGTGTTTATTAAATTTCTGGTGATTTCCTACATGTTCGATCAAATATTTATGGATATATAAACATACTATATATACAAATATACTGTCTTAATGTTGTTTCTACATTAATTTGGGGATTACATGTGAAATTGTTACAATATAACAATATATTAAAAACTTTAATGTTAGGTGTGCGATTAATTACAAAAACAATGTTTGATTAATTTGTATTTTCAGTGAACTATCCCTTTAACACACAACATGTTCTGATTTCTTTAAGACTCTCATATCTTGTCACACTGTACATCACTTTCACGGGAGCGAAGATTGCTTGAAAAAACAGTTTTATTCATCCTCACGAGTGATAAAAATCGTTGTATTTAGCACGCACCACTTTTCAGTCACAAAAAAATCCGTCTATTTTAGTCAGCATAAAGACTTCCTGTTCACACCATTAGCTAATATGTTTTTATCTCCCATCTGTGCATGTGACGCGCTGGTTAACGGAGACTGTGAATCACAGTGCCAGGTGTTTTCTGACTCACTGAATGAGGGTCATGCGAAGTGTCATCCTGTTATACTCCTGTATAGTTTAATCCCCCACTTTTTGTAAATATCCATGATATTTTAAAGAGGTTTACATGATATTTTTAGTGATTTAAAGAGGTCCACCTTTTCAATGCCAAATAATGGAAGTAAATACACCGAGCACGTTTGGTGTTTCTCGGATTGCTTTTCCAATGAAGTCATGCCCCTCGGTCTCCATCAGTGGTTTTAAAGCAGGATACGAGTGGGCGGAGGATTGTGTGACCGTAGTGCTGTAATTAACAGCTCAGCAGTGCCTCAGAAGTTCTGATGAGTCGGTCACAAACACAAATGGCAGGATCCGATGACATCAGGCTTCCCGTAAGGCCTCGCAGGATGACGCGTGCCCTTGAGCTACAGTTGAGTGACCTCACGCCTCTGTTTGTCTTGTGTAGGAGTTCCAGAAAGCCCTGGGCAGCAAACATTCAGTGTATGACACCACCAGCCGCACGGGCCGAGCTTTGAAGGACAAGACATCCTTGCAAGATGACAACCAGAAACTGGACGACATGCTCAGTGAACTCAGGGACAAATGGGACACAGTCTGCGGGAAATCTGTGGAGAGGTACATGGATTTCAGACAAACACCTTCTGGTTACTTTTATCCCCACTCCACTGTTATTTTTGACATTGTGCAGCTCCTCTCTTCCCAGTCTGTCAGTAACGCTCTGTTTATTTCCTGTCTCTATGAAGCTCCTCCTTCTGAAAAGCACAATGCGCTCTTATTGGTCGGGTGTAGCAGTGTGTTGTGATTGGTGTTTGGAAAATGTCCTGCCCCTTACCATAAACGCCAGTTTCAACACACTACTAACTAACTCAGGCCCCGCCCCTTTATTCTGCATATTTAAATGAGGAATATTGTGAAGAAAACTCAAGATGGAGGGAGTTCAGAAACACTGATATAGAGAAGAACTCCTGCTTTGCAGAGCTTTTTCTTGATCAAACTGCAACGTGAACAAAAGAAAAAGTGATGGATTTATTTTGCATTACCAAAATTAAGTCTGTTTCTGGATAATTTGGGGTATTTTATGACATAATAATAATGCGCATTTGCACCCAAACTATAATGTGTCCAGAAGTGTTACATTTACATTTGTAATGCATTTTTAAAATTGTAAATCTTTACCCTACCATATATCCATACATTTATTTGTCATATCAAAGGGCTATTTTATTGAAATATAAATTGCATTTATATTCATTTAAAATCTTAATGTTGAGTAAACATTAGTTAATGTCAACTAACTGCGTCGTTGGTGATCATACGTGTCCTCAACTGTGTACTTACACCATACGGGCTGTGCTTTCTACAGGCAGAACAAGTTGGAGGAGGCTCTGCTGTTCTCAGGTCAGTTCACAGACGCACTGCAGGCGCTCATCGACTGGCTGTATAAAGTGGAACCACAGCTAGCAGAAGATCAGCCCGTTCACGGGGACATAGACCTCGTCCTGAACCTCATCGACAGCCACAAGGTAGTTAGCACTGATTTACACAACCTGCTTCTTCATTGCTGAACTCTAGGAATTAATAGTTAAATAGAATTGATACAAAAATCTAACGTAATGATATACAATATACTATTATATGATTGTTTTGGCTCTACTGAAGAGAAATGTGATTAGATTAGTTTTATAAATATCCCTTGTCTTCCAAATATGAAAGCGTTAAAGGGATTGTTCAAACAAAAATTCAAATATTTGATGATATATGATGAACAGATTTATTTACATATGTACAATGATCAATGCACATACACAGTGCTCATCGGATATACTGTAATGTGACACGGCAGAACAAACCTCACCTAAAATACAATACAAATAGAGAGAAAAATAATAATTTATAATATAGTGATGACAAAATCTGCACGTGTGTATTGTGTGTGTGTGTGTGTGTGTGTGGGCGGGCATTCCCTACGTTATGGGGACCACATTTTTTTGGTCCCCATGAGGAAACAAGCTTATAAATCATACAGAATTATCTTTTTTGAAAATGTAAAATAGCAGAACATTTTGTGTGATGGGTAGGTTTAGGGGTAGGGGTAGTGTAGGGGGACAGAATATACAGTTTGTACAGTATAAAAACCATTACGCCTATGGAATGTCCCCATAAAACATGAAAACACAACATGTGTGTGTGTGTGTGTGTGTGAGTGCATTTTTCAAGCATTGAGCAGCTTTTTTTAAAATATCCGTCCCTGTGTTTTCAGCCTCTTGGTTCTGTTTGGAGTTTATGGCAAAAATAAAATATAATTATGCTGTAATGACAGAGCCCACTGGTTTCAGTTAGAGTTGACAGCAGTCCTGGCAAGCCCAAACTCAATCACAGTTACCAGTTATCAGAGCACACTTGAGCTGAGGAGGTTAGTCATGACCTCATGACTTAGCATGAGAAAATGGTCACCAGCAATTTTCTGACTATGTTTGGTGGTGTTTACGCCTGGTTTCTGTCGATGCAATCTAGAGCTGAAAAAAAAATTCAGCTTTTTGACAGCATTCTATAAATATCTCAACATATTTGTAGCCGTGAAACAAGGAAGTGATGCATATTTCATACGCCACATCATCAAAGTCACAGAGCCAACACACTGTCATGTTTTTTGTAATGACCAATGCTGATGGAAGGTCATGGCTTGCATAATTAAAACCCGCTGCTGACGTGACTGCTGTTATGTGCAAATAAAAAAGCCTGACTGTTAATAACGTGTGTTTGATAGCGGAGGACAAGAACCTCATAATGTGTCCCTACGGTGATGACATCAGAGGTGGACATGTGCCCTGGCATGGCATAGACATCAGTGACACGCTCTCAGCGCAAAAACTGCAACAAAAGCAGTTCGACCAAAATCCAGTACAGAATCTCAGAATCCCAGAATGCAGTGTGACCAGCTCTGTAAAACAATCCATGCAAAATGTGATTCGTTGCGTAATGAAAAGTGTTAATATAGTTCTTAATTAAAATAAGCAGTTTTATTTAAGGCAGCGGCTATTTACACTAGGTGAAAATAGAGATAGATTACATTTACACCAGTGCTTCCCAAACTGTGGGTCGTGGCCCTCCGTGGGCCGTAGCTAATCCAAATCAATACATTAAAATAATTTAAACATTCCAATTTGTAAAGAGTCGTCACTCGAGTCTGGATCCATGTGCTGGCTTTATTAGAGTAATCAAACTGGCAGGGGTCAGAGTACCAGTGAACAAGAATGGCAGAGACAAGACAGTATCGTGGTCGGTTAACAGGCAGGGATCAGGACGGGCAGCAAACAATCAGAGTCGATAAACCAGGCAGAACAAAACACAGAGGCAGGCAGCAATGAGTCGTAAACGGTACACAGATAGCAATAGGCAACAGAGTAGCAGTAACAGGAAATAACGCTTAGAATTGTCCTAATGGAAACAAGACCTCGCAAAGAGGAACTGCATGAACGCACATTAAATAGTCCAAACTAATGCCGAGCAGCTGGCTGGTAATCAGGACCTAGGTATGGGGCTTATGGGAAATGTAGTGAGAGTAAACAGTCTCAGTATTCGGGAGATGGTTCCCTCCGACGGCCAGAGGAGGGAATCACGGAGTTCGTCTCGGTGACACAATTCTTCTAAATTTTGATTTTTTTTGGAAAGTATGTAAGGTTAGTGTTATGGATTTAAATATATTTGTAAAGAATGTTTACCTCATAGTTCTCATAATTCACATGAAATTCTTACAAACTTGTTAATAAATGTATTTGTAGGTAAATGTCGGTATATAGTTTTTAACGGCGGGGTCGTGGAGCTTTTGCAATGTTTTTGGGGGGCCTCACCCCTCTTAAGTTTGGGAAGCTCTGATTTACACCATTCACAAGTATGAGTTCTTTGCAATAAGAGTAAATAGTAGCCTAAATAGATGCTATCTACACTTTATATCGGCAGATACTATTTACACCTCAGTGTTTTTGTACATTAACAGGATGCAATAACATCACAGAGTGTAAATGATTATATTTATTAAAATTATGAAATGGATGCTGCCTTATTGGGAGAATACACCTTCCCCTAACCCTACCCAATAAACACTTTTAATATATTATTAATATTATAGATACTCATTATTTTCATTTTCATTGAAAATAAATTCGAGCTTGGCAAAAGGTGGGTTCGAACCCGCGTCGATCGCGTTAAAAGACAGTTTTGAGAAGCTAACTCGCCACTGCTGATGACTGAAGAATTAAATTCTGCGTGGCATCAAAATTCAAGTTTCATTTTAAAATTTGAATTTCATTATGATCTGGACCCTCCAAAACTGCTTCATCCGAAACTGAAAATTCTCTCTTGGCCGATTATTTTCGGTTGCCAATCACTAATGGAAACCATTCCTAACCGCTCATTTATGAGGTTGTAGGCTCATATGTAGGCAGCTAAAAGTGGATTGGTTGAATGTTTTCATCAAACGTGTGTCCATGTGTGCTACAGGTGTTCCAGAAAGAGCTGGGCAAGAGGACTGGCAGCGTGCAGGCTTTGAAGCGTTCGGCCCGGGAGCTTATTGATAACAGTCACGATGACTCGTCCTGGGTCAAAGTTCAGATGCAAGAGCTGAGCACTCGCTGGGAGACGGTGTGTAGCCTCTCTGTGTCCAAACAGACACGGCTGGAGCAGTCTCTGTCTCAGGTAAGACCAGCCATCACGCTGCCAGATGTTACACTGAAACTGTGTCATATCCTGAAAACATCACACGGTTTTAATGACATCTTTCCACACTCTTTCTGACCCTTAGATTTGAGTGTGGCTTTGCTTTTATAATAGTCTAACATTATTCCATCTTAAAGAACAATTAAAAATCCTGTTCCTCAGGCTGAGGAGTTTCACTCCACCGTTCACATTTTACTGGAGTGGCTTGCCGAGGCGGAGCAGAGCCTTCGGTTTCACGGTGCCCTGCCTGACGATGAAGAAGCGCTCCGGGCTCTCATTGAACAGCACAAGGCAAGTTTCCCACAACAAGGACAAAGATTTCAGTGTGATCTGTGTCAGTATTCACAGGCAACAGTATACACAAAAAATGCAATTTTATCTGTTCTACATTACAGCATTGAGTTTAAATGCAAGCGTGTGCCAGAGGGATCAGAATCTTTCCAAGACAGAACGTGTGTCTGTGTATTCCACAACTTTGACATTCTTTTTTTTTTTTTATTAGCTCTAATAATGTGAAACCCGGCTCATTCTGACAGTCTCTCTCCATGTCCAACTGAGTAACAAAAGCCATACATGGATTCAAATCTTTATTAACCACTGCTTGCCAGGAAAGAGTTCAACCCATATTTCCTTGTAGTGTGATCTCATATTCACAATTGAAAATAGTTTGACATTATTCACATTCACAGTTCGAGGAAGCAAACACCCAGAAAAAAAACGCCAGTGACTAATGAACAGTGCTTGATCGTGACATTTTCCTGAATATTCCGATTTTGGAAGTAATATTTTTGAAATAACATGTTACATTTTAAATTTATGCCATTATACCCAAGATATTATTATTTTAGATGAGTAATGCATGTGGTCAAATAAATATTTATTTTCACACAATAGAATAATCTTAATATTTAGTAAGTAGGCGTGTAATAAGCAGAATAATGTACAGTCAGTGCAATGTATATCTGCTTTGGGATCCTGATCACCTCCTCCAAGTTTATTTTGGCTGGGGTTTATATCAGCTGACTGTACATTAGCCTTGACAAATACAATTGAAACCTCTCTTTTCCTCATAGTTAGTCTTGTACACTTTCAGTGTAGACAATTTAGTTGAATTATGTGATGCGATTATAATGGAAGCTATCTAGTTTTGATGTCTTCACTGGTCATGGCGAACCAGATGGATCTCACGTCCTGAGGAATTATTCATGTGCTTAGACCATGAAGCAATAGTAGGGGTTGATGGGCTACTTTGAGTAAACATGACCACTTACTAATGGAAGAACTTTTCATATATGCAGGACTTTATGAAAAACCTGGAAGAGAAAAGACTGGCCCTGAATAAAGCTACTAGCATGGGAGAGGCCATCCTGTCCATCTGCCACCCCGACTCCATCACCACCATCAAACACTGGAACACCATCATTAAAGCACGGTTTGAGGAGGTTTGTCTATTTCTACTAGTTCTCACTAAATCATTCAGATGAGAAGCATCATTTTTATTTAAATAAAAGTAGATAATATAGAGTATCGAGTCTGGCCAAGAACCGCTCATTTAAACCAGCTGCGCGCTGTATGATTTATAACAGTCCTTTACCATTGTTGCTTGTCAGACTATGAACATGATCCTCGCTGTAAGCCATGTCACACTGTAGGATCTCAATTGTGGGATCAACCGGTCAAGACCGGTTAAAAACAGATGCAGTTTTACATCATCAATCTGAGACACATTTGCGACATTTACATACGCTGGCTAGCAAACAAACACAATCTCTAGCGGTAATTTTGTCTTGAAAAGAAAAAAAAATGAAGATGATGTGAAAGGAGCAAGTGGTGGTTTGTTGTTGTGCTGCTAGTGGTTTTTGAATTGACGGTCGTTGTAGAAGAAGCCACACACGTCAAATCTTCTGATACTGCCTGAATTTCAGGTAAAATTTGATAGCAATGGTCATTAATCGCTGTCAGCCAACATTAATCAGCTATCAAACCCATATTTTGACCCAGGATCAGAGGGATCTTTTAGGATTCGCAGAAATTGTCTCAGACAGCCAAATGGTGGCCAAATCATACAGCGTGAACCCAGCTTAAGTCAGAAAGAAACCAAACTTATTCATATTGCTGACATTTTGTTACCACAACAGTAGAAAAAATGTGGTCGTATATAAAAAAAAACAGACATGTTGTACTGAGAATACAAAAAAAATACTTGCAACCTGCCTCAAACAAAACTCTTGGGTGTCTTTAGGGTCTTTCGCACCAGAAAGTTATAGGAACTAGCCACCAGGATGGTCCCCTGAAGTATTTTCCTGGTTGAAGTGAAGCGACGTACGCTGACTGACAGCGATATCATTTAAACAACTGGAGGATGGAGGACATTGTGATCGAAGCTGTGTTTTTGTTTCATGATAACGTAGATGGACTGTAGACGTATAAGTTATGCAATCATTGAATGAGCAAAAAAAACAACTGATTTGATACTACTAGCCTGCCACAGTTATTTGAAACCCTGAATCCAGAGACTAGTTCTTCCTCCAAAGTGCTCACTGTATCAACTTGTTACCTTGTAAATACAACACTTCCAGACGGACTTATAAAAATATATTGTTCTCTTATTTCCCAAAGTTGTATAAAGCCAGCCAATCAGATCTTTCCAGGTCATAAATGTACTTTCCAGTTTTGTTTGCTACCTCAAATATCTGTGCTGGCAACCAAAATGCTGTTGGTCAGATCCCATGATGGTTGAAACGTAGCTGTTAGCAGTCAGTCTAATCAGATTTCCGTGTCTGTGTCAGGTAACAGCCTGGGCCCGTCAGCACCAACAGAGACTCTCCAGTGCGCTCGCCGACCTGCTGGCCACTCAAGAGCTGCTGGAGAACCTCCTGAACTGGCTCCAGTGGGCTGAGACCACACTTGGCGAGAAAGACAAGGAACCTCTTCCACAGGAGTTAGAGGAAGTCAAATCACTCATCGCTGAGCACCAGGTACCATTGAGAGCTCAGTTTCACGTCATTGCATAAATGAGGTTTATTAGTGTGAATTGTAGAAACGAGCTGTTTGTGTCTTTGCTGTCTGCAAGGCATTCATGGAAGAGATGACCAGAAAACAACCGGATGTGGACAAAATCACCAAAACTCATAAGAGAAAAGCCACAGCAGAGAACCCAGTTCAGTCTCACATCCCTGTTCTAGACAAAGGACGAACAGTCAGTGAGTACCAGCAGCCAAGCTGTATGTTGTTATGGAGTGTGCATGCAGCTTAGCTGGACTTCCCTGAACAATACTATTGTTTTAGCATGATTTAAGCAGGGTTTGATTTTATTTAGGTTTAGGGGTCAGAGTTAGGGTTGAAAATGAGGAGTTGTGTTAAGAGTTTGGGATAGGGTTTGGTAATACAAATACCTAGGCTGTTTTCAAAATCGCTCTTAGTAGCCCTTGACTAAATGACTAATTAATTCTAGTATAGCATTAATATAGTCCACCAAATATAGTGCACTCACTTTATGTTTAGGTTTGTTTGTTTAAGCCATTTGTTTTTGGTCATCAGGAAAGAGATCCCCAACACAAACCATGTATGCCGCAGCATCACAGGCACAAATCGAGACCAAGAACCCCAGAGTGAACCTGCTGGTTAGTAAGTGGCAGCAGGTGTGGCTGCTGGCTCTGGACAGGAGGAGGAAGCTCAACGATGCTCTGGACCGACTAGAGGAGGTCAGTCGTACATGCACACCTGACCTCAGATCTGTGGGATAATGAATGAAAGTCATCCACGGGTCCTTAACAAGTCTTAAAATCAGTTATATCAAATTTAAGGTCCTAAAATGTCTTAAATAGTATGAAAAAAGTCTTAATTAGCATTTCGGGGTATATATCATCCCTGCAAACTTGTCGCAGATGTGTCGTATGCAGGGTTTACCAGGGTAACCGCTATATTTCTGCTGTTCCATAAGTGCTGCTTACTGTCAGAGAGTGAAATTGCATTTTCATTCAGCAGGTGGATTAAAAAATTGTAAAAATCTGAACATTTATATACTGAATTTAAACAACAGTTATGCGTCAAACTCATTATCGTCTTAATCTTCTTCTCCAAGCTGAAAGAGTTTGCCAACTTTGACTTTGATGTATGGAGGAAACGCTACATGCGCTGGATGAACCACAAGAAATCACGCGTTATGGATTTCTTCCGTCGTATCGATAAAGACCAGGATGGCAAAGTCACAAGGCAGGAATTCATCGATGGCATCCTGTCCTCAAGTAAGGAGAGATTTCAGTCATTGTCTTCTTTAAGTCTTCCAGGCTTTACCCTCAACGCCTCTCTGGTCCTGTAGAGTTTCCCACCAGTCGTCTGGAGATGAGCGCTGTGGCAGACATCTTTGATCGGGACGGCGATGGTTACATCGACTACTATGAGTTTGTGGCTGCTTTACATCCCAACAAAGATGCTTACAAACCTTTAACCGATGCTGACAAAATTGAAGATGAGGTAAACATTACCAGCTTACTTTCTGGAAAGTCCATCCAGTAACTGGAAGTATTACAGATGGACTTTCATGTATTTGTTTTCGGTTTGATTTATGACTTCATGTGTTTAGGTGACTCGCCAAGTTGCAAAGTGCAAGTGTCCTAAACGCTTCCAAGTAGAGCAGATCGGCGCCAACAAATATCGGGTAAGTGACGGATTTTTCATGCTTTGGGAATGAGTCAAGAAAAAGCTTTATATAAAACTTGATCAGGTGTGAAATCCAAGGCCAATATGAATGTAGAAACGAAACGAAAGTTAGATTTTCAAAAAAATTCACAAGACCCCCAAAGACAATCACTATGGTTGTGGAAATAAGTTGATTAATGATATTAATCGTTAATTAAATGTCATTTTACAACAAATTGATCTAGTTTTCACAAGATGCCAAAACTGCAGTTACCCCAATGCTAGAAAAAAACCTGATTTTATTACAAAATATGTTGTTTATATAATAGTAACAACATAATTGTATGAAAACAATATAGTAAAGCTCAGTCATGAAGCTCAAAGCACATGAAATTTGGATTCAACGAATCAAAGCCAAAATAAGGAATGTTTTGAGAACAAGATGGAAACATGAAGTCTGGAAAGTTGTTCCTCAGGCCCCTGTTTAACTGTTCCCCTAGACAAACCTCTTCGCCCCTGATGCTGTTGATGCCAGAGAGAATGACTTCATTACATTTTTATGTGCCATTGCATTTTTCAGTCTTTCAAGTGTGAGGGTTTTCCTCCAGTCCACTTCTCTCCAACACTCATAATAAACAGATCCCATGCCGTTTGGTCACGGTCAGCCTTACAATTACTGCATGTAATCTGAGGGAATAATAAATGTGTCCATAAAAACATCGTTCTTCTGACTGGCTGGAGGCCTGTAACTGTGCCACTCTGGAGACAAGTTGGATAGTTTGATTTCAAAACAATTCATTGTATGATGAGAAAAAGTCTACCGATATTTACTAATGTTTGTCTTTTCATTGTTTTTCCCCCCACATCAGTTCTACCTCGGAAACCAGGTATACATGCATAGTGCTTTTTCAAGATTTGCTGTGCTGCCCTGATTCACTGTCAGTGTGTCTTTGAATTCCCAATATTTAAGGCTGTCTTAAACTCACAAGCGGATAAGCATATTTAAACTAGTTTTTAAACCTCTTCCCATAGCCAGCCATGTGGTTTGTGACGTGGCTGTGTGTAGATCTCCACTGGCGCTCGAGCACAGTGGAGCGGGAAAGTAACTAGTGCAGGTGAAGCTATAAATAGAGAGTGAAAACATCTACTTCTCTGATACTAAATGACACCAAAAATGGTGTCTAGTGCGGGTATGTCCTCAATGTCCTTTGTGTTGTGAAGTAGTGCAATTATAAGATGGATTCATTTAAAAAAGCAAGTTTATCAAGCAGAAATGTTTGGTAATCGTTTCAAGTCAACATGAAATCAACTTTCAAAAAACACTTAAATGTATTTACTATAGTAATAACTGTAAATTATGCATAATTACAAGCAACTAACCCTAAACCAAACCCCTAACCATGTAGTAAGTACTTTTAATTATTGAGTAATATTAATTACATGTATAATTGCACTCTAAAAGGGATAACTTAAAGGGTTAGTTCAGCCCCCAAAAATTGTCATTAATCACTCACCCTTCCAAACCCATAAGACTTTCAGTCATCTTCAAAACACAAATGAAGATATTTTTGATGAAATCTGAGTGATTTCTGTCCCTCCATTGACAGCCATTTAACTACCTACTTCGAAAAGTTCATAAAGAGATGGTAAAAACTAATCTATATGAATCGAGCGGTTTAGTCCAGATTTTCTGAAGACACTCAATCACTTTTTATGATTGAATTTAGGCTTTTATTCACATTTAAGCATTGATCAGTGAACATAAACAGAAGCTGAATGACACATGAGAGAACAAATCCCGTTGGTTCTGGATCTGATGTGTGTGTTGATCAATGATTTACACGTGAATAAAAGCCTAAATTAAATCTGTTCATCATATAAAAACTGTATGAACTTTTTGACACGTCAAGGTGTTTGACCAGCTATCTGGAGGGACAAAAATCTCTCAGATTTCATCAAATAAATATACGTACAGGGCTGGGTAGGTTACTTTTAAAATGTATTTCACTACAGATTACAAAATACATGCTTTAAAAAGTCATTTGTAACGTATTTCGTTACATTACTCAAGTTTAGTGACTTAATCTAAATACTTTAGAATACTTTGGAATACTAATAAGTGTGGAACAAACACAAAAAAGGTCATTGCAAGTTTTTATCTCACAATTCTGACTTTTTCCCTCAGAATTGTGTGATATAAAGTTGCAATTGCGAGTTATAAAGTCAGAATTATGAGATATAAACTCGCAATATTGAGAAAAGTCAAAATTATGACATTTAACTCACATACTAAATTCACAATTGCAAGAAAAAAAGTTAGTATTGCAATATCAATTCTGAGAAAAAGAAGTCAGAATTGTGAAACACAAACTCACAATTGTGAGGGAAAAAAAATTGTGAGAAAAAGTAGTAGTGACGAGTGAATTATAAAATGACTCACAAACAACTATCACAAAACATGAAAACAGTCGAAAACATGAAACTTAAGAATCACCAATTGCTGTTTAAATGACATTAAAACTCAAAGTAATCACTTTGGTAATCTAAAACACTTTTCAGATGTAACTGTAATCTGATTACCACCCATTTAAAATGTAACTGTAATGAAATACAGTCACTCAAATCTTGTATTTTAAATACGTAACTAAGTTACTTGTATTTCGTTACTCCCCAACCCTGTATATTAGCATATTCAGGCCTTATTGTTTTAGGATACTGTATAGGCAGCCTTTCTAAAATCTTGCAGTAGTTGCAGTAATGTAATAGTTGCTAACGTTGTTTCATGTTGGCCTGTTCTGCAAACACCCGAGACGGTTTATAGTCAACTATCACCTATCTGCTTTTGAGTTCAAATGCATTTCTCCCCGCAGCGCTGCATTCTGCTTTTTATTATTATTTGCAAGAGCTTTGCAACACAACACCGCGTGCCTGCCTTCTGCTACCTGCCTAATTTCCCTTATTTTAGTTCTGCTTCACAGGAGCCTCACTCAATGTCAGTCAACTTACTCTTTTTCTTTTAACCACATTTCGTGGCTGATGTTCAAGCAAGCCAAAGCTTCAGGAATAATGTTGCAGTGAATGATGCGTGGTTTTCCCTACATAAATCACATAAAATCATGAGCTACATGCTTTCTCAGGGTTGAGTTTTGGGAAGGTACATGACTCTTAGCTGGTGGAGGGCTTTTATCGGGCAGGCCATGCAAACCTCATGTTTTTTCTTCCTTTGTATTGAGAACTTTATATCACATCAACTGAAACCATTCTTTTGACAGTTTGGTCTCGTTCACTGCTTACATGACCCCTTAATCGCCGACGAGACTATAACAAACAGGGACAATCAAAATCTAACCCCCCATCTACACGTTGCCGTTTTGGAAAGCTGTATCCTGGTAAATGGTCATTCTTAAAGCCGTTTGTTGTGATTCTCTTGATTATTTCTCTTGATCATGCTTCAAAATTCATCTTCTCCTCGCCCAATCACCAGTGGTATCAATTCATTCTGGGTATCACTTAAAGAATAAAGGCCAGAGAGAAGCTCAGCAGGTCGCCATCCGTGTGTTGGTCATGTCGAGTCTCAGAGAGTCGATTTCAGCCATTCTTCCATATTGTGTGTCGTTGGAGTCGAGCATCAGTGTCAACACACGCATCCTCTATGAGAATGGTAGTTTGTAGTTCTAGACGGTGCAACTTCTGTATGTATTGTTGGTTTGTGGAAAAAGTTCTCATATGGTATGATTTCTTTTTTTGAACAGAAAGCATGAGGCCATAATTTTCTGTGCTGTGAAATCTGTACGCCATGGCCAAATCCAACTGGCAACGATCATTTGGACGCCAATGATTTGGCTCGTTGTTTTCTTTAGCTCCTATCTTTGGCATGTGGGACGCAGTGGAGTTAAACCTAGTGTTCCCGTACGCCTCAGTGCCCTTATTTGTATGAAAACAGATCCTCGGCCAGAGGGTGGACAGTGCGCTTGTAGCACACCCTAGTGGACACACTGATGTCCACTTTGTCTTAAATGTGCACTAAGTAACTCTTTCTAGCGTAGTAAAATTTCAGACTGAAAGAAACTGACAATATGTCTAACAAATGTTTAACAAACTTTACTGGCATGCAGTGCAACTCATTACAAAGTAATTAATTTCTGTAATTTAATTAGCTTTGAAAAAGTCAGATAAGGGATTATTCTTAATTTTTCTGTAATTTAATTATAGTTTCTTCTTCTTAAATAGTGTATAGAACAATCTATAGAACCATTCTATGTAAAACAAAAGTGCATCAAATGTTAAAATGTGTGTTTTTAATGTAACCTTCTCCCTTTAAATACTTTCGTCAGTTCAAGAATAATTTATGCAATTGTATATTATTTAGTTGAAAGAATTAAAAGAACAGTTTCGTGACTGGTTGAGGTTGATATGGGATTTAAAAAGTAATGCAATACCTTTTAGAAGGAGCAATTAGTACAGTAATCTAATTACAGTGTTGAAGTAATTAGTAGTTAGTAATTAATTACTTTTTAGAGTAACTTACCCAACACTGCTCACATGAGATTGAAATAATATGAAATATATTATGAAAAAAATATATCTATAAATATCTAAAAACCAATATATATTTTTAATAATGTTTATTTTTGCAAACTAAATATGTTTTATATATATATATATATATATATATATATATATATATATATATATAAAATTATTAAAATATTATTAAAATGATATATTTTATATTTATATATTTTTTATATATACATTATTAAAATATATATTTTAATAATGTTTAATACAGTTTTGAAGTGTATAGTAATTATTTTTGCAAACTAAAATCTGTTTTATATATATATATATATATATATATATATATATATATATATATATATATAAAGAGAGAGAGAGAGAGAACATACATAGGACACTTTTGAATATGGAATAAATGAATCACGGGTGAAAAATATACCTGAAATCAAGTATTTCTATAATAGTGTTTGTTACAGAAATCTTTTGCTTTTGCACAATGCTTCCTCCACGCCTGCAGGTGGCAGTTTAAGATCTAGATCTAGTGAAGTATATCCAGAAAAACAAACTAAAATTGACTTTGTGCACCTTTAATGACATGCAGTGAACCGCACCACCACACTATTGTCTTAAATCAGCACAGAGTCACAAATGACCCCAGTTGGATTGACCATTCATTTCATGTCTTCTGGAATGAAACCAATGTTGTGTCTCAATCAAGTGTTGTTTCGTCTCAATCAAATGGCTCAGCAGGGCAACAAGAGGAAACCAGACGGTAAACAGACGTAGCATCTAACTGGGACTGTAATAATGTTGTCGTTTGACTTCCACCACACGGTGGCTAGCTTTCGCTGCTAAGAAAACAGCGTCACAGGGCCGAGGTTTCTGATGTTGCTCTGCTGCGAGCCTGTCACTGACAAACATGACGGAGGAATGACTGTGCTCTCTGTTCGTGTCCAGTTTGGAGATTCCCAGCAGCTCCGGCTGGTGCGGATCCTGCGCAGTACGGTGATGGTGCGGGTGGGTGGTGGTTGGATGGCCCTGGATGAGTTCCTGGTGAAAAATGACCCGTGCAGAGGTAATGTCCACCCACTTCTACTCCACTTTATGTTTAATTACATTGCCGGTGTAACTGTTCAACTTATTTGTAAACAGTTCTGTTCCAAAACCAGCAGTATTTTAGCACATCGTACAGCTCACACATCCCCAATGCGAAGGCAGTTTCATCATCATACCACTGAGATAACTTGTTTTAAACAAATTTCAGATACAGTATCACATGCGTCCTTCACGGAAAAAGCAATCCACGTGACAAGCTCCAGAAAAGTAGGATTAAAATACTCATAAATGGACTATCGTGAGGTTTATTTCAGGAGGAAGCACCTACGAATGTAGAGCGTAGAAAGAAATACAGCCCACTAGGTTTTGGAACAGAACCTATGCTTAGTAAATCTGAAGTTTAGTGTCCAGTAATTTTTAACATTTAGAGAGAGAAATGCTGATGATGTTCTTATGTATGGCTGAATCTTTTCTTCCTGCACTCTGATTGGCCGTTTATGATATTCTTAAAGCTTGCCGGTCTCTTCCCATGAAGCTTTTCTTTCAGAGTTTCCCTTTTCCTGCTGCTTTGTTAGTGAACCCAACTATTGTTTCTTCTAGTTCACCACCACGGGAGTAAAATGTTGCGCTCGGAATCAAACTCTTCAATTACTCAGTCTCCTATAGGTTGGCAACTCTCACACTTTCTGTCCTTGCTCCATCCCAGTGGTATGTGTGCATCCCTGTGTGCGTGTGTGTGTGTGTGTGTGCTGCAGTGATCCTTGAATGGTTTTCTCATTAACATTAATCTCATGCCTCCCTTTCCATCGTGCTGTCTGGGACTGTTTAGCATGCGGTTTTGTCTTGCGTCATGTGTCCTCTCTCGCTTTCTCTGCACGTGCTTACTGTTGTGTCGTGAAACTTGCTCGACAATCTCATCTATGCCAAATATGAATAACTCATCACATTGAAGTGAACAATACATGCAAAACTGTTAAACTTGATGCTAATTCGCAGTGTCTGGAAGTTAATCCTCTTCTACTTCATGATAATACAGTAGAATTATATGCAGCATCAATGTTTTTCTTTATTGTTTTATTATTTATTTTTTGCCAGTGACGTGAAATGCATGCAAGTCATTCCTTACATCAAACCAAAGCGCAAAACTCTGAAGTGTTTTGCTCATTTGAGTGGGTGCCCATCAATCCCCAACCCGGTTTAAGAGACCTTCATAAGACCTTCAACCATGATCAGAACCAGAAGTTCCTGAAACTTGATTTAAATGAATGTTTTGGGTTCAAAACAAGTCAGTCTCTATGAACAGCATCAATAAATAAATAAAAATAGTGATAATAATTTTGACTTGTCCTTGATTTTCAAACAAACCAAAATTTGTTGACAGTAATTATGGCTGGGCGATTCAACTGGCCGACAAATTAACGGATCAAATGCTAAAAATTTAAATGAACACTGCGCAAAAATGAAGCTTCTTTATTGGCATCTATGATTCTATGAGGAACCTTCAACATCCATGGAATCTGTCCGTTATTTATAGTGGAAAAAGGTTCTTCAGATTCTTTAAATGTTCTTCAAGTGGTTCTTTTAAGAACTGGGGGAACCCAAAAAGGCTCTTCTATGGCATCGCTGCAAAAACACCCTATTTGAAAGTTTATTTTTTAAGAGTGTACCACATATGTTGTAGACAGACCGTAAGTTGAACTGAACCCCAAATGTTCCATTGAATCAATTTCCAAAGGCTTATTTTTCAAACCCACGCTGAAGGTTTTGGTGTGGTCATGGCTCCCGGCTCACTGAACTGTGTCTTCCTCCAGCTAAGGGCAGAACCAACGTGGAGCTGCGCGAGAAGTTTATTCTCCCAGAAGGCACCACCCAGGTGATGGCCAGTTTCCGCTACAGAGGTCGAAGGTCACGGCCTTCCTCGAGAGGCGCCTCCCCTAACAGATCCAATTCCAGCCACAGCTGCGCCGCACAACCCAATCCACCCGGCGCCAGCACACCTAAGGTATGCTCATCGCTGATTGGGTTACAGAGAAATGTGTAACTTCTCCATGTTTTTGTCACATTTTCCTGTTGCCAATCATTTAGCTTGGTTCCAAAACCTAGTGAACACCTTGCTGTCCAACCCCTTCATAGATGACACACCTTAGTAGTGAACGCTCAACAAAGACAAAATCTCTGCGCGTGACACACAAATAGCGCAAGTGAGTTTTGTCAAAAACTGCATATACGCCAAGATGCTTCACTCAAATTACTGTGAATAGGAGAAAGAAGAACACGCTATATTGCAGAATAAAGGTCCTTTCACACCAAGGATGATAAAGAGTTCAAAAAATCATTCTAAACCTAAAAGAATAGCAGTCCATATCACAACTATAACGACAATATCGTTTCAGAATGAGTTTTTCCAGCTGATGAACGACAAAAACATTGACAGCCAATCAGAATCCTGCTTTGAAAAGTCTAAAGTGGCAAACAACAAAACTGCAGCGCACCTAGAATAAACAGAATGATATTGTGCATTGGTGTGGACGCTTATTATCATTATAGTTATCATTCTTGGTGTGATCGGGCCTTAAATCCCGCCTCTGAAATAAGACAGAAAATCGCCATTTGCTAAAGTCATCGCATCACTGCAGCTCCGACGAGCTGTTTTTGAGATTTTGGTATTTCCCCACTCAGTTAGAGAAGAGACATGTGGATAAACTTCTGTAAACAGGTCACATTGCTTCAGGTTCAAGTCTTTTGTACATGCTTTGTTAAATATAGAGCCGTTTTACTACTAAAGACGAGTGTAGCCAATCTCCATTGACATATAAACGTGTTTCATTCGGGCTTCCGTAGAGTCAACCAATTTTCCTTGAAACAAACTTTGGTTTAGTATCCGCACTAGTGCTGCAACGACGCGTCGACGTCATCGATTACGTCGACTACGGAAATACGTCGACGTGCGTGAAATGCGTCGACGCGTCACACTGTTTACATTCATCTGGCGTAATGGCAGCTTCTGCTCCTGGGAACGGAGAAAGTTCCATTCTATCACAAAAACCCAGACCACGATTATCAAAAGTATGGGAACACTTTAAACAGAGGCCAAATAAAACGCTCCTTTGTTCCCTTTGCAGAACCGAAATGGTGTACCACCTGTGGAATTGGATCTCTGCCAAATTTTTGCGTGTGCAAGATCATATTTTGAGGGCATTTCGCGCGCTTGAACTGAGTTGAGGAGAAAATCTTCGTCTCGCAAATAAGAAAATATTTAGAGCGAACGAAAATCAGTTTTGCATTTCACAGAAGTTTATTTGGATGTGCGTGGACGTTCTCTTTCACACGTGCAAGGTTTGAGTTGCTCGCGCTCCTGATTCCCGCCCCGCGCGCTCGCTAAGACTCGCTGCATCACAGACAGCGCAAGAGGAAAAACACACGGTTCAGGAGACGTTTGTTCAATGGCTTGAACACTATCAAAGTTCCTTTAAGACTGTGTAGAAAGTCTTTGACACTCTTCATGTTAAAGTTCAAATGTCTCCCACTGGACGAACACACATAATGACTTATTTTTAATCAAAATCAAATCGTATTATTTCATAATGGCGTGTCCCAGTGTTTCTACACCTCAATGAACTGCTGAATTAGTTCTAACTTCTTACGTAAAAAAGATCACTAGATTAATAAAAAAAGTAATAAGAATAATCGTTAGATTCGTCGACTAATCGAAAATATAATTGTTAGATTAGTCAACAGAAAAAATAATCGTTAGTTGCAGCTCTAGTTCGTATTTTGTTGAGATTGAACAGAATTTGGCCAAAAGACGATATTTTGGAAAGTGCCGCCTACATAGGGAGCTCACTAGGATTTGGAACAGAGCCGTTGACTATCCCATCATCATTTGTTGATATATAATCGTTTCCTGTATTGTCTTTCTTATCTTTTTTTTCTATTGCTACCCTTTATATGTGGTTTATCCACAATTGTTTCTCACAGACTCCCCAACATTTAACCCGAAATTATGATAAACCCTGGCTGACAAACAGCAAATCAGCTACTCCTCTTAAATCATCTGACTCCTTTGACAGCCAAGGGTCGTCCAATGAGGTATAGTGCTTAAGAAATGAGTGGCAAATCCCCATCTAATCTCCGTCTCCTGCTCCTGACCTCAGTTTCTGCCTTGTTACTGATCTTATCGCTTCCTGTGTGGATTTGGAATTGAGTTGCGTCTCTATCTCTGGCTTTGCAGTGATGCATGGGAGAGACTCTGCTGCTCTGCTGTTGACACGGATGTGTTTGCTTACATCCTCTAATTCTGATCTTTAAATCTCTGTCGCAAAGGGGATGGGGTGTGATTGACTTGATAACTTTCTTTCTCATTCTAACTGTTGCCACTAAAACTTGATGCTTGTGAGATTTTTTGTACATCCTAAACCGTTTCCTCTCTTTCTCCTGGTGTGTATGGCTGAATTTGATTCAGTGTAAGCAGTAAACTGTAATTCGTGTCTGTGTAACATACACACTGCAAAGTTTCAGGATTAACAAATGCATTTAAATGCAGAAGTGATTCGCTAAATGATTGTGTGTGTGTATGGAATACAGGAGTCACTCTTAATCCCATCTGTCCAGTTAAATGTTTCAGTCAGGATTCAGTCAAATGTAGATTTTGTGTGTTTCAGTGCAGTTTCATTGGGGTCTTTCACACCGGGTAGTTGTAGGAACTACGGTCCTCTGAGAACTACAGTATTTTCCTGGTTGTATCCGCTCCTCCTGTAGGAACTCTGACGTCAGCCGACCGACAGCGACGCCGTTTAAAGGACGCCGCGATCAGAGCCGTGTTTGTTGTGCGTCGTGATAACGGAGATGGAATATAGACGTATAAGTTCTGCGATTGAACGAGAAAAAATGAGGGCTAAGAGACGAAATCTATGACATCTTGCAGTGCTGCAGATCATCGAGGCTGAGAAAAGAGCTCAATGTTGCCATTATCTTTAGCCATTAACTTTCTGTATGTTAGTTCGTGGAGTAAGCATGTAAACTGTGTACTGTATTTACACAGCTTTTTAAAAATGGCGAGTGCCTGTGTTTTGTATGGCATGCGTTCGGCCAATCAATATACACTTGTGTGCTGGGTTAGACTCTACTCTGAAATAAAAGCATAAGTAGATTCCCGAACATGACGCCTAAAACGGGCACTTCTGCCCCAATAGTTATAGGAACTATGAAAATGTTCTTCCGGTGTGAAAGCCCCTGTTGCTAGGTATTTCTTAGACATCTTAGAAACAGTCAATTACCAATTACATCCTCACTGTCCTGCTCTAAATCATGACATCTTACAGAACACCCCCATCCAGGGCAGCAAGCTTCGTCTTCCAGGATATTTGTCAGGAAAAGGCTTTCAGTCCGGAGAGGATGGAACCCTGATAAATGCTGCAGTCCTGAAGGCCAGAGGTCAAGCCATAGGTGAGTCGGACGAATCTTTCACTCTTTGGTAAAGTTTTCCTGCTGCTGTTTGATATGTTGAATTTTGACTGACTGTTCTTCCTTGTCTCGTGTTATTGTGAGAGTGAGGAGTTCAGTTCCTTTAATTCATCCATTCAGTTATTCAACTATTAATTTCTCAGAAATGCATTGTAAAACCAGATTAAGCCTGCATTAATAATGCATCATAATCAGGGCTGGTTAGGTTGCTTTTAAAATGTATTTCACTACAGATTACAAAATACATGCTGTAAAAAGTCATTTGTAACGTATTTCGTTACATTACTCAAGTTTAGTAACTTAATCTAAATACTTTAGAATACTTTGGAATACTAATAAGTGTGAAACAAACACAAAAAAGGTCATTGCAAGTTTTTATCTCACAATTCTGACTTTTTCCCTCAGAATTGTGTGATATAAAGTTGCAATTGTGAGTTATAAAGTCAGAATTATGAGATATAAACTCACAATATTGAGAAAAGTCAGGATTATGAGATATAAACTCGCAATATTGAGAAAAGTCAGAATTATGAGATATAAACTCGCAATATTGAGAAAAGTCAGAATTATGAGATATAAACTCACAATATTGAGAAAAGTCAGAATTATGAGATATAAACTCACAATATTGAGAAAAGTCATAATTATGAGATATAAACTCACATACTAAATTCACAATTGCAAGACAAAAAGTCAGTATTGCAAGTTTAAATCTCCCAATTCTGACTTTATAACTTGCAATTGTGAGTTTAAATCTCGCAATTCTGAGAAAAAGAAGTCAGAATTGTGAAACACAAACTCACAATTGTGAGGGAAAAAAACATATTGTGAAAAAGTAGCAGTGACGAGTGAATTATAAAATGACTCACAAAACATGAAAACAGTCGTGGATCATCAGGTCATGAAAGGACAGTTCAGTTGACAGTTGGGCAATTTTTTTTATAAATTGCAACTTTATATCACACAATTCTGAGGGAAAAAGTCAGAATTGTGAGATAAAAACTTGCAATTACCTTTTTTGTGTTTGTTTCACACTTATTAGTATTCCAAAGTATTCTAAAGTATTTAGATTAAGTTACTAAACTTGAGTAATGTAACGAAATATGTTACAAATTACTTTTTACAGCATGTATTTTGTAATCTGTAGTGAAATACATTTTAACAGTAACTCACCCAGCCCTGTGTAGCACTGAGCTGTAACTGGCTTTAATCTTTCTCCTCAGGGTTGAGTAAAATCCCAAGCCGGCCTGGCAGCAAAGCAGGAAGCCGAGGGAGCAGTCGCCGCGGCAGCGACGCCTCAGACTTCGATATTTCGGACATCCAGTCGGTTTGCTCGGACGTGTCGGAGAACGTGACAGACTCAGGGCGGCCGACGCCGCGCTCCGCCTCTCGCCAACACGGGGGGAAGCCCTCCAAAATCCCAACTCCCCAAAGGAGAGGCACTCCTACAAGCAAACTGGCCAAGACCAGCAAGAGATAGTCAACAGTCCGGTCCGCAGAAGGCGCCCCGTTCTGGTTAGCGCACACTAAACCCAGACTGGACAGACGTAGATTCGCACTAAAGACTGCAAAGTGTTATCGTTTTTAAAAAGCGTAGCAAGATGTAAATTATTCTGTTGTGAACGTGAAAAAGGAAGTTCATGTGGAGTGTGTGTGTGAGTGTGTGTGTGTGTGTGGAATGGCTTTGTGTATTTGTCCTGTACTTTGTGTGAACGTCTTTAATATTTTGTTCGATCGCTGGGAAAGCGAACACAAGAAGACTGTATGTTGTTAGGCAGACTAACACTTTTCCACATGTCCGTGTCGAGGGAGAAGCTGAAGGTACAGTCGTTTCCTCAAGCGGACGTGCTTGTTGCCGATAATATGCCCCTGTATTCTGCCAGGACACCACAATTATTTATTCATCTATTTAAAGTGCAATGACAAGCTGCTGTTATGCATTTAAAGGGCAATACAATACTTCCATCTGTAACCACTGCTATCATACACTACAGTTAATCCTGATCATGGCCTTTAAACGTACAAACTCCCGTCTGTAGCACCTGCCGAATGTTCGTTTCATCAACTCACAGATTGTGTGGCACCTGCTTACTGTGACGACAACTTCCTGACTAAAAAAACATTAAGTGCAATCATGCCTGTGTATTCTATGGTTCCTTTTTGCCTGAGTGATGCAAATTACTCAATTTTTTTGTAATAAATACGCTTGCAGAAAGCTCAACAATATATGTAACAATCACAGACTCGCTTGTTTCCCTTCGCTCCACAGCTTTCAAACAATGATGAAGGTCTGAGGTTAACAAGTCTAAAGAAGAAAATAAAATGTTTTATGAGACTAAAGTGCCATGTCAGCCTCGAACAGTGAATGGGACCAAAGAAATCTAGTGTGTAGATGCCAGATGGCCTTTAATGTTGGTTGGATTAATGTTAGTATGTCAGAGTGTGATCAGATGAGATAAAGCGAGGTCAGCGGTGCTGCGGCATTAATCCTCAACATCTTCCCGTGGGATGTGGACAGCCTAGCCTTACACAACACCAGACAGCGGGGAACAGGGATAGTTTTGGTTTTTGCCAACACGTATAATCTCTCAGAAATGTGTGATTTATCTCCACAGGATCATGATCGGAAGTCATGATAATGCGCATGGATCCAGTGTGTTGCATCATAAACTTGGGAATGAAAGTAAAGATCAAGCTCATAAATGCTCATCCATTTTTTTCCCTCTCGAAACTATTTACTGTACAGTTTCTTTCAGAAATGATTTCATAAAGCAGAAAGGTGTTTTAGGCACACTGTGAAGCAGAATGGCAAATTGTCATTCCTGTCCTATAAAGATATCGAAAGAGTTATACATGCTTTCGTTTGATCTCATCTGCATATATGCCTATATGTTGAATATCCCAGTCCTCTATGACAAAGCTTCAAATGGTACAAAATGCTGGAGCCAGATTTTAAACCAGGGATCGAATGTTATTCCACTTTTAATGGCTCTTAAATGGTTGCCAGTGCATTATAGTGGTGCATTAAAATATCGCTGTTTGTTTTTAAATCCCTAAATGGTCTGGCGCCTTCTTATTTGTCTGAACTTTTACATTTTAACACGCCAGCCAGATGTTTGCGGCCCACAAACAGTTACACTCTGTCCCGGCCGAGATCTAGTCGAGAGGTGACCGCACGTTTGCTGGACCTCGGCTGTGGAGTAGTTTCCCTTTCATCCTTTAACTTCATGTACCGAGGACCGGGATCTAAAGTCATGTATTTTTAACTCATTTCTGCTTTTATTTTCATTGTGTTTTTTCTTTTTCTTCAAGTATTATTCATTAGATATGTCAGACTTATCTTCTGGCCAACTATTGTGTTTATTTGTGTTTTTACAAAATGTGGTTAAATGATTGCTAGACATGGTTTTGAGTGGTTTATAGCTTTTATGAAATGACAGCAACTGCAATAAAATCTGTTTTGAGTGAGGTAGGCTAATGGTGAGGGAGTCGGGCTTGTAACCGGAAGGTTGCTGGTTCGATTCCCACGCCGGCAGGAATTGAAGGTGGGGATTGTGAATGAACAGCTCTCTCTCCACCTGCGATACCATGACTAAAGGCACGAAACCCCTTATTGCTCCCCTTGTAAGTCTCTTTGGATAAAAGCGTCTGCCAAATGAGTAATTGTAAATGTATGCAGTGACGGGCTTCTTTCGCAATGTCCAGCAGCTGATGTGAGTGCTTTAAGAACTAATCACTGGATTTGGTAAATTTGGCCAAGTTAGTGGCATCACTGGCAGTTTGTGAGGTTCGCAGTGGACCAGTAAAGCCGTTATAGTGGTTGCTGGTCTAGCAAATGAAAACGAGGCCCATAATGACTCATCAAGGCCCATGTTCAAACGAAGATACAGCGCTATAAATGGTGATTCATTATGTGAATACAGGCTGGCCTAATTATGTCACCAATGTCCCAGAAAGCATTAACAGCTGTTTCTCAATTACAGAAAAGATGTTCTCACCACATCCGGTGGTTTATGACTTATGTTGATTACACAAGTCCCGAGGGACGGACCGATAGGATCCACGATGATTGCCGTGAGCGTCCCGGCAGAGTGGCTCGAATAGGATCATTAAAAAGGGTCAAATCTTTAAAGACTGTCAACTCATACATCCATCACAAGTGGACCATGGGAAAAAAAAAAAGTACTTGACGGAATGTGGTTGACAATCCAAAGCTGATGGAAACAGCAGAACAAAAAGTGGTGTGGATTTTGACTTTGACAAAAGGCAGACGGTATTTTAGAGATGAAAATGTCTGGAAATTAGATGCTTTGATTATGGTAAAGACGGCAGAGCTCAGGTGGAGGAACCGCAATTATGGAGACATCCAAAAAATAAAGCTGAGATTTTAGGTCATTCCAAAAGACCTGTTTTTCTTTCAAAAGGTGTATCAATAATGGCCCAATGGAAAAGTTTAGCCATGTTACTTTTAAGACATGAGCTGCGTCCCAATTCAGAAGCTGCGTCCTTCAAAAGGTCAAATGCGTCAGCGGCGCTGTCCCACTTCCAACACTCCGCCAAATGTGTCCTTCATTTCCTACGCTGGGAAGGATAGAATGAGTGGATCCTAGTCTATCCCAAGATTCACTGCATGTCGATGAGGATTTTTTTTTTTTAGGGCCAGATTACAAATGTCTAACGATACAAATGTTTAAAAAATACATAAATAAACTTTAAAGCTGTTCAAATGTTGACAGTTTACGTAAATACACCTATATGAACATATTTTGGACAGGTTGTGAACCCTGATTTCAGACAGTTAAATATAACTTTAATGTACAAACAATGATGCCGCTCGTCAACAGCAGATTGAGAACAATCCTCCGTATCTAGACGTCCCATTTCACAATGCTGGTCCGACCTTTGAAGAGTTGGGACACTGCTACAGTGCTTCATAGTGTTAGTATACACTAGGTAAACAACACAATATGGACACTCCTGTAATTCCTGTTGAATCAACTCCGTAACTCAAACATTGTATACCCTTATGGGTACAACAGCTTGACCCTAAACCCTTAAAGGGACATCTTTGTTCCATATGCAGCCATAAAACGTTTACATACTACTCTAAGGTCCTAATATACACCTTTACAAGAAGAGAAGCTAAAAACTTGTACTTTTAAGTGTTCTGCCTCAGTGACAAGCTGTTGTTAAGATACAAATTTAGCACATTTTTCTGACAGCGTAAGATAATCAACCTTACAGTAGAGAACGTTTAAATAGTCGCAAATAAAATTGTGAGACCTTTTTTGGAGTTGAAGCCTGTACCAGAGAGGATCCAAATGAAAGGAGTATCCAGTGGCTCTCTAAGTTTGCTGTACTATAAAATTATTTCCTTTATCCTATAATAAAGCATTTCTTTTCAGACAGTGTCCCAATTCATAAAGGACACACTGGCTCACCGAATGGTCTGAGGAAAATGATGTGAATTGTAAGCTTTGACCTTCATCAGCGCTGGGCAACTCTGTCCTGTAGAGTTTATCTCCAACCCTCATCGGACTCATCTATCGCTTTCTAGTGATCCTGAAGACCTTGATTATCTTGTTCAGATGTGTTTGAGTCTGGGGAGTGTTTCCGGTACAACGATGTAACTCGCTGCTTCACTACCTCGCTGAAGAAATAACCAGGGTTGGGGAGTAACGAAATACAAGTAACTTAGTTACGCATTTAAATACAAAATTTGAGTAACTGTATTTCATTACAGTTACATTTTAAATGGGTGGTAATCAGATTACAGTTACATCTGAAAAGTGTTTTAGATTACCAAAGTGATTACTTTGAGTTTTAATGTCATTTAAACAGCGATTGGTGATTCTCTGACTCTGACAGTCTGAAAAAGAGGAGTTAAGTTTCATCAACATTTTAATACTTTTAAGAGGATCATAAAAATGTTGTTATTTTTATTTAGTTCTGTCCTGAACAAGACAAAATGACTGAATTTATAAAAAAATTGCCCAACTGTCAACTGAACTGTCCTGTCATGACCTGATGATCCACGACTGTTTTCATGTTTTGTGAGTCATTTTATAATTCACTCGTCACTGCTACTTTTTCTCACAATTTGTTTTTTTTCCCTCACAATTGTGAGTTTGCATTTCACAATTCTGACTTCTTTTTCTCAGAATTGCAAAATTTAAACTCACAATTGCAAGTTATAAAGTCAGAATTGGGAGATATAAACTTATCTCATAATTCTGACTTTATAACTCACAATTGCAACTTTATATCACGCAATTCTGAGGGAAAAAGTCAGAATTGTGAGATAAAAACTTGCAATGACCTTTTTTGTGTTTGTTCCACACTTATTAGTATTCCAAAGTATTTTTATGTTTGTGGGGAAACACCGACTCGATGAGCTAACGACGGAACTCGAGACCGTAGTTGGCTAACGATAGTTTTGGGAAACACATCCTTGTATATCATTTTTTAGATTCGATTTTAAAATAGTTCAATAAAGCGAAACAACACTGCAAGAAATTGTAAGGGGTTTAAGAAACACAGTTGGTGCCCTGGATTTAAAATATCCCTTAAATACAGTGCATATGTTAGTGTTTTCTGTTGCCATCTCTCTAATGTACCATATATTCCCACTCTGGGTAATCGTTTGTGGCCTACAGAATGTTTGCAGAGCTCTGCTAGTGCCTATCTGTGACATACTACATCTGTCTCCTAGTGTGCTATCTACACAGGGATCCACTGTCTACCCAAGACTTCACAGATAGTTTGACTTTTCTTATTTTTGGTGTCTATTTGAAATTTCAGCTTGAAGAATGGGAAGATCTATTTAGTTAAAATTGGTGCTGAAATGCTATTTTTTATAATGATTTCATCAGTCTGCCCAAATTGGAAGATAATAAATATAATCAACGTGTTATGAATATAATCTGTGTATAAACCTAGTCGTCATTTTTGGGGCAGTAGCCACAGAATATATACTCTATGACACATCTCTGCTCTCCTGAAATGTGCATAAATGCACCAGCATGGATAAAAACGTCCCCAAATGCAACATTCTGACTGTGTCAAGAATGCGGAGGTCAGTGTTTGCATAGGATAATGTGCTGGAGGGATGAAGGCCTCTCGGGCCCGAGGGTGGAGTGGAGCTCGTGGGTCAGGTTTTCTTCTCGGCAGGTTCAGGCTGAAGTCAGCGTTGGGACCAGAGATGCTTCTTTAAAATTGCCTTTATGATCACTGCTGGAACAGCCGAGGACCGATCTGCAGTGAACAGCTTCACGAGAATATGTAAGTTTATAGCAAAACTTCATTTAAAATGTGTTAAAACATTATTATTATTCAGCAGTTGAAAACTTTATGTAGGTTATATTGTAAAGTTGATGGCAAAATTACTGTGCTGTTTATTGCATCAGTGTATATATGGGTGTTTTTTTTAGCATTGATTGTCCAGGTATTCTAAACTAACTAGAATAGTAATAAAAATGTGAAATATTTACCTTACAAAGAAATTGTGTTTTCACAAAATGATTAGGTACAAGCGACTTTGCGGCAAATGTTTGTGTTATTTTTCCCATTTCATATGCTTTTTCCAATTTATATGTTAGTTAAATAGCATGTCTATATTTTGCTTGTGTACATTCAGTATGTATATTATTTTCCGTTTTGTGTGCATTTGGAAATGGACTGTTTTTGTAGTTGTTATACCGGATCTACGTGTTTGTTCCCAGTTTGTTCCATCTCATCTGTTGCAGGCACATTTAAATCCCGACCGTCCTGATTTCCAAAACTTGCAGCTCTGAACAAAATGCTGGTGTTCACAGTCCTCCTGGCTGTCTACGGCCTCGTCAGATGTCAGGAATTACCAAGTAAGAGTCTAAAATCCAGCATCATGTGAGGATTGTTTCGATGTAAATGAAACAGATTTTGGGATGATGAGAATCTCAGAGATCAGGTGCAGATATCTAAGAAACGGTGCGTTTGCTGCTCTTATTGACCAGCAGAGGGAAGCACGGAAGCGTTTTCTGGCCAGTATGTCGTCATCTGTGCAGTACGGTTACTTGATGAAGATTGAACTCTGTCATAGCTTTTTTTTTTTTTTTTTTTGTGGAAACTGATCTGTCAGCTTAATTCAATATCCAGATTCCATATCCACATGTTTCCATGTTTTTTTTTTTTTTACTAGGGAATAAGACATGACATAGACTTTGATTAATTATTTGTTGCTGAAAAGATGAAAGCTTGCTTATACTCTTTTTAAATTGAATTCCGGGCTTGACTTTCCCCGTTTTGAGTGATCCATTTGCTCTTGTTTTTAGCGTATGACCTGTTGGAAGAGTTCCGCTTGTCCGAGTCTAGAGGGGTGAGAAGGGTGGACGGGTCTGAACCCGATGCGGTGGCGTACCGCGTTAACCCGTCCCTCCACCTCAAGAAGAGCACGAGGTATTTATGTCGTCCTTCTGACATAATACTTTTCCACTCTTTCTGCTTTTCCACTGAGTGTAATCATGCTCGCCTCCAAACAATATCTCTCTGCTTCTCCGAATCTTCCACTGGCTTTTTATTCTGATTTGATCAAATATGCGCTCACGCACCATCCTCGACGGGATGTACGGCACAGACACACGGATCCGTCTGTTCTTAAACAGCACAGTCATCGTCCTGAAATGTTCGCATTGTGTTTTTCTCGAGCTCCGGCAGCTGTTCGTTCGTGTCAGCTGTGGTTATGGCATGTGCTCGGTCTTTCCTTTTGTGCTGGTGGGCCAACAACGCTGTCCACAACCGCCTCCCACGAACATCCCCTACTCGACCAAAGAATCATGAGAAGTACATGAGTGTAAAACAACCACCAAATGTGGATCAACAACATCAAAAGAGAAAACAAGAGAGCTGTGGAACCACACTGTGCGTAAATGAACATTGTTCTTGGAAACATTAACTGCTAATTTCAGCAAACTGGCTCTCTTAAAAAACAAACGGGAGCAGAAAACGGAATTGGAAACAATTGAAGAGCATTTGGTTTTGATTAATGCGAAACTTCACGTAAGGTCACTGTGAAAGACCCGCGTTCAGCAAATGGTAAACATTCAGTACACAATCGGTGTAATCAGATTCCAAAAATTAAGAATATTTAAAAATACTGGTGCTTTTTTTATTGATCACATGTTATTCTCACAATGGCAGTAAATTATTCATAATTCATCGATTCTCTTTACCACTTCTTTTTTATATTTTACATTTTCCTTTCAAAAAGGCCTGCTGCTTATATCCGTTCAGAAGGTCTTCCAGGTTTGTGGAGTTGCACACACAAACCATCCACCAGTCATGTGACTGTCGCTGAAAACTGACACCCTCGTTTGCATTTGTTCACTGGATTTACAGAAATCATTTCACTTTTAGGAATGTTTTCTCAACATTACAACAATGTATGTCTAATCAGATCATGCAGGGATTCTCCAACTTTTTTGTCAGCTGGAAATCTTTGACATAATATATTTATTTGAAGTGCCCCCGAGTTAATAAATTAGGTCAATAATAATAATAATAATATTAATTAATAAAATTAAGTTCATGGTTCTCCGATGCCAGTTCATGCAGGTAAACAGATAAAATACTTTTTTTTTTAGTAACTTTTATTTTGATTATTAAAATATTTTTTTTTTAAATTAAAATTTGTACTATTTAATTACTAGATTTTCTTTAAGTTCACGGACCCCAGACTGGGAAACCATGATGTAATGTAATAATTAATGCACTTCATTTATTGTTAACAAAGAATGGAATATATTTTCTTTCTCTTTGTATTTTTATATCAATGTGGTACAAGATTTCCCTGTTCAAATAAACGTGATAAACACGTTAGGTCAAAAGTATTCGAGAAAAGTGGTCAGATTACATTCATTTAAAGGGTTAGTTCACCCAAAAATAGAATTTCGGTCATTAAGTCCTCACCTCCACACCCGTGAGACATGTAGTCCATGTGACTACAGTGGTTAATTCGTCTTTTCCGTGTAGGTTTCGTACGCAGTGAACGCAGTTCAGCCAATACTGAGCCGGCATTCGGATGTAGAATGACAGAGGAGAAATGAATTTGTTGAAGAATCGTCGCTTCATAACATTGAGGTTGAATAGTCACATTGACTATTTTAACGATATTTTTTACTACTTTTCTGGACCTTGATTGTGGTAATTTCACTGCGGTCTATTGAAAATAAAAAACCTTGGATTTCATCAAAAAATATCTTAATTTGTGTTCTGAAGATGAACGAAGGTCTTGCGGATTTGGAATGAAATGAGGGAGAGGAATTAATGACAGAAGTTTCACTTATGTTATTAACTACAATTTCTGTCAGGTAATTTGTAATTAGTAACTAACTACAAGTTGTAAATAATCTACCCAGCACTGACCACAATACACTGTATATTAAAGTTCCACTGTACCCATAGCTTATAGGACATTTTTCTTATTAATATTGTCATAATATTTATACTTGCAGTATGTATCTAAATAATCTATATCTATAATCTGTATCTAAATATCTAAATGATCTCCATGAGAGAATCTTCCCAGAGTGCTGTTTCTCCACCCGTCTCGTTTGTTTGCACGCTCTGTTTGACGTCGGTGCGTTAGTCTCTTAATGAGTGACTTATTGAATCATTCACTCGACCAATTCTTTCAACAACCCTGATTCATTCAGGCACAAAACTTCTGATTTGGCCTGAAATTGTGTTCCTTTCTCTTTTCCCTGTGAACTGCACATACACTCTCATCCATCCCTCCATCCAGCGACATCTACCCAGGTGGTCTACCGTCAGACTACTCCATCATTGCCACCTTCAAAGTGACCAAGGACACTGCCAAAACATCCTGGAATCTGTGGCAAGTCAGCGACCCTGAAGGACGGGACCAGGTGGGCCTTCGTTTTCAGGGCGACACCAAAACCCTGGACTTCTTCTACACCAGCCCACAAGGCACACAGATGCTGCGGACCTTCCAGAAGGTGGAAAAACTCTTTGACGGCGAGTGGCACAAGCTGGCCCTGAGTGTGAAAGGAGAGCAGGTGAAGCTCCTGGTGGACTGTGAGGAGGTCAGCGTGGAGCCTCTGGACGAGCCGCGGCCGGTGATCCGGCAAGGCTTTACCTCCATCGTCAAGAGGGCTGCAGGAGACCGCTCTGTCTCGGTGAGTACCAGACTCGAATATCCTTTTAACAGGAATTATCAGGCTTACCACCACCATGTTGTTCATGGTGTACTCAAAAGAAGGAGTAACACTCTGAAAATGTATTTCTGAGACTTTTACAACATGCTGAAAATCATACCCCTATAGTTGCTTCTCATGTGTTTTGTTAGTCTCATAGTCATGATGCGTGTGAATATGAGTAGCAAATGAGATTTAGAGTTAAATGTTTCTACTTTTATAATGCTTTTTGTCATTTGTTACACTCGAGCACTTGTTCATTTTTGTTTTATGGAAAAGACCAGCATGAAAGTGAGTCACACAATGTTTTTTTTGCTTCTTAATTAACTGAAGTGTAGTAAACGATATCAATGAAACTGCTGATAAATAACTAAATTATATTTTTAAAGTAAAGTTTTCCATATTTTCCAAATATACGTTGCTGTTCCATGCATACTTGTATGTACATTATTCAATAGTTTTTGAGACTAAATTCACCCATATTTGAGTTTATATGTTTAAGTGTACTTTAAGTTTAATAGTAGTTTACTGAAACTATACCACAGTTGAACTTATAGGTATACAAGTTTACTATCTATATACTTCTCTCACCAGTTTTAATAAAGAAATTATTCTTAACATCATACAGAAATTGACATACAATGCACTCACAACGTGGGAAAAAAAAATGTCAATAACATCAGCCAAATGTTTATCTGATTCTGTATAGGTTCTGATACTGTATGATCAAGTTCATTTCCACCCATTTATTATGTACTCTATTAACTCTTTATTTACTAGTTTGAATTTTAAATTTAAGTAAGTGTATTTCATTACAGTTACATTTTAAATGGGTGGTAATCAGATTACAGTTACATCTGAAAAGTGTTTTAGATTACCAAAGTGATTACTTTGAGTTTTAATGTCATTTAAACGGCAATTGGTGATTCTCTGACTCTGACCGTCTGAAAAAGAGGAGTTAAGTTTCATCAACATTTTAATACTTTTAAGAGGATCATAAAAATGTTGTTATTTTTATTTAGTTCTGTCCTGAACAAGACAAAATGACTGAATTTATAAAAAAATTGCCCAACTGTCAACTGAACTGTCCTGTCATGACCTGATGATCCACGACTGTTTTCATGTTTTGTGAGTCATTTTATAATTCACTCGTCACTGCTACTTTTTCACACAATTGTGAGTTTGCATTTCACAATTCTGACTTCTTGTTCTCAGAATTGCGAGATTTAAACTTGCAATACTGACTTTTTTTTTCTTGCAGTTGTGAATTTAGTATGAGTTCATATCTCATAATTCTGACTTTCCTCAATATTGTGAGTTTATATCTCATAATTTTGACTTTTCTCTATTGTGAGTTTATATCTCATAATTTTGACTTTTCTCTATTGTGAGTTTATATCTCATAATTTTGACTTTTCTCTATTGTGAGTTTATATCTCATAATTCTGACTTTTCTCAATATTGTGAGTTTATATCTCATAATTCTGACTTTTCTCAATATTGTGAGTTTATATCTCATAATTCTGACTTTTCTCAATACTGTGAGTTTATATCTCATAATTTTGACTTTTCTCAATATTGCGAGTTTATATCTCATAATTCTGACTTTTCTCAATATTGTGAGTTTATATCTCATAATTCTGACTTTTCTCAATATTGCGAGTTTATATCTCATAATTCTGACTTTTCTCAATACTGTGAGTTTATATCTCATAATTCTGACTTTTCTCAATATTGCGAGTTTATATCTCATAATTCTGACTTTTCTCAATATTGTGAGTTTATATCTCATAATTCTGACTTTTCTCAATATTGCGAGTTTATATCTCATAATTCTGACTTTATAACTCGCAATTGCAACTTTATATCTCGCAATTCTGAGGGAAAAAGTCAGAATTGTGAGATAAAAACTTGCAATTACCTGTTTTGTGTTTGTTCCACACTTATTAGTATTCCAAAGTATTCTAAAGTATTTAGATTAAGTTACTAAACTTGAGTAATGTAACGAAATACGTTACAAATTACTTTTTAAAGCATGTACTTTGTAACCTATCCAGTCCTACTTAAGTATGCATTCATATTTATTTCTTGTGTAGGTGGATCTTCAAAAGATGGAAGTGTCCTGTGATGCTGATCAGGCGTACTCTGAAGGCTGCTGTGAACTCTCCAGCGTGGTGAGTCAGTTGTCCCATGTGTGGGCTCTCGCCCTCTTCTGCTCGAGCTTTCAGCTGTTCGTCAGCCTGTTCTCATCAGCTTGAACCTCAACAGTGCGGAGGATATGCTGAGATTGGTTTAACTGCAGGAAGAGGAAGAGCAACCTGTAAATGCGTACACGGACAGCCGGGTGTCCAGGGACGGCCGGGACCCAAGGTAACCAAAATCTTTCTTCTCTCTTCCTCAATAATAAACTCTGTAATGCGATCTCTACAACTGTATCGTTCTTCCGTAGGGTCACAGAGGCCTGCCAGGGAATCCGGGAGAGCCAGGCAGAGTGGGCAACTTGGTAAGAGTTCTGTCTGAAATCTCTCACCATAGTGTGGGACTCCGCTGTGTTTGAGTTGGTCAAACACCAGTCGCTGGTCATTAGGATCTTAATGAGAGGGCATTAAAGGCCAAACATGCAGTCAGAAATGAAAGCAAGCAGAGAGGATTGAAAGAAGAGATGAAGGAGAGAGGGAATTAACCTGGAATAGATCCTGTCTGGGAAGTGAAGTTGTGGAAAATGGCAGTCGAAGCATTACTGAAGTACAGCATGATGGAAACAAGAGTCAGGACTCACTTTGAGAAAATGGTAAACACTGTGGCTTCTCTCATTCGGCAGAGCATCCTGTGGTAGATTTTTATTTACTGACAGCAGCAGTAATCACTGTCAGTGTTCTACACCAGCTAAAGCCCATCAGAAGGATGAGGCACTTGAAACATTTAAGAATGAATGATAATAAAAATACAAACCTGTGTTAAAAGAGTGCCTGCAAGTGGCAATTTTATTTAAGGACAAACCGAGAAGGTCTGTAATATCTCAAAGGTGCTGTATAGGTGCTTGGCTGGTGCGATAAACCTCGGAAGTGTGAGACTTGCAACCTACCACATTTGCTAATGCAACCGTAAGGATTTTCAGCTGTAAATCCCAACAATAAAATTTAAATCATGAAAATGCTGACTGGCTGATGACACAGGAAAAGGCCTATTTCATGTTACTCCTCCCCCCCAAAAATTAGGCAATGGTAAACCATCTATCCTATTCGATTCTGTTCTGTTCTATTATAATGTTCTTTAAAAATCAATAACTTGCTTGATGATTTTTCAGTCCGGATTGGCACACTAACCAGCCAAACACGGAGGTTTTGTGTGTGTCTTGTCACTTATCTGAGATGCGTCTAAATTTTAAATATTTTGCATGAACTGGAAAGGTTCAATCATTTAGTTTTCTGGAAAATAAAAACTAATTTTACAAACCCGATCCACACCACATCCATTTGTGGTTCGAAATTTGATGAAAATCAGACTTTTGGAAATGCATTTAAAGTCTTAATGGTCAGATTTCAAATAGTTTTCTCATTATTTGGGATGGGATGTGATGTGACGGTAGAGTCTACAGTTCTTCACTCATTTAATTGAGTGGTGAATCTGTGAGCAGTTTTGGACAATATATGCATGAATGTCTAAAAAACCTTTGACATTTGAGGTCATGCAACATGTCAATGGTGACGGTCAAAAAAAAAAAAAAAAAAAGTTAAGGATTTTTCACATTGTGGCCCAAATGCCATCAGTACCAACATAAACTTCTCAAACACCCTCGCTCAGTGGGTTAACTCATCTGAACTATAAATAACACTTATCACGAAGCCTAATTCCAACTTCAGATTTTTGATAGGCATGGAGAAAATAACTGATTTTTTTCTGGAGCGGTACCGTCGCACTCTGACGGAAATGTTCGAGACACTGTGCGTAATGTGACTATTTAACATGCTTCCAGGATCCTTATATTTATTATGGAAGCCTGTTCCCACCACTGTTAAGAAAAAAAAAATTTCTGTAAGTCATAATAATGAGAAACTTTCTCATAATAATGACTTAGTATCTCATAATAATGACTTAGTATCTCATAATAATGAGAAACTTTCTCATAATAATGACTTAGTGTCTCATAATAATGACTTAGTATCTCATAATAATGAGAAACTTTCTCATAATAATGACTTAGTGTCTCATAATAATGACTTAGTATCTCATAATAATGAGAAACTTTCTCATAATAATGACTTAGTATCTCATAATAATGACTTAGTATCTTATAATAATGAGAAACTTTCTCATAATAATTAAAAAAAATCATAATAATGACTTAACATCTCATAATAATGACTTAACATCTCATAATAATGACTTACCATCTCATAATAATGACTTAACATTTCATAATAATGACTTAGTATCTCATAATAATGACTTAACATCTCATAATAATGACTTAGCATCTTTAAATTAATCAAAAAAAATTATTTTTTTAGAAACTTTCTCATAATAATGACTTAGTATCTCATAATAATGACTTAGTATCTCATAATAATTAAAAGAAATCATAATAATGACTTAACATCTCATAATAATGACTTAACATTTCATAATAATGACTTAGTATCTCATAATAATGACTTAGTATCTCATAATAATGACTTAACATATCATAATAATGACTTAACATCTCATAATAATGACTTAGCATCTTTAACTTAATCAAAAAAATTTTTAATTTTTTTTAGAAACTTTCTCATAATAATGACTTAGTATCTCATAATAATGAGAAACTTTCTCATAATAATGACTTAGTATCTCATAATAATGAGAAACTTTCTCATAATAATGACTTAGTATCTCATAATAATGACTTAGTATCTCATAATAATGAGAAACTTTCTCATAATAATGACTTAGTATCTCATAATAATGAGAAACTTTCTCATAATAATGACTTAGTATCTCATAATAATGACTTAGTATCTCATAATAATGAGAAACTTTCTCATAATAATGAGAAACTTTCTCATAATAATGACTTAGTGTCTCATAATAATGACTTAGTATCTCATAATAATGAGAAACTTTCTCATAATAATGACTTAGTATCTCATAATAATGACTTAGTATCTTATAATAATGAGAAACTTTCTCATAATAATGACTTAGTATCTCATAATAATGACTTAGTATCTCATAATAATGAAAACTTTCTCATAATAATGACTTAGTATCTCATAATAATTTAAAAAAATCATAATAATGACTTAACATCTCATAATAATGACTTAACATCTCATAATAATGACTTAACATTTCATAATAATGACTTAGTATCTCATAATAATGACTTAACATCTCATAATAATGACTTAGCATCTTTAACTTAATCAAAAAAAAAATATTTTTTTAGAAACTTTCTCATAATAATGACTTAGTATCTCATAATAATGACTTAGTATCTCATAATAATTAAAGAAAATCATAATAATGACTTAACATCTCATAATAATGACTTAACATTTCATAATAATGACTTAGTATCTCATAATAATGACTTAGTATCTCATAATAATGACTTAGTATCTCATAATAATGACTTAACATCTCATAATAATGACTTAGTATCTCATAATAATGACTTAGTATCTCATAATAATGACTTAACATCTCATAATAATGACTTAACATCTCATAATAATGACTTAACATCTCATAATAATGACTTAACATCTCATAATAATGACTTAACATTTCATAATAATGACTTAGTATCTCATAATAATGACTTAGTATCTCATAATAATGACTTAGTATCTCATAATAATGACTTAGTATCTCATAATAATGACTTAGTATCTCATAATAATGACTTAACATCTCATAATAATGACTTAGTATCTCATAATAATGACTTAACATCTCATAATAATGACTTAGCATCTTTAACTTAATCAAAAAAAAAATATTTTTTTAGAAACTTTCTCATAATAATGACTTAGTATCTCATAATAATGACTTAGTATCTCATAATAATTAAAGAAAATCATAATAATGACTTAACATCTCATAATAATGACTTAACATTTCATAATAATGACTTAGTATCTCATAATAATGACTTAGTATCTCATAATAATGACTTAGTATCTCATAATAATGACTTAACATCTCATAATAATGACTTAGTATCTCATAATAATGACTTAGTATCTCATAATAATGACTTAACATCTCATAATAATGACTTAGCATCTTTAACTTAATCAAAAAAAATTTATTTTATTTTTTTTAGAAACTTTCTCATAATAATGACTTAGTATCTCATAATAATGACTTAGTATCTTTAATTTGATCAAAAAAACCAATCTTTACCTTTATTAAGTTAAAGGTACTAAGTCATTACTATGAGATACTAAGTCATTATTATGAGAAAGTTTCTTATTATTATGACTTACGGAATATTTTTTTTCTCAACAGTGGCGGGAACGGCCTTTCATAATTTATGGTACACACGCTTGTTTTTGAGTTTGCAGGGGTAGAAATAAATAAACGGAAAAATCAGTTGTGGCGTCAGTCTCCGAGTCTCTGAGACGAACTCAAAGGGAGCAGAGCCATTAGAGTCTAAACAGGCCCTGCAAATATACAGGACAATGTCTGCCGATCAGCTTAATTAAAGGACATGGCATTGCGCATCAGGATCCAATTACTTGTATACATTTGGGCTATGCAAGCACAGTTCATGTTCGTGAGCGAACTTAGTCGGTAAACTTGATTCTTTCCACCCCAGAGTTATGACTAATTTACCTCTTTGATCCGAGTCCAGTTCTCTGCGGTGTTCTGGAATAATATCTTTAAAAGTCATCCCCGGCAGCGTGCGGCGTAGCGAACGCGCTCTTTTCCAATTATTAACATTGTAGACGCCCGTGTTAATCAGAGAATTCCAACTCTTTCCAAAATGCACGTTCATTACTTTGATAATGCGTTACAGTTGGAGTGGATCTGTCTGATGGATTAGCAGCGGAGGAGGCAATGTGGTGTTTACTGCCTACTGAGTGCATTTCCCCCGCAAACACACTGTACATCTGCTGCTGCGTGTGGGGTCTCTTTTGTACCAGGAAGAGTTTGTAAAAGTATTTACTGTGTTTGCTGAACCACCATTCCCAGGGGTTACTCCACAATCGCAACGTGTGGTTGTGTAGAATTTAATGTACTGAGGAAGCTAACTGTGTTAAGTAACTCGATGCTTAATAATGGCCAGTCATTTCGCTGAAAGTGATGAATGAGCAAAGCGACTTCAATGCAACAAAGTTGAGCATAAAGTTCAACTTTATCCAGAAGCGCATGTGGAGACCAATGGGAACGCACCCAGTGATCCATCACTGGAAACTACAGTCCAGTAGGAATGTATACAAACAGCAAAGAGGCTCAGTGGTTTAAAGGATTAGTTCACTTCAGAATTACAATTTCCTGATCATTTACTCATGTCATCCAAGATGTTCATGTCTTTCTTTCTTCATTCGAAAAGAAATGAAGGTTTTTGAGGAAAACATTCCAGGATTTTTTAGTGGACTTCACTGGGGTTCAACGGGTTCAAATGTCAGTTTCAGTGCAGCTTCAAAGACTCTACATGATCCAGACGAGGAATAAGAGTCTGATATAGAGAAACCATCGGTCGTTTTCTTAAAAAAAAAAAAAAAATTATCCACAAATGCTCATCTTGCACCGCTTTGTGATGCTCCACACATTACGTCATCAAGTTGGACAGATCATGCGTGATCGTCCGACATCATTGTTTTACCTTTTTTTGTAAAGGCAGTTTGACTTAGTGTTTGCACATTCGCTTTGTTGACACTTCCTCCTACGTCACGCATGACCTTTCCAACATGATGACGTAATGCGTGGCGCATCACAGAGCAGTGCAAAATGAGTATTTGAAAAGTAAAAAGTATATATATATATATATATTTTTTAAGAAAATGAGCGATTGTTTTGCTAAACAAGACCTTTATTCCTCGTCTGGGATCATGTAGAGTCTTTGAAGCTGCACTGAAACTGACATTTGAACCTGTTGAACCCCATTGAAGTCCACTATATGGAGAAAAATCCTGGAATTTATTTAATTTATTTTTGAATGAAGAAAGAAAGGCATAAACATCTTGGATGACATGGGGGTCAATTATCAGGGATTTTTAATTCTGAAGTGAACGAATCGTTTAAATCGCTGTCAGTGTGTCAATTTCACAATGGAAGGGTAAGCAGAGCGAAGGGACCAATTGTCCTTTCACACTGGTGAAAATGTTTCTAGTGCATGCAATGAAACTGCAGCCAATGATGTAGTCCTCCAATCATTTTCAGCGTTCCAAGTGATTGCTGCATATATAACATATATGATGTTAAACCATAGAACATGTTGTGTAGTAACTACTTTGTGTTATGGCCATTTTGACTACAAACAAAGCACTGCCACTTCTGCTTTTCTCCTGCTCTGTCTCAACATGCAGCAAGAATGCTTTAAAAAATGTGTTAATCATACTCTAAAACAGGCCTTAAGAGGTTTTCAGCTCCATTTTTTATGTTTAAATTCATTTCAGAGAATTCCACATATCCCTCCCAAAATCAGCACAGAAAAAAGGCGCTTGATAATGGCTTACAGTTGAAGGGAAGAAAGACATATTACACAATCAGACCAAATTACACATTTGACCTCTGTGGTGCAAGAGCAAGTTAAATCACCAGCATGTTGTTAATGCATTGTTAAATGTGTGTCATTTACTTTTTTAAAAAATAAATTAGCAAGAAAACAAACTGTGCACGGGCCTTAAGAAGTTTCGACTTCCACTGCTTTCCATTTAGATGTAGGTTTTTCTCATTACAACCCTGGAAGCTATTGGCAGGAGTTCAGTTGTGTGAGTAAGGATCCTGTTTGGTCAAGTGCATTTTTATACCAACATGGAGGGAACCGTTTCCAGCCGTTCTGTAGCTCTAGGCTGTCATATAGTGGAATACATGCTGCCTTTTTCCAGCACCGTAAACAGAGATCTTTACGTCTTTGGCCAACCTTATTGGCCAATTAAAGTCTGCATCTGTTGCCGTTGTTACATTCTACAAGCAATGTTGCAAGCATTCATCTCAAAGCTTCGTGTTGCAGGGGATACGTGGGAACACTGGAGATTATGGACACGCAGGAGAACCTGGGCCTAAGGTGAGTGTCTTCATTGAGCAGTTTCTTGGTTGGCACTGTTGTACAGACCCACTCACTGGACGACTCGCATCCCACAGGGTGAAGAAGGAATCAAAGGAGAAAAGGGCATGAGAGGACTTCGAGGCCAGGAGGTAATACATTATACGAATGCAAAGCCCACTTTGACGGCCTTGTAGCTTTGCCTCCAAAGTTGACAAATCATCTTCTCTCTCACAGGGTGACAGAGGACCCAAAGGCCTGAAGGGGCTAAAAGGAGCTTCAGGCCATAAGGTAAAAACATCACCTTTAGACGGTCGCATAAACGGCCAGTACGGTTTGATATTTTATATCCAATGCAAAAGCACTGATATCTGTAGAAACTTTGAAAGTACCACACAAAGAAATGATATTCTGTATAAGAGCTTGAAAACATCAATTCATTGGACGTTGTATAAGGGTTATGGTATGCGTCTGATCAAAGGGAGTGCGAGGGTCACCTGGAGAGAGGGGTACAACCGGCCAGCCGGGGGACGTTGTAAGTTCTCTTCTGAAACGCTTCGCTTCGATAAAATACATGTGAGATGGATTGTGTTATTGGGGATATGAATGACTCATTCGCTCCCCACCACATCTCCCAGGGTGCAGCAGGAGAACGGGGATTCGAGGGGGTTGCGGGCTATCAGGGAGTGAAGGTATGTTTTCTCTTTCTCTCTAGTTTGTTTTTGTCTCTAAAACATTTGTTGCTGTGTTTGGTTGGAAACCCCACTATTCCCATTCGTTCTTGGAACAGGGAAATGAAGGCTTACCCGGAGCTGAAGGATCTCGAGGACCACGGGGTCGTCAGGTACGAAAACAGGCCTTCTGCGTTGTGCTGCGTGACATTTAAAAGCCATGGGCCGACCTTAAATTTAAAATTTGACACCTCAAGGGATTATCTGTGCATGTGCTCATCTCTGTGCTCGTGGAGGTCAGGGTGGAAAAGATTTAGGACTCTGAGGGTGAATGTTTCTTCTATATTTCATTCTAAAATCAAAAGCAGAAACTTTGTTGTTCATAAACAAAATAATGCCTATTATTGCTATTTTAAAGCATGGGCTGGCAAAAGGAATGCAAAGCTTAAAAAGACACCCGCAAGCTTCAAATTCCTGATCTTTTGGGGTTTGAAGAGGAATGAAACTGTCTGCAGGGACAATTTAAACAACAGCAAAATTGTTTGCAAATGCCAGCTTTGAAAAATATGGTGGTTTGGGGAAAATTAAAGCTCAATTTAGTATTTCTCAGATTGCATGCAGATTCTGACCCGACTTATGTGGACATCCTGTCATATACAATCCGTTGACATCGCAAGTAGTAAAGCTGGACATTTGGTCTTTCTGAAATGAAGCAAACACCATGGGAATCTGTCTTGATATTTATAATCTGTCTTTGCTCTGTGACAGGGGATTGTGGGAGATCCGGGTGAGCGAGGAACACCTGGAGAAAAGGGAAAGCCAGTACGTATGCTAGTTATCACATTCCCACAAATCATGCTGCTTTTTAAACTCCTCTGCTAAGCTTAACCAGTTAGAAAAAATCTTTGGCACACACATAACACATACGTTTTTACTCTCCACAGGGCATTCAAGGCCCAAAAGGAAGAGTTGGTGGAATTGGGGGAAAGGTTGGTTACTTGTCAACAGGTCATAATGACAAATCATTTGTTGTCCAGTAAGTGGAATGTTTAGTGCTGCTTCCTTTGAATATTTCAGGGGATAGTTGGTGATCCAGGTTTGCCAGGGCGAGATGGAGACCCTGGAATCGAGGTATAGATAGCTGTTTCATATATACGTTCAGAAATAATGTTTTCCAAGCTTGCTCAAAATGTCATGGTATAAATGTATGCAGGCTTATCAAGGACCACAAGGACCCGACGGAAGGAACGGACAAGCTGGAGAAAGGGTAATCCTAATCAACTACTTCCTTAGAGACTTAAGACTTAATAAACCATTCTTGCAAAAAAAAGTATAAAGGAACAAAATGATTTTCATGACATATGGTTTTTAGCATTTCCTTTGATGCGCACACATTTTTATACACTAATTTACTGTGATTTTTACACTGCTATTCAGCTAATGAATGAATGCACCACAACAAACATATGCAACACAGAACTCAAACTATTCAACAGTTCTTTCTAGTGAATCACATGATGTTTTAAGCATAGCCTATAGAGGGCGTAACAGAATAAGAAATCTTCGAAGTACGCTTTTACTCTGTTAAAATGACAAATAAATGTATACTCAGAGAGCGTTCCACAAGGCATGTTGGATTATACCTTCTGGATGCTCAGAATTGATAGAGACAATGCATGTTTTAAACATTATTGGACATGTAAGTTATTCGCCGTTCTAAACTAATGATGATAACGCACACACAGACGGACATTAGCTCGCACATCATGTCGTAGTGCAGGAATGTATTGTCAACAGTGTTCTGGGATTTATCAAAAAAATAGCTTCGAAACGGAAAACTTTTAGCATATATTTCCTAATATCTAAAACCCACAACTTCACTATTAGTAAAAATCACTCTCTCACTAATGTATTCATATAATTGTAATCTTTACTGTGCTACTTTAGCTGGATGTCATTTAGAATGAGGGGAAATATAACAATCCAAAGACAAAAACGGGTAAAATTAAGCTCTTAAGTGGGATCAGTAGCCTTGTGGGCAGCACTGTTCCAGCCAGAGCTGTTCGAGTCTCAGCCTGAGACTCAAAGACTTATTCAGACTTATATGTTCATTAATGACATCATTAGCAACTTTCATCACATAAGTGTCGACTGTAATAAATCTGAAGTCGCTCAACCCCCAGCTGAGACAGGCATTTTGACATAAATGTGTGTATGTGTCCGTTTAAGCACAAGGAAAGGAATCAATTCGGCGATAGCAGCGTGTGAGTACCAAATTGAGTTCTCTTTCGCTTGAATGGTTTTAAATTTCTTGAATTTATAAACTGGGAAGACAAAACACGTGCAAATTGTTAACTATCACTCACTGAGATTGTTAACCTTTGCAATTATTCCACGAATCACATGCGAGCCAAACCGAGGGGGTGGGGCCTGGTCCGTACGGATCACGTATCTATGATCCGCTGCTGCTTTAAATGCTCAAGCTCTTTAAAGCAGGATGGATTCTGTCAATGTTTTTCTCGTTCATCGGCTGGAAATATCGTTCTGAAAGTGAATGGACCTTTACTGTGTTATGTATTTCAAGCCGTTTTGACTTTTATTCATTTTCAGGAAATTAACTTGTGATATCAACTATTACATTTTCACTAGTTAAAATGTTCATTCTTGACATCAGGAATTAGATTTCCACTAGTAACAACGTTAATTTTTGATATCAACAATTCAATTTCCACTAGTATAAACTATACTTGGTGATATCAAGAATTGTATTTTTACTAGTGAAATCTCGCCATAGGCTGCCATTCAAATTCAATTGTTGATATCAAGAATTCATTTCTTACTAGTTGAAATTCCAGTTTCACATATCAGGAATACAATTCTTACTAGTAAAGATACAAATTTCTGATATCAACAATTACATTGTTACTAGTGCAAATGTCTATTCTTGATATCAACAATTGAATTGCAACTAGTAAAAATGTTCATTTCTGATATCATGAATGTGATTGTTACTAGTAAGAAAGCCGTTTTAGATATCAGAAATTATATTGATATCAGGAATTCATTTTCAGATATCAGAAATGAACATTTTTACTAGTAGCAATTCAATTGTTGATATCAAGAATAGACATTTGCACGAGTAACAATGTAATTGATATCAAAAATTTGCATTTTTACTAGTAACAATGTAATTATTGATATGAAAAATGATGATTTTTACTAGTAAGAATTGTATTCCTGATATGTGAAAATGGAATTTCAACCAGTAAGAAATGAATTCTTGATATCAACAATTGAATTTGAATGGCAGCCTATGGCGAGATTTCACTAGTAAAAATACAATTCTTGATATCAACAATTATAGTTTATAGTAGTGAAAATGTAATTCTTGATATCTAGTATTGAATTGTTGATATCAAGAATTAACGTTGTTACTAGTGAAAATCTAATTGTTGATATCACAAGTTCATATCCTGAAAATGAATATAGTTGCCATAGTTATGTGAACTTAAGACTTCACAATGTGACAATGAGTACTTAAGACATGTAATTGTAGTTAAAAACTTAAAACAGGCTGATAAGTATTGTAAAAACATTTTGTTTATATTTAGATATAGTTTGTTTGTGATACGTCACGATCATTGTTTAGAAATAAATTTCTAATACATATTTTAAAAATACTAAAAGAAACGTTAACGAATGAGAAACCCCCTCTCTGCAGAAGCATCAGTCTGATTGGGTGTAGTTGTGTGTGCTTATGTAATGTGCTTGTATATTTCCCACAGGGAGAGAAAGGTGGACAAGGGCCTCCGGGGAGCATGGGCCCTCCTGGACTCACAGTAAGTGCTCGTGTGAAGAAATGACGAGTACATTGAGCTATATGTGACTTCTGTAAATACCACCTAAATATTTTGGACGTTTACGACATAGAAACACACCCCGCCTTCTGGTAGATTTATAAAGTGCTATAATCTCCAGGGGCCACAAGGTTACAAGGGCTCCGCTGCAAAGCCAGGAAGACCGGGATTTATTGGGCCCCCTGGAAGAACGGTGAGCTATATTCCAAATATTCCAAAGCTTTTGAAATAGAAGTTCATATCTTCCAAAATACTAAAACATGCCATGTCTCTTCATAGGGACACGTGGGAATAGCCGGCCGACCGGGCCCCAAGGTAATGATGTCCACTCACACAAGAAATTTAACACAAATCTCATTAGGTAATTTTGGATCTCTAGACTCTGCGATGGCGAGATGTAAATCATCTCCTGTAAATCAATGTCTTGTAAATATAACATATTTCTATATCGGTTCATGAATCTTTATAGAGGGGTCACTGCAGATGTATAAGATCACGTGTCGTTCAGTACTGGCTTACTGCAACCAGATATCCCAGGATCCTTAAAAAAACTTTGAGGCCTACATTTTCTTGTGCAGTGCTTTTGGCATCTATACATACTGAATCATTACAATGTGAGCATACATATGGGCTAATCTGCTGTGAAAGACAATCATTTAAACATTTGTGAAATGTATGCTAATACAACCTGTCACTCGATTTGTTTAAGCCTTGACAAACTGCTGCAACTTCTCCTTGAAAAGTGGGAACTGACCCATTCACAAACAAAAAAAAGTGAATGGAGGTACGCCAGAACACAGCCGCCGTCATCTGAAAGCATAGAACCCCAGCATGTTTTCACACTGGAGTCATGTCTGAGCGGCGCAGCTCTTCACCGGTTAGCACAGCACATTTTGGCTGCGCATACAGTCACTTGGCTCTGAGCGCAGTCACACTACAAAGTCTGTTAGACTGAAACTGTTGACTGCTCTGTTCTCATTCCAGCATCAACCCTCCGCTGATATCTAAACTTCTGAGAAGATCGCCACACTTCATTTAAACATGTCGCTGCAGACAAGACTTTTCATCATCATATTTGAAAATAATCAAATTTCCACAGGGGCTCTAGCATTAGCATCATATGGAGTTAATAGAGCCACGTCTTTTCCTTCTGTGGTCGTGTTATCTAAACATTATTTCAGCATCACGTGGATATTGCCATAAAGTGCCGATGACTCGTAACTACTGTAAAGACACATTTGCCAGAACATATTTTGTGAAATTGTGAACGACTGGTCATCAAGGTAAGAGCCTACATGTTATGTAATGTAATATACATGGTTAGAACATTTTAGAAAATGGAAAGTATACAAAAGTTAGAAAATGGAAAATATTCACACATCCAGAAAGAATTATAAAAACAGTCACTGGTAGCAGAAACATGTTCGTTGTGTAGAGCGTCAGTAGAATTAGATCTCAGGCTAATGTGTCAGATTCCAGGGCAATTTTCCGATTAGGACACATTACACCGAACGGAGTTTTACAGCCCTCGTTTCACACAAACACAAAGTGATGACAAGCATCACCAGCATTTTGGGGTTTCCCCTCACAACACCTTGACTTCTTGAACTACAAAAGACGTCTGTTGTGTCAAATCCGGAAATCCATTGCTTTTGTTTCTTACAGGGTGATACTGGCATTCAAGGGGTCCAGGGAAGCAAAGGGCAGAAGGTAATTATCGACTCTCATGCATTTCATTTCCTGTTGACACATTTCCATTATCATATGGTTCTAGTTTCTCACAACACCACATTGTTTCCACAGGGTGCAAAGGGAGTCAAAGGACCTAAAGGCAGGGTAAGAGATTGTTCACACTTTAGTTTGATTGCCACCATGGAGCTTTCTTATAAGCATTAGCAGCAATGAGAATTTCGATCTGTCCGCTGTCACAACAGCGGAAGAAGTACAGTTGGATTACAAACAACCAAATGATTATGGCCTTATGACCTTCCACGTTGTATTTCTTTCCAGGCGTGCTGTCGAGATGTCATTCAGAAATATGTACACAGTATAAAAGTGCACTTGCTTGTTTATGGGTGTGTTTGTATTTGTTTGTTTTCCAGACAGGAGACGCCGGTGTGCCAGGACAACAGGGAAGCAGAGGAAAGCGAGGCCCAGCTGGAGAGTCGGGTAGAAAAGGTCGTGAAGGCTCCAAAGGAGTGAGAGGAGATGGCGGTCCTGTGGGCTTTCAGGGCCCTCCAGGCCCACCGGTAAGTCTGAAAATACAGCTCATCCCTTCCGTTTTCCTGCTGTACGCTATGGTCAGAAACAGTATAAAAAGGAAGAGACTGACCACTTGAACTGGAGCAATCATAAGGCTCGCTATGCAATGTCACCTTATTGCTAAAGTCACTGCCTCGTCTTATTGCTCTACAACATGTATGGGTTGGATAGACAGGACTCAAAAATATACAGTTTTAGCCTGATTCATGACAGGAGTGTAACTATGCAAGGGAATCACCCGTTTTAAATAAACGCCGAACAGAGGAGAGTCTGCTGGCAAAAAGACAACGCGATAGAGCTCGTAATAAAACAAGAATAAACATCGGCACGGCTTTTGGGAGATGATGAGAACTGAGGGATTTGAAATGTTGTAAAAGCTACACGGAGATGGCGTTTTTATTACTCTACAAATGAGTAAGGTATTTTATTGAAAAGACACATTGCCATATGTATCTCTCTTACAGAGTTCATTGTAAAGCATTATCTATTGTGAAGGCTCATTTCACTATGGTTGTTGTAGCTGTGCTCGAGTTTATTTTCAAGAAAGCACCGTGTCTATTAATGGGTAAAGCTACAGTAACATCTTCAGGTAGTCCGCTTAAGATCCTTTCCATCTAAACTGGTTATACCTCTTACGTTTTATGAGCAGTAGAATATATTTTTTTTTTTTTGAGAAAGAACCATTGTGATGAGCAGGGCGGGCGAGAGCCGTGAGGGAACGACGCAAGGCTGGTGATGTGATTGATAATGAGCGTCAGCTGCGCGCTACACCGGTCTCGTATCTCTCACGGAGGAGCTCCGGAAGCATAAAAGAGGAGCGACGACAGTGAAGGACGAGGAAGGACGAGAGAGGACCAGGCCTGGACTTTATGGAATGTAACACTGTTCATAAGAACGAGAAGAAGGAGGCGGGAACCGGCGAACGTTCAACGTAACTTTAATTATCAAAATAAATAAACAAACAACGAAACGAAAGTAAAATGGCGGCAGTTCCTCACGGAGACTGCCGCCCACACAAACATAATAAAAACACAACATAAAATGCAGGCCTGGTCCTCTCTCGTCCTTCACTGTCGTCGCTCCTCTTTTATGCTTCCGGAGCTCCTCCGTGAGAGATACGAGACCGGTGCAGCGCACAGCTGACGCTCATTATCACTCACGTCACCGGCCTCGCGCCGTTCCCTCACGGCTCTCGCCCGCTCTGCTCGTCACAACCATATTCATCCACACAGTCACACGGAGCCAAAGCTTAAACAAAACTATGTTCTTTTGCAAAATGCGAAACCTGCTAGAGGGCCTAGAGTTACATAGTGTACCTTTTAAGTATTGATTCAATTTTCTGGCCAAAATATTATAATGCATTGACATATGGTTGTAATGTCACAGCTCCTTCCCCATTTAAGCAGATACAGTCAAAGCTGTGCTCCTATTCCCATTAACTAGATAGAAAATAGCTTCCTGTACATGTTGTCAAAATGGCTGCCTCCCGCCTGGGGGACTTTATGGACTTTATGTTATGGTCCATAAGTAACCGAAGGTCCATTAGACAGGTGAAATTCAACCTTTCCTCCTTGCTTAAGCCAAAACAAATGTCTGTTTACAGCTTTGTTAAGTGTTTTTCTTTGCATCTCACCAGCCGACTAACAATCACCTTCAAGACAAAGCCTTCAAAGCCTCTGGGAGATTCAGCCCTTGTGGCACTTGGCGTAACATGCATGAAATATGTGGTAACTATTTTGGTGTCAAGATCGCTAGTAAACGCTTTCTCATTAGTGCAGCTTTCTCTGCAGCTTGGGGCAAGGTTTTCATTTAGTGCGGCTGTAAATCCATAATGAGGCTGGTGAAATATTGTTGGCCGTATTTGTTTCTCCTTCATTACACAGCCACACATTTCCAGACTACCACAGGCGAGAGGTGCTCTGATCTGAGCTCCATGTTTCAGTGGTAATGATCTCTTTTGTAGGGCCCAACTCTCCCCGCTCAACATGTTATCGAGGTCTGCAAGCAGGTGGTGCTGGAGCAGATGTCTACGTTCGCCAACTCCGTGAAAAGAACTTGCGCAGCCGTGTGCCCGCTCTATGGAGACGTGCCAATGGGCGCCCCGGGTCCCCCAGGATCGAAAGGACCACCTGGACCTCCAGTAAGTTTCCCACCTCTGAGAAGATTTACCCCACTACAACTCTGGAACGATCTCAGTTTTGCTAGGCCTTGGAAACAAAAGTAATTAGATGTGGTTTGTTTTAGACATCACAGTTAGCACATGCTAAACCTGTTTTTGCCATAGTAAAGTAAGGAAGAACATGCTCCATACATCAACTTTCTTCCAGGCCAAGTCTGATATGTACGGAGTGTGAAGGCCTCTGGAGAGCGAGCAGCAGTGTTTGGCAGTATAGGTTGGAATTAAAACATTCAGAATTTCCAAGTCCCCGTGAAGACAAATAGGAAGTCACAGACGAAGCACTTGCTTTGTGTTGAATGTTTTTTGGAGAGAATCCCATCTTCACTGGAGTGGAAAGCCTCTCCATATTTCTCAAGCAGATCATTTTTTCAGACTTCTCGAACATTTTCACTCAAGGGGCCCAAAGGCCGATAAAAGTTCACAGAGCTTCAAATTCATACATGTAATACATAAAAGGTTGTAAAATTGAGGGTTGTGGAAAAAAAAAAAAACTACATTCAACATAAAGAGGTTTTCTCTTTTTAAAACTTCAGAAGAGTCTACAGACACTTTGATTCTTGGGTTTAAAAGGGAAAGTTTATCACAATCCTTTACTCGCACTCATGCTGCTCCAAACCTGTGTGAATTTCTTCCATGGAATGCAAAAGATTTTTTGTATAATGTCTAAGCGCTCTTCCAATAAATAAATAAATAAAAAATACACATTTTCCAGTGGCTGTTGAGCTACAAAAAGTCTCCTGAAGCCATCAAATGGCATTGTGTGAGCACCAGACCTCAAGTCGATACAACTGGTAATTGATAAGATGTAAATTTGATTGTAATCATGATCAAGAAATAAAGATACTGTCACTTTTGGCAAAAGGTGTCCGCTAAATGACTAATTACTAACAAATTTGCTACTATTTCTTGAAAAAACTATTATAATAGGGCGGTCCTGGCATTGACGGTCTTAAAGGAGAAATCGGGCAGCAGGGATTCTACGGAGAACCCGGTGACCAGGGCAGACAGGGCTCACCAGGTACAGTAAACCATCTTCACACTGTAGTACATATTGTACAAATAGCTTATTGGACATGCACCAATACAAGGGTGGTCCTCCATGTTGGAGCCTTCACGCTAATCACATGCAGTTGCCTTAACATCAGATGGCGTAAAAAGTTACAAATAAAGATCATGCCCAGATATAGAGAAACAATAATGCTATGAAGGGCATCTGTCAGTATTGCTCTTGGCTGTGTTCATGCATGAGGAACTAGCATAACAAATACTTCTCAGATGGAAAAGCTGCCCAAGTGAGCAGACCATATGAGGGATTCACGTTTACAGGGAACCGTTGTCTTTTGGAATGGGATGTGTCATGAAATAAATACACATCAGCGCCCGTGTTCTTAAGTAACGTTAGTCTGCAAGCGTCAGTGGAGGAAAAGTAATAGCTTTATTAAACATGAGCAGATGTGCGACTCCTCTGCCAAACGGCATTAATGAGGCAAATGAGTATACAGGTGCAATAGTTCAAACTAAGTGTTTAACGTGTTTTACCTTGTTTTGACAGTATAAAATAATATAAAAGTTAAAAACGTCAACAAAATAGACAAATGTCTTGCTTGCTCGTGGGATTATGGATCTATGTTGGAGGAAGCTACTTTGAAACTGGTGCTTCTCAATGTGTAGATCCTGGTTTTCCAGAATCATCTGTATATTTGAACCCTTTGTATGTTTTTTTGAGATCCATCTTTTCACACTGAGGACAGCTGAGGGACTCAAGCACAAATATTACACATTCATTGAAAAATGGAGTGTAAGCGTTAAAACAGAATGATCTGTGTAGATTGTTCTTAGTTAGTTGGAAGATCTTATTTTTATGTACTGCTCTTCAGAAGCGACATGTTTCCCAGAAGACACATATCATTTTTAACAACATTTTTTAATAGTAATAATAAAACAAAATGGTTCATTTGCCCTATGTACTGAGGCTTCAGCATCCCCACAACCTGACATAGGAAAGTGTTTTGGAAAATTCATGGATGCTTCACAACTACTGTAATAAAAAGCATTACTAAAGCACTGATTTTTTTCACTGCAAACAAGATGCAAAATGCCTCTGTGCAGGGGCAATGAAATGTAACTGTAGCACTTCATATTTGATTGAATCAGCATGTTTCTCTTGCATTGTATGTCATGAATGTCATTTCAAAACCTTGCTGTTACAAATGAAAAGCCGTTATTTGTCATTGTTAATCCCGTTGCATGAAAACTGACTCGCATCTCTCGTTGTCTTAAAAGCTACGCTTGAAAAAACCAAAAGAACTACGGGCGACTGAACCGACATGTGCATTCTGCGTGTAATTAAATATCTGTCTATAGTCAGGGCTGGGTAGGTTACTTTTAAAAAGTATTTCACTACAGATTTCAAAATACATGCTTTAAAAAGTCATTTGTAACGTATTTCGTTACATTACTCAAGTTTAGTAACTTAATCTAAATACTTTAGAATACTTTGGAATACTAATAAGTGTGGAACAAACACAAAAAAGGCAATTGCAAGTTTTTATCTCACAATTCTGACTTTTTCCCTCAGAATTGCGTGATATAAAGTTGCAATTGTGAGTTATAAAGTCAGAATTATGAGATATAAACTCATACTAAATTCACAATTGCAAGAAAAGTCAACATTGCAAGTTTAAATCTCCCAATTCTGAGAAAAAGAAGTCAGAATTGTGAAATGCAAACTCACAATTGTGAGGGAAAAAACAAATTGTGAGAAAAAGTAGCAGTGACGAGTGAATTATAAAATGACTCACAAAACATGAAAACAGTCGTGGATCATCAGGTCATGACAGGACAGTTCAGTTGACAGTTGGGCAATTTTTTCATAAATTCAGTCATTTTGTCTTGTTCAGGACAGAACTAAATAAAAATAACAACATTTTTATGATCCTCTTAAAAGTATTAAAATGTTGATGAAACTTAACTCCTCTTTTTCAGACGGTCAGAGTCAGAGAATCACCAGTTGCTGTTTAAATGACATTAAAACTCAAAGTAATCACTTTGATAATCTAAAACACTTTTCAGATGTAACTGTAATCTGATTACCACCCATTTAAAATGTAACTGTAATGAAATACAGTCACTCAAATTTAGTATTTTAAATATATAGCTAAGTTACTTGTATTTCGTTACTCCCCAACCCTGTTTATACAGTATCATCAGGTATCAATAGTCTATTTTCAACATTCATAAAGGAAGCCGAAACTAGGACTGCAGATATACAAGATGTGAACAAAGCAGCGCTTGCTCACTATTATGAATATCAGTCACACTGAGCACTTCATTCCAGTCAGCTCGTGGTATTATGAAAATATTCAGGCATTCGAATGCTCAGGTGAGATGACGTATACAGCCTTCTGTCTACACCGTATATCTTAATTTATTGCTCTCTTTCATCTTATATCGTCGTGCACTCGTTCATTAAGCAGAACAGCGACTCTCTTTCAGCGACGGCCCGACTCCGATTCCCCAAAAAAACTCCGACTAGAGCCAACAGTGCAGAACAACCGGAAAAAACTAAGAAAAACCAACCGACGCTCAAAAACGACCCGATGGCTTGCGGTGTCCCAGCCTTTATTTAGTGATGTCATGTATGCTTCCAGCCAAAAATGAAGAGTATTTACAAGTAATTTTACACATTTATTCAGTAATGACCTCAGCACACACACGGTTGAAGGTTTACACCAACATCTATATGAGATGTTCCTGCCTGAAGGTGTAGCGCTCACAGTTTGAGCTGGTTTTTCGTTTTAACAAAATGTGTTTGCCACAGGTGACCGGGGAGAACCAGGAGACAAGGGCGCTAAAGGCTACGGCCTTCCCGGCCACATTGGGGAGCAGGGACCAAAGGGTAACAATACTTTACAAGAATTAATCTTCTTGTAATTGAGACCCGTTTGGTCTCTCTGTCATGTTGGTGGAATACACAGCTGATTTAATATTTTAATATAACTAGGTAAGCGTGGGCGACCTGGCCAGGCGTTTGATGGGCAGCCAGGTCGGATGGGAGAGAGAGGCTATGTTGGTCAGCCTGGTTTGAGAGGCCACCCCGGACTACGTGGAGTTCCTGGAGTCTGTCTGACGTCCGGTTGTGCCTTACTCAATGCTACTTCCAATGGACCGCCTCAACAAATATCTCAGCAGGCGCCTCAACGGGCACCTCAGAGATCACCTCAGCGATCACCTCAACGCGCAACTTCGAGGTTCAGAGGACGCCAATGAACGCGCCCTTGAAAGAAACACTTGGAAACATCTGGGTCAATGTGTGTGTAGTCGTACGGCGGAAGGATTAGAAACTGAATTTGTGAGGTGAAGGGTAATTAATGTATTTATAAAACTGAAATCTGTCCATTCAAAGACTGAAACACTGAAAAATGCAAAGCTATCACAAACTGCACGAAGTCGAACCTGTCAACCAACTTTTATTATAATTGCAAAGTAAGATCATTTAAAGATACAGATGAAATTTGCATATATTAAGCAATGTACATGTAGTTTCAAAGTGATCTGCTCATTTCTCAATTTTATTTTCAAATTAATGCTGTTTATAATAAAAATGAAACAAATGAATATCTAAGCCCTCTCAACTTGTAACAAGTTATGTACTTTCAGAACTAAAATTTCAGAGGAACCGTAATGCTCAATATGGTGTCTGTCGTCCATCGAGAGCAAATCGCCTTTTTCGCAAGGTTTATTTTTCCAAACTCTACAACATGCACCTAAGCTGGACGTGTATTTCTGCTGTGAAATTTTAGTCTCGATTTGAAATGCTTTAAACATTAAAGGGGCCACTAATTAAGAAATGTCATTTTTAATCTTTTGACAAAAGTTGTGATGTAAAAACATTCTGTAACTACAAAACTCAAAGTACTTGTCAATCCAAAAAAAAAAAAAAAGACTTTTATTGAAACCAAGCTATGAAAAAATGACTGGTTTTGCACGTCCTCTTTATGTAATAGAGATGAATTCATCCGCCCGCACAGAGACTAACACTAAAGGATCTAACGTTAGGAAAGTGTGAAGTAGAGAATTATTAGTTTGTTCGGTTAATAAAAAAAAAATAAACTGTGGATACTTTGGTAAATCTGTAACAATTCGACACAGGCTTTACAAACAGAAATGCAACAATATAAGTGTGAGCGTTTTAATTCTATTGCATAAACTGTGATTTTTCCTATGTAAATGAATTTGAAGTAAAATTCCCACTAACGCTAGAAGTGCATCTTAGGAAGCATTATAAAAAAAATAAAATAAATAAAAAGGCCATTTATGACCGATTTAAATATGCAAACATGATATAGGTGGCTATTTACACATAGTTGATATGACTTATCAACACTGCAGAGTTACGCTATAGTAAATTGAACAAAGCTACAACATTTTTCTAGAAGACAAATTTTCTAGTTAATGTTAAGTGTAACATTATAAAATGTAGGCTATTGTGTCAAAAACATGGTATTTTGATATACACCTTCAGAAAGTATGTGTGCCAATATACAGTATCAACCATATTTACCTACATTTTAGTTTAAAATATTTAAATTCATTTAAAATTTTGAATGAATCAATTCAGAAAATTGACCTACAAGCTTACAGGGTTAGTTCACCCAAAAATGAACATTTCGTCATTAATTACTCACCGTCATGTTCCATGTCCGTAAGACCTTCATCTTCAAATTGAGATATTTTTGATGAAATCCGAGAGATTTATGACTCCTCCATAGACAGCAATATAATCAACACTTGCAAGATCCAAGAGTCATATATCTCTCGGATTTTATCAAAAATATCTTTTTTGAAGGCCTTACGGGTGTGGAACAACATGACCGTGAGTAATCAATGACGAAATGTTCATTTTTGGGTGAACTAACCCTTTAAAGGCCCGTTCACAACTATAACGATAACTATATTAGCATTATGTTTATTTGTCATCTGCCATTTTAAATGCTCGAGCTCTTTAAAGCAGGATGGATTCTGATTGGTTGTCAATGTTTTTATCTTTAATCAACTGGAAAAAAAAAAAAAAAAACGTTCTGAAAGTGATTCCACTGATATTGTTTCCCTGTGCTGTTATCGTTTTAGTTGTCCAATCGCAACACAAAAAGGCCAGAGGACATGAGTGCTGCGGAGTAGAAGCCAGGCGTTTTTTAAATCAGAGCGTCTGTGTTTTCTCTCGCTCCAAGATCCCTGATGCAGTTCCATCACGTGCAAAACACATGTTAACAGGCTAATGTTAGTGTTTCAATAAAGCATAAGACTTTTCTCCAAGTGCTGTTTATGTATTTCTTCTATTAGTATATCTTGTGCCTAGACTTTTGTAATATTAAAAAAACACATTCAAAGTATGTCACCGTGAACTGGTAAATGGGAATCATTTGCTATGACGTGAACATGAGCGTCTTTTCTCGTGTGAATCTGAAAACATGGACTGGAGCGGGAGCTGAGCGATTCCAGGAACATTACAGCTTAATTGATAAAACAACTGAGAAGCTGTGTGACGTCGCTGCTCATCAATAAGAGTTACAATAAAGATTTAACAAAAGAACTTTCGCAGAACCAAACACAGTCTGAAAGAAAATGCATATTCACTCTCTGACAGTAGGTGGCGCTTATGGAACAGCAGCCGTTTCGTTGGTTAAGCAGCGCTGCACTTATAAACAATACTTTATACAGATGTAAGAGGAAAAGAAAATGCCATCTTATGTTTTCTGAAGACATTCATATAACCCCCGACCAGCAATTCATTGTTTATATTGTGTCGAGCATTGTGTACAGTGAGCTTGCTGGAGCTGGTTCAGCATTTTCTCTGCTGGCGAGTCTGTGTTCTCTTTTTTGCGTCCGACGCCAAATTTCATCACTGCAGGGGCAATGAATTGTTACTGTAACACAAATGACATTTTGGGAAATGATTGCAATGCAGTTTGAGTGCAATAGAGAGCCGCCAACATAAAACTAAAAATGTGGCCGCCGACAGTCAGGGTTGGGGAGTAACGAAATACAAGTAACTTAGTGAAGTATTTAAAATACAAAATTTGAGTGACTGTATTTCATTACAGTTTCATTTTAAATGGGTGGTAATCAGATTACAGTTACATCTGAAAAGTGTTTTAGATTACCAAAGTGATTACTTTGAGTTTTAATGTCATTTAAACAGCAATTGGTGATTCTCTGACTCTGACCGTCTGAAAAAGAGGAGTTAAGTTTCATGTTTTCGACTGTTTTCATGTTTTGTGAGTCATTTTATAATTCACTCGTCACTGCAACTTTTTCTCACAATTTGTTTTTTTCCCTCACAATTGTGAGTTTGCATTTCACAATTCTGACTAATTTTTCTCAGAATTGCGAGATTTAAACTCACAATTGCAAGTTATAAAGTCAGAATTGGGAGATTTAAACTTGCAATACTAACTTTTTTTCTTGCAATTGTGAATTTAGTATGTGAGTTTATATCTCATAATTCTGACTTTATAACTCGCAATTGCAACTTTATATCATGCAATTCTGAGGAAAAAGTCACTAAACTTTAGTAATGCAACGAAATACGTTACAAATGACTTTTTAAAGCATGTATTTTGTAATCTGTAGTGAAATACATTTTAAAAGTAACATACCCAGCCCTGCCGATAGTGTGTTTGGAGCAAAAAACGTCTGGTTCTGATTGACCAGTGCTTTAAAACTTTTCGACTTCATTGTTGCAAGGCATCAAGACATGGTGTCATCTATGCATACATTTAGTTACATACCCTTTTCATGGGGTGCATTAAAGCATTAGTTCACCCAAAAATGTAATTTCACTCATTAATTCCTCTCCCTCATGTCGTTCTACACCCGTAAGACCTTCGTTCATCTTCAGAACACAAATGAAGATGTTTTTGATGAAATCTGATGGTTCAGTGAGTCTCTATTGATAATGAACACTTTCAATGTCCAGAAAGATTAAAACATATTTAAAACAGGTCATGTGACTACAGTGGATCAACATTAAAGTTATACAATGACTAAAATATGTTTTGTGCGTCAAAAAAACTAAACGACAACTTTACTCAACAATATCTAGTGGTGGACGATTTCAAAGCACTGATTCATGAAGCTGACGTAACGAAACCTCGTTTACTGAAATCATGTGATTTTGGCGCTCCGAACCACTGAATAGAGACTCACTGAACCATCGGATTTCATCAAAAATATCTTCATTTGTGTTCTGAAGATGAATAAATGACGCACCGGACATGAGTGTGAGTAATACATGACAGAATTTTCATTTCGGGTCTTATACCATTAACATGAAGCCATGACTCCTCAAGCTTCCGAAAAATGACCATTGACTGCTGCGAAAGTGACGGTTGTATCGACACAGCGTTACCCAGTCTGGCACAGCAATTTGTAATGACATAACTGAAGCAATAATACAATGGAAACGACTAGAATGACAAACATTTTCCTAGAACAAAGCTGGATTTTCGCTTTGCGCAACAGACTACGTGACGGAGACGGTTGTCTTCTCTCTGTGCACGAGACTGTGCACGCTCATATGGCTAGACGTGTTCCCTCTCAAAACGTCTCACCAATTGCTTCCATGGAAATTCTTATAGCCTCTGTCCCTCCATCCCTCTGTCAGCATAATCACTTTTCGCTGCTACTCTCTCCCAGGCGCACCGCAGAAGTGATCACGTTAATTGCCGTTTATTGCATGGAATTATAAACCATTACAGCGCTACCGACGAACCCTGCCAAAACAAAGAGGGCTCATTTATTCACTCAAAGTTCAAAGTAGTTCAACTAAAACAAAGACATGAAAACTGTATTATGTCTATGAAATGTCTTTCTCATACTATTGAGCAGAAATTTATGGAAGCCTGTTTCTGCCACTGAAAAAAAAAAAAAGAAGATTTTTGCGACTTTATAACTCACAATTCTGACTTTTTATCCCAGAATTATGACTTTATAACTCAGAATTATGACTTTTTATCCCAGAATTCTGACTTTTTATCCCAGAATTATGACTTTCTAACTCAGAATTCTGACTTTTTATCTCAGAATTATGACTTTTATCCCAGAATTATGACTTTTTGTCTCAGAATTCTGACTTTTTATCCCAGAATTCCAACTTTATAACTCAGAATTCTGACTTTTTATCCCAGAATTCCGACTTTATAACTCAGAATTCTGACTTTTTATCCCAGAATTCTGACTTTTTATCCCAGAATTCTGACTTTTTATCCCAGAATTCTGACTTTATAACTCAGAATTATGACTTTTATCCCAGAATTATGACTTTTTATCTCAGAATTCTGACTTTTTATCCCAGAATTCCAACTTTATAACTCAGAATTCTGACTTTTTATCCCAGAATTCCGACTTTATAACTCAGAATTCTGACTTTGTATCTCACAATTATGACTTTTATCCCAGAATTATGACTTTTTATCTCAGAATTCTGACTTTTTATCCCAGAATTATGACTTTATAACTCACAATTCTGACTTTTTATCCCAGAATTATGACTTTATAACTCAGAATTATGACTTTTTATCCCAGAATTCTGACTTTTTATCCCAGAATTCTGACTTTTATCCCAGAATTATGACTTTTTATCTCAGAATTCTGACTTTTTATCCCAGAATTCCAACTTTATAACTCAGAATTCTGACTTTTTATCCCAGAATTCTGACTTTTTATCCCAGAATTCTGACTTTATAACTCACAATTCTGACTTTTTATCCCAGAATTATGACTTTATAACTCACAATTCTGACTTTTTATCCCAGAATTATGACTTTATAACTCAGAATTCTGACTTTTTATCCCAGAATTCTGACTTTTTATCCCAGAATTCTGACTTTTATCCCAGAATTATGACTTTTTATCTCAGAATTCTGACTTTTTATCCCAGAATTCCAACTTTATAACTCAGAATTCTGACTTTTTATCCCAGAATTCTGACTTTTTATCCCAGAATTCTGACTTTTTATCCCAGAATTCTGACTTTATAACTCAGAATTCTGAGATAAAAAGTCACAAAAATCTTCTATTTTTTTTTTTTCAGTGGCAGAAACGGGCTTCCATAGAAATGACCTTAGATTATAAGGCTAACAAAATTTTAATAGGTGCGCACACTTTTTTATACATATCCACTGCATGAAAGTCTATTTTACTTGGTAGACAGCTATTTTTTATTCCATAAAACATTTCTTCAGAAATCTACTTTATTGTGAATAATGTGGCATACTTTTAAAACGTTTCCATGTTTCTGGTGTGTTTTGGGCAATTTCCTCATTTGATAATAGTTGGCTTGAGCATTTCAAACTACAAAACCACACTGCAATTCATCATTCTTGCAATGACACCTCACCGCTGGTTTTTTCCCACTCGGGAAACAAACATGGTCCTCGCTTCATGGTCGTGCCTTTGTTGCCATTTTCCAAACCCAACAGAATGTGAAGTATTAAGAGTCCAGCTGTACCTTTAAATTACAAGAAGCCCTGTGGGAGGATACCCATTACTTACAGCAGTCTTCCAATTGTTATCACATCAATTATGGCCGCAGGATTCCCAGATGAAGCATTTGTCAAGCCAGAAGCTGGTCTGGCAGGTGATTATCAGCAGGTGGGCTTAGTCTGCACTTTGTTTCCCAAAAAATTGGCTGAAGTTTAGACTATAGTCCAAGATCAAATTTTCTTTACTTGAGAGTTTGATTACTTGAAGAGTGTTGATTAAGGAGACGTGTTTAATTTTCTTCCTGCAAAGCTTAGGTGGGTTTGAAGAACATGCTGACAGTGACAAGAATGAGTCCAAGAGGATGTGGGTGTATATTTCTTCGAAATTCAGACGTTGGAAACTCTGTATCTCGGTGGGTGGGAGAAGAACAGCGCTTGTTCATTCATGACCTACCTACCGAATTTAAAAGGAATCGTTTAGTCATTATTCACTCACCCAAACCTTCCTTCTGTGCAGATAAATAAATAATAATAATTATTATAATAATCTTCACACACACTATACTTTTCCTTACAATCACAGCTCATAGCGACGACTGCTGTTAAACTCTTAAAATGATTTAAAATAAGACCCTTAGTCCAGCTTTGTCTGAGGAACCGAACAGTCACGAATCAGACTGGTCAAGTTTTCAATGTAACTCACACAATCTGACTGCAGCCGTTCACTGGAAAGTTATCAGCATATGACAATAACGGGCTCTACCAACAGGGCTGGGTAGGTTACTTTTAAAATGTATTTCACTACAGATTACAAAATACATGCTTTAAAAAGTCATTCGTAACGTATTTCGTTACATTACTGAAGTTTAGTAACTTAATCTAAATACTTTAGAATACTTTGGAATACTAATAAGTGTGGAACAAACACAAAAAAGGTCATTGCAAGTTTTTATCTCACAATTCTGACTTTTTCCCTCAGAATTGCGTGATATAAAGTTGCAATTGCGAGTTATAAAGTCAGAATTATGAGATATAAACTGAAAATATTGAGAAAAGTCAGAATTATGAGATATAAACTCACATACTAAATTCACAATTGTAAGGAAAAAAGTCAGTATTGCAAGTTTATATCTCCCAATTCTGACTTTATAACTTGCAATTCTGAGAAAAAGAAGTCAGAATTGTGAAATGCAAACTCACAATTGTGAGGGGAAAAAAACAAATTGTGAGAAAAAGTAGCAGTGACGAGTGAATTATAAAATGACTCACAAAACATGAAAACAGTCGTGGATCATCAGGTCATGACAGGACAGTTCAGTCGACATTTTTTTATAAATTCAGTCATTTTGTCTTGTTCAGGACAGAACTAAATAAAAATAACAACATTTTTATGATCCTCTTAAAAGTATTAAAATGTTGATGAAACTTAACTCCTCTTTTTCAGACTGTCAGAGTCAGAGAATCACCAATTGCTGTTTAAATGACATTAAAACTCAAAGTAATCACTTTGGTAATCTAAAACACTTTTCAGATGTAACTGTAATCTGATTACCACCCATTTAAAATGTAACTGTAATGAAATACAGTCACTCAAATTTTGTATTTTAAATACGTAACTAAGTTACTTGTATTTCGTTACTCCCCAACCCTGTCTACCAACAACATCAGAATAATTGGAATATATCACATAAGACATTATTATACCTCCTGTTTTTGCAGGTTTGGTCACTATAAACTGCTGATGTCGCTGTACAGAAAAGGCTAATAAACAAAGGCTAGTCAAAAGTATATTATAGTATACACTATTCCACAGAATAAAGAGAGTCAAACCATTTTTGACATAACATTTTCATTTGAGTGAACTATTCATGAACTATATGAGGTAACTGAGGTCAGTATGCATTGCGTTCATTAGATTTTATTCCTCAACGCTGACACTAAATGGCATTTGTCAAGGACTGGTCCCAATTACATAACTAAATGTTCTCGTACATGCACAAAAAGCTCTTTTTTGTTTATGATGTACATGAGGTTCCAAATATTTCTGATTCTGAAACTAAAAAGACTGACTACATTTGATTTACAGTGCTGCACTGTTCCACATAAAATATAAATAACATGGATGAAATGATCCAATTTAAGAGAGTATTTAAAGATTAGGCCAAGAAAACATTGTGCTCAATATAGCAGAGAAGAACATAAAGATGTGCTGGAAAAATCACAATTCGTGAACAGCACATAGTGTTACTTTCAGTGCCAAAACCACAACATGCACATGTTCAGCTTTCAAATGCATAAGTAACTCAATAGTAGATATGTTTTTGGAAACAAGAAATGTCTACTTCAATAAATCTGACATTGCAGAGAAGATAAATTGATGTCTAAATGCTCTTAGAAGGAACATTTGAAATGTTTCACTATATTCTCTATGGACTGTTTTAGATGCACTGCAAATTTACTAAACCAAAATTGTTACAAGAAATGCAGTTGAAAGCATAGAATTCCTCCATTATTATCAATGACTTACAAAAAACTAACAGTCCAAAAAAATGGATTTGGAAATTGACAACACTGTACAAAGCTACAAACAGACCTTTCACCTCACAAATTAGACTCAGAGAATGTGAAAGCATGTTCTCTTATCTAATCTTCTGGCTCATTCCAAACCTCACACACACACACACACACAATATTTATCCTCTCAGCTGTCATACACAATCCGATACTTGGAAAATATCGGAATTACTATAATTTTCCTTTTGCTCGAACAAAAAGGGGGCTGACTCCTTCTCTCTTCTATTTAGTGAAGTTCTCCTTATCTACGTCTTATTTCAACCTCTGTAACCAAGAGGGAGAGAGGGAGAGAGAGAGAGAGAGAGAGAGAGAGAGAGAGAGAGTTGGAAGGTGAATGGAGAGGGCAGGCTCACATCTGCAACTCTGCAGCCTCCTCAAACCCACCTCCTCCAACCCTGCGCTCTGCACAACCCTGACCATGGGACACCAGACAGAGTGAGTAAGGGGGATTTTACTCCGTGCACATCAAACTCTGGTAAATCTTTGTCTTTTCTCTCTAACCGCTACGATTCATTGATTCTCTTTACTGTTGTGGTATTTGCAATTTTTTCTCTGGCTGCAAGCAGCATGTAGAAGATAATGTTTCACATTTCATTATCTTATTAAGGCAGAATAGGTCAAGTGTAAAAGAAATTCATCCAGGGCTTTTTCTTTTTTTCATTCGACGATGGTGTGCGCTGTTGTCTACGGATGCATTCGTTTTTGAAAAAGATGCAAGAGAAAACTGCACGTGTGTAGAACCTCGCACGCCTCGTCCTTTCTGACAGCTTTGCAAAACGTGCATGGTGAATTTATTAGAAATCGGTTCCTGACTCGTGCCACTGTCACAGGTGAGGAATGGATGGAATTATTTAACAGGGCTTTGTCCGGCACCGGTCAGTCCATTCAGTCTGACTGAAGCGACAATGTCGCCTTCTTTAACTCATAACTCCTTGTTCGGGTAACAGCAGTGAATTAAAAAAGAGCTGGAAGGGCTCAAAAGGGGGATTCTCCGACAAACCGTCTGTGCGTAAGACATGCATGTCGATCACGTATGTAACTTGGTGGAAACTCCCTCGTAACAGCTCTGTCCTTGGTGGACCGTTGCCTTTACGGTCTTGATTATGTGAAATAGTTTTAGTGGTCTCTCTGATATAATGTTTTGGCTATTCCATTGGAGCCTGAGGAGCTTGGCCCCCCGTTTATTTTCCCCTCATGTTGGCAAACTAATTGAACATGCCTTACAGCAGTTGTTGATTTTGGTATTGAAAACCACTGGATTACAATAGCACATTTATAGCTGTGCAATGGAAAACAGGCAGAAAGGCTTTACTAAGACAATGCCTGCCAGTTAGAAAACATGAAGATAACTGATCCAAGACAAGCCATACACAATAAATCAAGAGTAACTGCAGATGTGGAGCGAAATTAGAGCTACATGAAACATGCCTTTCCTGGGAAACCGACTAAATAAAGCATACATACTTGGCGCCTTTCCCACTTAGGATACGGAGAGGTTAACGCCTCATCTGGAGGACAGGGAGGAATCAGCTGTTCGACAAGTTTCCTGCCTCCCACATCCAGTTGGACAAAACCCATCGACGTGAAATAAATCTTAAACGAGTATCACGACAAATTGCTTGTGCGAAAATTCCAGCGAGATTTAAATGTCATGTTTTGGAAGATGCGCGCGGAGGATTCGTTCGGCTGAATTTAAAGGGGCAATTCCTTTTGGTAGCGGAGAATGTTTAAACACGTTGCATTCCAGCGACGTTACCGTTCCAGAGTCTCCTTCATCTTGACCTGGGGATCCATAAACTGTCTGGAGGTCCCCAATAACTTCCAAGGTCAATGAGAAGGTCATGGTGCAGAGAAAAGCCATATGGCTAGAGGTTGAGACTGGCAGACACACATGTCTTTCCAGTTTTTGTGCAAGACCTGTAGTCATTAATTCCAAGAGAGTAATGGTGCATTACCAAATAGTGAATTCAAATTTGTTCTGCGCTGTCTTTTTTGGTCTAAAGTTGCTTTGGCTTTGTCACATGAACATGAGCTTGGTCGCTGTCCAGAACTATAATTTCCCTGGCAGAAAGATGTCCAGTTCCAAGGAATAGTGTGTGGGTTTGAGTGCTTAGCATGCAGACATGCTCGTGAAAATAATGGAGCATTCCGCATAACTCCCCTTGTGCCGGGCTCTGCAAAGCACTGGAGTGAGGGCTAGTTCTACCGTGGCTGTCTTCTGATACACCTCCAGGTCAAAGACTGGAAAACCCCAGTCATATAACTAGTCAAGGTTGAAGGATGTATAAAAGTTTCACTCGTGTTCCAGTCATGCTCATGATCTCTCAGCTGGTGAGGATGGTAACTTGCATTGGGAATCTTTGTTTGACCGCAGCAATCAGTAGGCCAAAAACACCCCCACCCCTTCCAAAGGGAGCATATCTGGTCTTCATTTATTACGGTGTTTTTTTTTTTTTTTTTTATAATGTCTGCAGTTCTTTCTCTTGCTGGAAACAGCACATAGTTTCCAACAGGAGCCAGAGTTAGATGAAAAACTATTTCAAAACATGACATGATTCTACTTGGTGAGATTGTTATGCCGTAGCCTAATAATAACAATAATATTAATACATTTACTTAACAGGACTATACAGTGTTCAATCGACATCACTTGTTGCGTGATATTGATTACCGAAAAAGTCCATGTTTATTTTCACACTTACATTGGAAGTAAATGACGCAAACATAAAAATGCTCACCGTTGCAAATGCACAGCCACAAAATTGACGTGACTTTAGTGGGAATAATCAGTTACTAACACTGATCTATATAAATGACTAGATTGCTCATTGCATTCTAAATTGCCATCACGGGAAGTGATCGAGCGGCCATCTTAGGATTCCCTATTGACTTGGACTTTGACCTAAAACCGGCCGATTTGCAGAGTATTAGTCGCACATGAATATGTTTTAAGATACATGTATGCATGCATATTAACTCATATTACTGTGTTCAGATTTCAGAGGAATCATTGTGACATTAATGCTGCAGTGTCTCGTCCATCAGCTGATATGATATTCCCTGTCGTAATGAAGATGAACATAACTTTTAATCAGCCGGGGAAATTTCCGACATTTACACAAATAATCGTTGAAATGTTTGCATTTTAAAGGGTTAGTTCACCCAAAAATGAAAATTCAGTCATTAGTTCCTCTCCCTCGTGTCGTTCTACACCCGTAAGACCTTCGTTCATCTTCAGAACACAAATGAAGATATTTTTGATGAAATCCGATGGTTCAGTGAGTCTCTAGTGATGGGCGATTTCAAAACACTGCTTCGAAGTTTTACGAATCTTTTGTTTCGAATCAATGGTTTAGTCACTTTTGCAGTTCGATACACAAACTGAACCATTGTTTCGAAACAAAAGATTCGTGAAGCTTCATGAATCAGTGTTCTGAAATCGTCCATCACTAGATATTGTTGAAAAGTCGTTATTTTGTTTTTTTGGTGCACAAAAAGTATTCTCGTCGCTTTATGATATTAAGGTTGAACCACTGTAGTCACATGACCTGTTTTAAATATGTTTTAGTATCTTTCAGGACATTGAAAGTGTTCATTATCTTGCTGTCAATAGAGACTCACTGAACCATCGGATTTCATCAAAAATATCTTCATTTGTAGAACGACATGAGGGAGAGGAAATAATGACAGCATTTTTTATTTTTGGGTGAATTAACCCTTTAAGAATGCACAGAGAGATTTCAGATATAAAAAGCTGGCTTGTAAAGTAATATTTTCTCATTTAAATGAGATGATTTCCTATTAATTCAACAGAATGTGAAGGAATACTAGGGAATACAAATATGGCGGTGCAGTGGCTTCACTTTTTATGACGCCATGAGCAATCCAGTCATTTATACAGATCAATGGTTACTAACCTTTTCCGTGAAAAGTTGTATGCATTTTTACAACTTTTTTTGCCATGACAACATGACTCCCAAAACTGTAAAATGAACATAAAAATGACGAAAACTGTGCAACTCAAGTAATAAACAAATTTTAACATAAGAATGAATAAAAGTGCTTTTATAAAAATATAAGCTTCACATACGTATAAGCACCACACTTACCATCAGGGTTGGGGAGTAACGAAACACAAGTAACTTAGTAACATATTTAAAATACAAAATTTGAGTAACTGTATTTCATTACAGTTACATTTTAAATGGGTGGTAATCAGATTACAGTTACATCTGAAAAGTGTTTTAGATTACCAAAGTGATTACTTTGAATTTTAATGTCATTTAAACAGAAATTGGTGATTCTCTGACTCTGACCGTCTGAAAAAGAGGAGTTAAGTTTCATGTTTTCCACTGTTTTCATGTTTTGTGATAGTTGTGTGTGAGTCATTTTATAATTCACTCGTCACTGCAACTTTTTCTCACAATTAGTTTTTTCCCCTCACAATTCTGACTTCTTTTTCTCAGAATTGCGAGATTTAAACTCACAATTGCAAGTATAAACTTGCAATACTGACTTTTTTACTTGCAATTGTGAATTTAGTATGTGAGTTAAATGTCATAATTTCTTACTTTTCTCAATATTGCGAGTTTATATCTCATAATTCTGACTTTATATCACACAATTCTGAGGGAAAAAGTCAGAATTGTGAGATAAAAACTTGCAATGACCTTTTTTGTGTTTGTTTCACACTTATTAGTATTCCAAAGTATTCTAAAGTATTTAGATTAAGTTACTAAACTTGAGTAATGTAACGAAATACGTTACAAATGACTTTTTAAAGCATGTATTTTGTAATCTGTAGTGAAATACATTTTAAAAGTAACCTGCTTACTTTTAAAATGTATTTTTGCTTTTTGAATTGAAATTAAATTTAGATGCTCAAGTATTGCATAATATGCCTGTTTCTCATTCCAGTTACACAAACAGGTTACACACTACCATCATTTCCATTCTGTGGTTTTGATACCCAAGCCTAGAAATGCACAACCATCTTTGTAGCATGGACCGAATTAACTGCATTGTATCCTGTGCACAACAAACGCAAAAAATACTGCCGCTCAACTGTTTTGGTTGAGATGTTTACATTGATTACAAAAAGCATGTTATTCATTTAACAAAACCATAAAACTAAACATCTGCAAATCCAAATGGCATTCATGTGAAGACTTCTAAGAAATGCATGTCTTATCTTCATTTCTCTTCAGGTGCTAAACTGGAGCTTGGTACTACAGGAACATGGGTTGCAAAATGAGATCCATGCATTTTGTGTTTTGGTGTCTTTACTTCATGCTCCTTCACTTGTTTTGCACAGCACAAGATGAGGACATGAGATTAAGTAAGCGTGCTTCTCTCATCTTCATTAGTGTATGTTGCATGAAGACTATTGACTCAGATAACATGACCTAATGATTCATTGTGGCCGTCTTAATACAGAGCAAATGCGACAATTTCTGCAACTTCTTTACAGCAATTTGGTCATCCAATTGGGAGCACGTGGCCGATTGTCAGTACATTGATAGCAGAACCATTACCACAAACGTAGAAACAATAAAGACAGAACTTTGGAGTGTGAACAGGTCAAACGGTCAACTCACGCTGTGCAAAATCTTGTCTTCGTTCCTCGATTTCAGGTTGTAGGACGGCGCCGAGTGATTTAGTATTCATACTCGACGGGTCGTGGAGCGTGGATGACGTAAACTTTGACATTGTCAAATGGTGGCTGGTGAATATCACCATGAGCTTCAACATCGGTCAGAAGTTCACCCAGGTTGGGGTGGTGCAATATAGCGACGACCCTTTCTTACACATACCGCTGGGAAAACATTTCTCAAGCAAGGACCTCATCAAGGCCATGGAGTCCATTGAATACATGGGTGGAAACACAAACACAGGGAAGGCTATCAAGTTTGCCAACGACAAACTCTTTGCCCTGTCTGAGCGAGGTCCGAACGGCATTGCAAAAATTGCTGTGGTTCTGACGGACGGGAAGTCACAAGATGAAGTGCTGGCAGCTGCAGAAGCCGCGAGGAAAAAGGGGATAATTCTCTTCGCAATTGGCGTTGGGTCTGAGACCGAGGAGGCAGAGCTCAGGGCCATTGCCAACAAACCATCGTCGACCTATGTTTTTTCTGTGGAAGACTATAAAGCTATCACAAAGATCCGTGAAGTTATTAGGCAGAAGCTGTGCGAAGGTAAGCCTCCATGTTCCTCTACGTCCCTAGGCTTTCATTTCTCAGTGGCTGCATTTTCAAATTCATTTGTGTGATATTTTTCACACGTGTCACAATGAAATTATACAGTTTTATGGCCACAAGCTTCCTCGGGAGAGCAAGACTATGTTGCTTTACCATGTCATGTACCAGTGGAGACAGGTTTATGGAATCTCCACGTTTGAGCTGCATGCATAATTTGGTGCCTCTCGCCTCAATGCACGGATTACAGTTTGATTTATGTCCTACAACATCCAGGTGTTCTGAGTTCACCGAGGTGGCTGTAAATTGTCTAAAAGTGTGAAATCAAGATCATGCATTGCTGAGCAGGTTTCAGAGATTGTGACATCAATTTCTAGCGAGCTTACAAACAAGCCACTCTGACTGTTTGAAAGTTCTGCAAAAGGCCAGTATTTACACTCTGCCGATCCAGTTTTGGCCGAAGCAAATGTATAGTTCCCTCCAACCAAAATTATCTCATTACTGCAAGGTACGGGTTGGATTTGCAGCATAGTCTCCTGAAAAGCAGAATAGCACAATATCAAGTGCAATAAAGCTGGAAAAGAAGTGATCGTTCCCACACTCAAAAAAATATTTCAGTCTAAACATAAGTTTTATGTAATTTAATTACATAGCAATTACATAGTTTTAACATAAACAAACTAATAAACTTAATGTGATTCATATTTGTCAGTCATATGTAAATGAAATAGGTAAGATTTAGGTAATAGTTGAGTATATGAATAGTGAGAGATTAAATGTCTTTTATAATCAGTTGATTTCATCTAAGGCTGTGAAGTCAGTTGTAGTTCTTGTGTTTCTCTGTCCTTCAGTGATTCTGCTTGTTAACAGCAGGTGTTCATCAATAATGCTCAATCATCACTTAATGATCTCGTTAACTCTGACACTGCTTCAATGGTACTTTAACTCAGTAGTGTGCACACACATGACCACTAAACAGTGTTAATTAACCTGGGCATTTTTCTGTGAACTATTACATAAATCTTACCCATTTCATTTACGTATGACTGAAAAATATGAATCACATTAAGTTTATTAGTTTGTTTATGTTAAAACTATGTAATCCAAATGGATGGAAAATTGCTATGTAATTAAATTACATAATACTTATGTTTAGACTGAAATATTTTTTTGAGTGCATTTGAAGGCTTTCACATATTTCACAAGTCACTTTTCTATTCGCGCAATTGATTACTCAGCAGCAACTCCAGACAGACTTGTTAAAAAGCGAGAGTGCAATATAGCCATTCGGTTGGAAAAACTGGCCTCTATATATAAAAGTGCGCTAAGACTCTTGAAGCTCGTGATAGAATGTCTTTCCGGACGCTGGAAAAGTTAATGATTAAGGCACTTTTTGATAGAAGAGGTCATCTCTTGTCTGGTATTTGCAATGGCGGGGACATTCTTCAGTCGGACTGCATATTTGCACAATGTCCAGTGTTCCACTGCTAGACTGGTCTCCAAGCCACTACATTCCATAAATATTTAACCCTTTTCAGACTTTTTTTTTCTCACCTTGCACATATTGTTTTGATATCAATATTAAAGCTAATTCGAGGCAGAGCTCAATTCCGATTAATGCATTTATTTGTTGTAGTGTGGCGTTTCACCTTGCTTTCTCTATTTGATGTACCATAGAGACTGTATGTCCAACAAAGATTCCAATCAATTCTCGGGATGAGAAAGGATTTGACATTCTCTTCCATCTCAACTTGGCTAAAAAGGCCAAAAAGACACAAGGATCATTTTACGGCAGCAAAGCCTACCAGGTGACGTCCCGAGTTGACCTGAGTGAGAGCACTAGGTAAAGGTATTTATGGCATCAAGCTTCTCTGTTCTTGCAAGTATACAGCGAAAACTTGAAAACAGCGTCTTCATCTTAATGTCCGTAGGATGTTATTTCCAGGCGGACTTCCACCATCCTATGTTTTTGTGGCCACGGTGAAGTATAAAGGCTCTGTGGTTATGGAAGACTGGGATCTATGGCGGATACAGACTAAGGATGAAAAGCCTCAAATGGCAGTTACTCTAAATGGTCTGGACAGAACAGTGATGTTCACCACCACCACCAGCAGTAAACCAAGCGGAATTCAAACTGTGGTCTTCACAAAACCACCAGCTAAGGTAAATACAAAGCATGAGAGAAGAACACAGGAACTCTACATGCTCTATCCGTCAGTTCATTTGGTAACACTTTATTCAGATGATCCACTTCAGACATTCCTCTACCTTTAAGCAACTTTACAACTAAATGTCAACTAGAAGTCATTAGAGTATTAGTAGACGGATAGAGTATTGCTAAAACTTTATTTTGATGCTCCCCAACAGACATTCTACTGAGTGTAAGCAACTACATTATTCTACTAAACCAAAGCCTGACACCTAACTTAACATCCAACTACAGTCTACTAATACTCTAATGAATGTTAGTTGACATGCAGTTTTGAAGTTACTTATAGTTAGTTAAATGTCTAAAGCGGACCATCCAAATAAAGTGTAACTGCTCATTCTTCATCAGTTCAAATTTCCATGAAAATCCAAGCTGATCTTCACCAGCATATTGAATTGTGTGTTTTGAATGCTTGGGGTCCTTAAGCAGGGCTGGGTAGGTTACTTTTAAAATGTATTTCACTACAAATGACAAAATACATGCTTTGTAACGTATTTCGTTACATTACTCAAGTTTAGTAACTTAATCTAAATACTTTAGAATACTTTGAAATACCAATAAGTGTGGAACAAACACAAAAAAGGTAATTGCAAGTTTTTATCTAGCAATTCTGACTTTTTCCCTCAGAATTGTGTGATATAAAGTTGCAATTGCGAGTTATAAAGTCAGAATTATGAGATATAACAATGACAATATTGAGAAGTAAGAATAATGATATAAACTCACAATATTGAGAAAAGTCAAAATTATGATAAAATCACAGTATTGAGAAATGTCATAATTATAAGAAATAAACTCGCAATATTGAGAAGCCAGAATTATGAGATATAAACTCACAATATTGAGAAAATTCAGAATTATGAGATATAAACTCGCAATATTGAGAAAAGTCAGAATTATGAGATATAAACTCATACTAAATTCACAATTGCTAGAAAAAAAAATCAGTACTGCAAGTTTATATCTCCCAATTCTGACTTTATAACTTACAATTGTGAGTTTAAATCTCGCAATTCTGATAAAAAGTCAGAATTGTGAAATGCAAACTCACTATTGTGAGGGGAAAAAACTAATTGTGAGAAAAAGTAGCAGTGACGAGTGAATTATAAAATGACTCACAAACAACTATCACAAAACATGAAAACAGTCGAAAACATGAAACTTAACTCCACTTTTTCAGACGGTCAGAGTCAGAGAATCACCAATTGCTGTTTAAATGACATTAAAACTCAAAGTAATCACTTTGGTAATCTAAAACACTTTTCAGATGTAACTGTAATCTGATTACCACCCATTTAAAATGAAACTGTAATGAAATACAGTCACTCAAATGTTGTATTTTAAATACGTAACTAAGTTACTTGTATTTCGTTACTCCCCAACCCTGCCCTTAACTGATGTGCTGCTGTCTCAGTGGTTCTGCTTCACCAAAACGACATGCTGGTTGATGTTTTGGTCCACAAGTAATCATCACTAATCCAACCTGAAAATCAAAGTGTGCCTAATCTGGTTTTAGCAGGGATACTACAATGTCAGACAAATTACATACAGAACATCCCTTAACAGTGGACTCACTGCCCATGGCAGCCATGTCAATAAATCGGATACCAGACTTACTAGTCCCCATATGGATAAAAAGTTGGTGGAAGTTGGAAAAGCAACACTGAATGGATTTTTATACATCATAAACTTGATCTTTTCCATTTAGTGTATATTCTCTCTGATACACTTTATGGAATGATTCCTTACTATTTGAATTATGAGCACCCAAAGTTCAGTGACACAGAGCCCTGGTAGGTTTATTATTTAACGTTCACATAAATCTTTCTTTTATGATGCCAATGCTACTGAAAAACAGTTTACCAAGACGTTCCTATCTCCCTCATAAAATCACATTTATGGTATATAAACTAAATGTACTAATGTAAAAATTGAATTTAGAACACCAACATCTGCATCCTGCTTTGTATTTTATAGAAACTATTTGATGAAAAATGGCATCAGCTGCGTCTTCTAGTAACAGAAGAAGACGTCACTCTGTACGTTGATGATCTGGAAATTGAAACCTTGGCACTGGAGCCTCCTGATGGTATTTTTATTAACGGAAAAACACAGGTTGGGAAGTACGTCAGCAAAGAAACAACTGTACCTGTAAGTATGTCAATGACTTCTTGGATCTCATTTTACAGACATTCACTGTTATTTTATTTTTGTTAGTGAAGCACTCTATGGTTATATTAGACTTACACTTGTATACATTGTGTTATTGAGTTACTAAATGACAAATATCACTAAAATTCTCAAACTCAAATCTTTATATAACCAATAAAATATACTTTCTTACTGAATCTCTCACTGAATACACTGGCTGTTGCTGTCGAGATGTGATGTTGAGGTGATGCCTGTCCATTGTTTTTTGATCATTAAAGGGGTTATTTATGAGAATTTTCACGTATTAGTTGCTTTTTTATCAAGTATGTGTGAACAGCTTGTGACAAAACTTAAAAAACGAGACCTTCCCTGACTTCCTAACTTGTGAAAACCTGTAGACTCATTTTTAAGTGCTCAGGACATTTTTGCTGGATGGATGTGACGGTTACGCCCCCGAGAGCCTCTCTTCCGTTGAAGGACGCATGAAATCAAAGCTTATGTTCAGGATAATGCTGAAAGAGTTATTCTGTACTGTAATGTGAACAGGGCTGGGTAGGTTACTTTTAAAATATATTTCACTACAGATTACAAAATACATGATTTAAAAAGTCATTTGTAACGTATTTCGTTTCATTACTCAAGTTTAGTAACTTAATTTAAATACTTTAGAATACTTTGGAATACTAATAAGTGTGGAACAAACACAAAAAAAGGTCATTGCAAGTTTTTATCTCACAATTCTGACTTTTTCCCTCAGAATTGTGTGATATAAAGTTGCAATTGTGAGTTATAAAGTCAGAATTATGAGATATAAACTCGCAATATTGAGAAAAGTCGAAAATATGAGCAACAAACTCGCAATATTGTGAAAAGTCAGAATTATGAGATATATACTCACATACAAAATTCACAATTGCAAGAAAAAAAGTCTTTATGCAAATGCAAACTCACAATTGTGAGGGAAAAAACAAATTGTGAGAAAAAGTAGCAGTGACGAGTGAATTATAAAATGACTCACAAACAACTATCACAAAACATGAAAACAGTCGAAAACATGAATCTTAACTCCTTTTTCAGACTGTCAGAGTCAGAGAATCACCAATTGCTGTTTAAATGACATTAAAACTCAAAGTAATCACTTTGGTAATCTAAAACACTTTTCAGATGTAACTGTAATCTGATTACCACCCATTTAAAATGTAACTGTAATGAAATACAGTGACTCAAATTTTGTATTTTAAATGCGTAACTCAGTTACTTGTATTTCGTTACTCCCCAACCCTGAATGTGAATATGTCATGCAAAGAAAAGGGATTAATTCAGTTCAGATCTATACAGTAGTCTCAAATATACTTTATAATCAAACTATCATAACAGAAACATTCAGTCTCTTGAACATTATGTTAGCAGTAATTTACTGGCTTTAGTTCACTTAAGGGCCACCGGCGTCACTAACAATGCTTTCATAGCCCCTTTAATATAATTTTGTGTGCTTAACTTAAATTTTACTTTATTCGATTGCTCTTTTTTCGGACTTCAAACATCACTCCAAATCCCCATCCCTAAAACATAAATCAAAAATAAAAACACATGATATTGATTTTAATATTTAAGATGTTTGAAGTAAATAAAATGATGACAAAGCATATGATATAATTTTATGAAGGAATATTAGAAGTTATTGTAATATGTGTGTGTGTGTGTGTTTGTGATCTTTTGCCAAAGAATAAACATAACATGGAACATTTTCAACATGTGCAACACAGCAGCGTTCTTGTGGAAAAGCAGACACCATGTCATGTTGACACCAAATGTGTTTTATATGCGAGAGGGAGCACCTTTCCCCTCTCCTACTGCCCCAGGACTAGACTTTTCTATAACTCTCTCTATCTCTCTCTCTCTCAGTTCGAAATTCAGAAACTCCGAATCTACTGCGACCCTGAGCAGAATAACAGGGAAACAGCCTGTGAAATACCTGGAGTTGTGAGTACCAGAATCTTGGATGTTTCCGTTTTGGCCCACTGAAATAAATTCCACCTATTAATGTCACATCAGATTAGGAGTGACTTGATATTTGAAATATTTTATCTTATTACCAGACAATTCTTTAAAAAAGTCATAGGTGAAACACAAAGAACTTTGTTCATTTTATTTACTTTTGTAATTTCAGTAATTCTAGCCCAAAGTGTTTTGGAATGTGTTTAATGCACTAATCTAATCCAATCTGTTCAATTTCACTTACAAAATAAATTCTTGGTTTCAAACAAAGCATGATATTTCCTCAGAACCGTTGATTAGAAAGTCAATCACTCGCTTTGTCATTGTTCTCAGTTTGCCTGACCTGGCACTATTTCCCAAACTCTTTCAGACCCACTGTTTATTTCACAACACTTTATTTCACATCACTTTCTTTTTCTGCTTGCGCATGTGATGCATTGCACCTCTAAGCAAAGTTGTGTTTTTTTGCCCCGGCCCCTTCATGTATGTTCACTCCTTTTATTTTTAGGATGGAGAGGTATGTACTTATGAAGATGGCTTTGCTCGCTTTCAAAAGTAACTGCTTATCTCATTTTGAATTGCAGAGGTAAGATTTGCCTCATGTTCTTTTGGAGTGTCTAAGTATTGTCGTAGCTGGAAAAATCTTTCAAAGGACTGTCAGCAGCTTTGGGAATGTTTGGCTGGTGTGAACCTGCTCACTGACAAAAGCTGAACTGCTTGCATAAAGTACTTTGGCAGTACCATGGTACTGCACTGTACTTTAACAAAATATCATAGTCAAGGTACAGTACCATGTCCAAAAAAATCTTGATACTTTTTGGTGTATCACATGATCACTTAAAGTCAGCATGAAATGGAAAAATTCTTTTAATATATATCTCAGATACATGTACATGAAATGGTTTCTCCAACAAGAATAAATGTAGCACGGGACCACGAGGAACTGACCGAATCGATGTTGTTAACGGATAGTGTAAATAGCATCTATCAAGTGAAAATAGTGACATATTCTATTTACACTATATAAAAGTACCAGTTCCTTGCAATAAGTCCAAATAGTTTGATATATATAGTTTGAATAGTTTAGCAAATACATATTCAGTCCTATTGATATTTATAAATGGTGGCAGATACTATAACAGGATTCAATAATAAGAGTCTAAATGATTATATGTATTAAAATTATTAAATGGATGCCGCCTATTGAGACAATAAAGTCCTCCTAACACCTACCCATAACCCTACCCGATAAATACTTTATTGTTTAACACTTTTTAGGCACATTATTTTCTATTTATCTGATCTGACATGTGATAGGAAAAGGGAGAAGAGGGAGTTCGGCAAAAAAAATTCGGACACGGTACAATCGCATCAAAAGCTATTTCCATGCGCCACACTCCCTTCGGCCAATGCCACTGCAGATGTTGAATAGCGCGCGTCTTTTTTAATCTCAGACACTGGTGGGCGGAGTTAGTGTAAATAGCCGTCACTAACAAGACAGTCTATTTACACTCAGTATAAATAGACCAATTCAGAGCAGACGTCACAGTTACTGATGAAACCGGCAGTGATTACTCTACTATTGAAGCATGAATTTGATGTAAACAGTAAGTGTACATGATATTCAAAGATATGTAGTTCATAAGGGACAGTTACAGCAGGAAATAACCTATACCATTTTAGAGAACTTTTGAACTATAACATTTTTATTTCAAAAAATTTTTCTTGCATTTGCGTGTTTATATCTTTCAGTTCGGACTTTGTGAGTTTATATCAGAATTTTGGCGGCGGAAAAGTTAGAATTTTGGGATATAAACTTGCAATTCTGAGGAAAAATGGACAGAATAACGAGTATATCTCAATTCTGTTTTTCCCTCTGAAATGTGAGATATAAACTCGGATTTGCGAGAAAAAAAGTCAGAATTGTGAGATATAAACCCGAAATGAACTTTTTCATTCTTTTATTGACTCATTTTCTGCAACCAGGTAGGCTCCGCCCATAAAAAATGTCATTGTTGTTTGCAAACACATTATTGGTCTATAGACACTCCATTAAAGGAAGATTGAAATGCACAGATAAATCATTCAATGCAATATTCCATAAAAATAAGAATTGCCAATTTTGATTTCATGGTGACTTTAAAATGCCAAATGTTGTGAAACAGGTTCAACAATTGTGTTGTGCTGTCTCTCTATTATTGTCATTTTGCTATTCCTGAACTACTGGGCCGTACTGCTGAATGAAAGACTGATGCGAAATGAGAAGCTTTATGCTGTTTGGCTTTTGCCACAAAGTTTAGCCTATACCACAAACAGGAAATGATGTCTGACGCTTTATGTTTTATGAAATGCGGCATAGTAAATGATGTTTCGCTATTTTTTTAGTGTGCTAATGGACCAGGTGACATTGATCCAACCCCCGAGCCCTGCATCTGTCCACCTGGGCCTCCTGGTACCCCAGGAATGAAGGTACGATAGCCTCTCTCTCAACCCCTATGGTGACTTTATACAACAGAACAGCTTATATAATCTCTTCATTGCATCAAGTCATTGCGCTGCACATAAAAGTCTCCAAAAGGCAAGTCTGAAGTTTATAAGGTCAAGCCCATGCTTGAAAACACATGCTGCTTTTCAGCAGGTGATCACCGTAAAATGGTCCTAAACAGAATTCTGCAGACAGATTTAAGACATTGCTGCGGTAGAATTTATGATTCATCTATTCAGTATTATAATTATACTGTTTATCATTTTCTCATTCAGAGACCAAGAAATATTCTTATATAAAGCAAAGAATACTCATATGTTGATAAATGCTTCTAACAGTGCCCTCGAATATGTATTTATTTATTAAAAACTTGCTGTTATCCGTTGGCAAAGATACAAATAGTTTTAGATTTTATAATGAAATGATCTAAATACTATTTACAATACATCACTTGTCCATTCTCCAGGGAGAACAGGGCAGAACAGGAGATCCGGGTCAACCTGGTCCAGCTGGTGCTGATGGTAAGCCTGTGAGTACTACACAGTTTAATACAACCTCAAATTAACTTGAGCACGTGTCGTGTTCAATGCAGTATCCAGAACTGCAACATGCATTAACATCCCCACAAGTGTGTTTGGATTGAACCGTCAATGGGATTCACATTATGAGAATTCTGGTATTCTCATTGGTTCAGAATGTAATACAAGACAGCAGTTCTGGTTATATGTGCTAATATAGATATACAGTAGTATAATGTTAGAAATGTGTCCCCGTTTTGCTTTAATGAATTGAAAAATTCACTGTATGGATGGGCAATATGACCAAAATCTTCTTTCATGATATGAGAAATTTTATTTCATAATATCGATTTTTTTTTTGTTATTAAAAATAAAGCAGCAAATTACAAACAATCAGACAAATCTGATTTAACAAAAATATGAATTAAAGGTACAATACGTACAATTATTTCTATTAAAATATGCAAAAACCACTTGCACAGTGTTATATATTTTGTTCAACTATGTACTCACATTATCCTAAATGTTTCCAAGAATTTGTAAATTCAGAGAAATTCACAATTTTAAATAGTCCCCGTCCCTCTCTTGTCACTTGTCGCCTGTCAGTGACGTAATATCTGCGTTTTCCCTGGTTTCCGCTTGTACTGCATGGTAACCTTGGCAACAGACACGATATCATCAGTATGATAATCTAATGTTGATCTAGCTCACTGTTGAGTCTCATACAGACAACAAAATAATACTAAACATTACAACGTTCAACACACTCAAACACAGTTTAGTATGATAGTGACACGTTAGACCGAGTGAAACAGCGCTTCAAAATTTTATCAATAGTAACTACAGATCTAAGGCACTTCTTCCTGTTCCAAAATGTTAAAAAGCCTTTATTCAAACATGGCTAACTCTGGAAACATTAAAAATCACTAAAACACTGCACACTGATGCATTTCTGCCATCCAGCCTTCCTCAGAGTGTGTCCGGTACAAAATTACGGGTCACAGGTGTCATACTGATAATCATTTCACAAATAAGATGTTAAATCTAATTCCTCATTGATTATCAGTATGATTATTATTATTACCAAGATATATGTATATAAGTTCTTTTGTGTGTGTGTGTATGTGATTATACTTTTTAATTGTCAATGATACTATACAGGTGCTGGTCATATAATTAGAATATCATAAAAAATTGATTTATTTTACTAATTCCATTCAAAAAGTGAAACTTGTTTATTATATTCATTCATTACACACAGACTGATATATTTCAAATGTTTATTTCTTTTCATTTTGATGATAAGAATATATAACTGACAACTAAGGAAAATCCCAAATTCAGTATCTCAGAAAATTAGAATATCGTGAAAAGGTTCAATATTGAAGACACCTGGTGCCACACTCTAATCAGCTAATGAACTCAAAACACCTGCAAAGGCCTTTAAATGGTCTCTCAGTCTAGTTCTGTAGGCTACACAATCATGGGGAAGACTGCTGACTTGACAGTTGTCTAAAAGACGACCAATGACATCTTGCACAAGGAGGGCAAGACACAAAAGGTCATTGCAAAAGAGGCTGGCTGTTCACAGAGCTCTGTGTCCAAGAACATTAATAGAGAGGCGAAGGGAAGGAAAAGATGTGGTAGAAAAAAAGTGTTCAAGCAATAGGGATAACCGTACCCTGGAGAGGATTGTGAAACAAAACCCATTCAAAAATGTGGGGGAGATTCACAAAGAGTGGACTGCAGCTGGAGTCAGTGCTTCAAGAGCCACCACGCACACACGTATGCAGGACATGGGTTTCAGCTGTCGCATTCCTCGTGTCAAGTCATTCTTGAACAACAGACAGCGTCAGAAGCATCTCGCCTGGGCTAAAGACAAAAAGGACTGGACTGCTGCTGAGTGGTCCAAAGTTATGTTCTCTAATGAAAGTAAATTTTACATTTCCTTTGGAAATCAGGGTCTCAGAGTCTGGAGGAAGAGAGGAGAGGCACACAATCCACGTTGCTTGAGATCCAGTGTAAAATTTCCACAGTCAGTGATGGTTTGGGGTGCCATGTCATCTGCTGGTGTTGGTCTGCTGTGTTTTCTGAGGTCCAAGGTCAACGCAGCCCTATACCAGGAAGTTTTAGAGCACTTGATGCTTCCTGCTGCTGACCAACTTCATGGAGATGCAGATTTCATTTTCCAACAGGACTTGGCACCTGCACACAGTGCCAAAGGAACCAGAACCTGGTTTAAGGACCATGGTATCCCTATTCTTAATTGGCCAGGAAACTCGCCTGACCTTAACCCAATAGAAAATCTACTGGTTATTGTGAAGAGGAAGATGCGATATGCCAGACCCAACAATGCAGAAGAGCTGAAGGCCACTATCAGAGCAACCTGAGCTCTCATAACACCTGAGCAGAGCCACAGACTGACCGACTCCACGCCGCATCCCTGCAGTAATTCAGGCAAAAGGAGCCACAACTAAGTATTGAGTGCTGGACATGCTCATACTTTTCATGTTCATACTGTTCAGTTGGCCAAGATTTCTAAAAATCCTTTCTTTGTTTTGATCTTAATATTCTAATTTTCTGAGATACTGAATTTGGGATTTTCCTTAGTTGTAATCATCAAAATTAAAAGAAATAAACACTTGAAATATATCAGTCTGTGTGTACTGAATGAATATAATATACAAGTTTCACTTTTTGAATGGAATTAGTAAATCAACTTTTTGATGATATTCTACTTATATGACCAGCACCTGTACTATAATGAACATTTTGGTTTCTCCCATTTCTACTGAGCAACTGATTATATCTACACCTGTGACTAATTTTGTACCGGACACACTCCGAGGAAGGCTGGATGGCAGAAATGCATCAGTTTGGAATGTTTTAGTGATTTTAAATTTTTCCAGAGTTAGCCATGTTTGAATAAAGGCTTTTTAATGTTTTGGAACTGGAAGAAGTGCCTTGGATCCGTAGTTTCTATGGATAAATTTATTCTTATTAAAGCTACAAAAGTTATTCAGTCAAGAGCAGCGAGTGATTTTCTCTCGTTTGAATAACATTAACGGCACAGAAAGCAGCAGGTATATTGGACTGCTGTCACGTTAAGGATCCATTATGCTGATACACATCCGGTTTACACACAGCAGTTTACTTTCACGTGAGATATGATCGACTGTGTTTGCCTGAATACTACAAACGACAGGAATTTTTACATAATTGTGGGTGTATTCAACCATTAAAGCGCACTAAGACTGAATTTTTGATCACATGCAGAGAGATGTGGCCAGATTGAGTTCTTTATTCCAGCTCTTTATTGTCTCATTTCATGAAAGTGTCAATAGTGCTGTGCTACGCATATATATACATACTGCGATATACACGATATAGCAAAATCTCCAAATATACACATTTTAGACAATATATGTACCATCATACCACCCAGCCTATACTTGCCGAGTGTGAAAAACACACGTGTTTCTCACAAGATGTCAGAAGACTTCACAAATTCAAGATAACACAAGGAAGTAATTTACCTGTCAACATTTATCATGCAATGCCTTTTAGGAGGAACATTTTGGAATTTTCCAGTGATTGGAAAACAGATATCTTCTGTCCACTGTATTGAGTATTGTATACTTAAAGTATGGCTGGAAGGACTGTTTCATGTTATTTCGGTGTGCGACGTGACATGATAAACTGTCTCCCAAAACAAGTCAAGTTGAGAGGAAAAAAGAGAAGCTTCTTTTAGAATGTCTGTTAAGCTACATTCAGGTTTTGTCCACACTTGTGCGTTTTCATTTTAACAGCGTCCTTACTGGCGTTTCAGAAAAGATCCCAGTCCACATTACAGGACCGAAAATGCATGTCACATGACTATTTATGTACCCTGGGTATGCGCGTGCAAGCGTGCTAAAATGAAGTGTTATAAAATGCAGGGTTTAACTGCACAATGGCTGCTAAAAAGGACAAAGTAAAGCTTGCAGGTCACAGGGTTGTTGCGTTCTGGTAGCTTAATGGTCATATGATGCGGCTTGACGAATCAGGGATGGATATGCAATGATCCAGAAGACCCAATCAGGGAGTGAATGTGGACAGCCACACCTTCGTTTCAAAAGTCTGTTTTCAAGGGTCAAAAACTCGTGGTGTGACCGTAGCACAAGTCATGTGTTTTAAAAGGAAAACGCACTAGTGTAAACAGGGCCTTAGACCACCCGTCCAAATTCGATTTTTGTGCATATCTGATTGGAATCCGATCAGATTTAGCAAGTGTGAACGGAAAAAAAAAAGTTTTTTGAGCTACATTCACATATGGTTTGAAATCAGTCTGACCGCTCTGATCAGATTTCACGTCACTTTCTCACGCCACGTGAAACAATTCAATACAATTCAAATTTATTTGTATAGCGCTTTTCACGATACATATCATTTCAAAGCAGCTTTACAGAGAATGGATGTCAACATTACAATTTAAAGGATGCAGTTAGCAAATAACATAATTTAGGTAATTCATTTACAATCAGAGTAAGCAGTTTAACGGAAGGTAGAAGCAAAGAGCTCCTGGAAAATGATTTACATTAACAATAATTAGGATATAGAAATTGGGCAATGTGCATGTTGATCCAGATGATTGCGTCTTCTGAAGTCCTCGCAGGAACTGGCGCCGTCTCTTCACAGGTGACGCTCATCTGAGGTCTTCTGAAGAGGCTGGATCCGGACTGAAGCTGATGTGACCTCTAGTCACCTCGGGGCGGATGTCCCGAGGAAAAAGCAAAAGGAGAATAATTAGCGTAGCTGCTGTTCATAACTTTAAGCAAAGATAGTCATAATGAGCAATTGATCTGATATGAGATGCATTATGTGAATGCTTGGGAAACAAACACGTCAGATGTTGTTATAGAAAAATATGCTCAAATTCGCTGCAGAATATTTTGGAGACTTTGGCCACTCATACCAGCCTCATACTCCTCTGCCACCTCAGAAAACACAGTTACACGTTATCATGTTGTAAATAAGACAACATCTGTATTGCAAACCCCTCCATGTTGTTGTTGTTGGCCTGTTTATGTCAGCTAACACAACGTCATTGCCATAGAAAAAAAATAATGTAAGAGCGCCACGGGACACACAAATCAGACCCGAAGAGTTGTGGTCCACAGTGTGGACAGTCAATCATTTCGATCAGATTCCAGTGGGATACACAAATAATCAGATTTGGGCTGACAGTGTGAACATAGCCTGAGTTTAGTCATTTATATTTACTAAACAGCATTGAAACTAGTAGCAGTAGTAACTAGTACTTTTCAAATCACTCACTCAGTGACTTTTTACAAATTTGATAAGGATTTTTAAATAAAAAAATAGTTCTAAGCACTTTGTTTTTGTGATTTGTCCTGACAGTGATTATTTTTTTATTTTATGAATAAATAGGATAAGTTAATATTACAAACTTCGCATTTATATTGGATTTATTGGATTTATTGTTACTGTGTGTGTGGACGAATGTGTTTGTCCATTTTTGATCCAGGAAAAACCCTGAGGAACTGTCCATTTTAAAATATTAGTTGTACCGTTGTGAGTCTTTTATATTGAAGTCATTATGTAAAGCTGTTTTTGCACTGATGCCAGGAAAATGTTATAATCTTATCACTCCATCAGCCATTTATATCAGTATTTCATTCACTGGAATCCTAAATAGACATTAAGACATGGTTATTCAATATATTGTACAATTTTAATTAATTTATTATTTAATTATGTGTTATTTTATTGAATTTTTTCCATCAAACATTACTATATTGTCATAAATACCTCTACCATTAAAAAGGCTCATTTGGTCCTACTCGTCACCCCTATATAAAAGTACATATATATGTTTTTATAGTCAAACATGATAGTCCTTTGAGTATTCATTTCATCAAATTGATCCTTCGCAAACAGTTTGATTGACAGGCGATCTGACCAATCATAACCCCGAATCCACCATTTTGTCCGACAAAGCAGTCAGGGGAGTTAGTAGATTAACGTTGGTGAACTTGAGCTACAAAAATGTTCAGTTTTCTTTTGATGTAAAGTGGTGATTTCTAAGTGATTTCACTTTTTAATTAGTCTTCCCATCAGCGGCATCATTTTGTTCATTCAGACTGATTCACGAATGTGGAACACGCACGAAAAACGAGGTGGGATTTATCACACTAACCGATCACAGAACGATGGAGGCATCGCCTCCTCTCACGTGACTTTCCCCCATTCAGACACGAACTCCCGCTGTACGTTTACCCGCTGGTGTCGCTGTTGGACAGTTTTACATCAGTGATTTATACACTTTTTAATGTCGTATTTTGTAATATTTGCATTTTGAAATATGGATTATTTTCTCATCCAATGGAAACGCCCCTGCTTTGTGGGTATTTGTAAGGTTGCAATTTTGTCTGCAGCTGCAGTTTTTCTCAGCATGAGTTAGTTTGACTGAAAAAAATCTGTTGAGCATGAATGATGAATGGAAAAGCTCTGAAAGTTAGACGAATGTGCAATAACACAACACCTGGATGCCATACTTGCAAGTCTTCATGTCTTTATGAATACGTGTCCATATTATGCACATATGCCTGCTTGTTTTCAACAATAAACAGCAGGTTTTTAGTGATGCAAATCATATTTCACCTCATGTATTTTCATTATACTTGTAGTATTTGCCGATAACCATCAGTTGATGTTCCCAACACAACGTTAAAGCAAACATTTCTGTTCAAGCTGTCCAAATATCTATATATGAAGAAGTATGGCTTTTACAAATAAGGTATTAAATCGTGCCTAAAGCTCTTCAGCTGTTATTGCTCTGGTAAGGACGTGTCCACTTCACATGACTTGACAAACTCAGTCAACAATATTTGTAAATAATGAGAAATTATCTGCCTCTAATGCTTCTAAAATAAGTCAAGGGACACCAAAGCATGTTTGTGGAAAAACCTTTTCACCCTCTTTTCTCTTTTGTGTAAATGTCGAAGGTCAAGCCTCTGTAAAGCCAACTGTTTAAATGCATAAAGAATTCTTTCAAAAAGAATCTAATGAATATAGTGCCCTTTCAGTCTTGGCAATTGCATACAGTCTTCTCAGATAATCGTGCAACATTCTCATGTCAACAATATTTTTGATTCAAAAAAAAAAAAATCTGAATTTCAAAAATAACAGTGAGGTTTATTTTATGTCTCAGAAACAAAGACATAAGTGTCATCGTCCAGCTGGAGTCCGTAAAGTGTTTCACGTAGGCGCGTACAGACGGCACGCACTAATAATAAATATTACTCATGACACAAATCTTCCAGACCTTTGAAATCTTCACATGAACTTTGGCTCGTGAACTTGCCGTTTTAGTTCTTGTCTTTGTGTGTAAAAACAATGTCCTTTTCAAAAGGAGTTTAGTGAACCACGGTCACAAGTTCAGCCGTTACCAACATACCGTAGTTCAACAAATCAATGTTTCCTGAAAAACATTCTTCCAACGGTCATTCACAAACAGCAAATTCTGTGGTTCAAACTACAGTTCTCAACCGCACTGCTTCTTGTTATACTATAGACACTGTACTAACTATAATTTACTACCTGCCGACTAACTCACATTAATTAGCATTGACATGTCAACTAACTCTCATTAGAGAAGTAGTAGACTGTTAGGATTCAGGTTAGTGTTATTAGTTGACAGGGTTGGGGAGTAACGAAATACAAGTAACTTAGTTATGTATTTCAAATACAAAATTTGAGTGACTGTATTTCATTACAGTTACATTTTAAATGGGTGGTAATCAGATTACAGTTACATCTGAAAAGTGTTTTAGATTACCAAAGTGATTACTTTGAATTTTAATGTCATTTAAACAGCGATTGGTGATTCTCTGACTCTGACCGTCTGAAAAAGTTTCATGTTTTCCACTGTTTTCATGTTTTGTGATAGTTGTTTGTGAGTCATTTTATAATTCACTCGTCACTGCAACTTTTTAGTTTTTTTCCCCTCACAATTGTGAGTTTGCATTTCACAATTCTGACTTCTTTTTCTCAGAATTGCGAGATTTAAACTCACAATTGCAAGTTATAAAGTCAGAATTGGGAGATTTAAACTTGCAATACTGACTTTTTTTCTTGCAATTGTGAATTTAGTATGAGTTTATATCTCATAATTCTGACTTTTCTCAATATTGTGAGTTTATATCTCATAATTCTGACTTTTCTCATTATTGTGAGTTTATATCTCATAATTCTGACTTTATAACTCACAATTGCAACTTTATATCACGCAATTCTGAGGGAAAAAGTCAGAATTGTGAGATAAAAACTTGCAATGACCTTTTTTGTGTTTGTTCCACACTTATTAGTATTCCAAAGTATTCTAAAGTATTTAGATTAAGTTACTAAACTTGAGTAATGTAACGAAATACGTTACAAATGACTTTTTAAAGCATGCATTTTGTAATCTGTAGTGAAATACATTTTAAAAGTAACCCACCCAGCCCTGTTAGATGACATACATTATTTCTAGCCAGTAGAATGTCTTTTGGGAGCCTCAAAATAAAGTGTTAGCAGGACAGTCTACTGATACTCTAATGAGAGTTCGTTGACATGTAGTCGCAAAGTTACTTATAGTTAGTGTAATGTCTAAAGTAATAGTTTTACCAATAGATCAAGCAAACTAACATGCAGTACAATCTATCATCCTACATATGCAAATTTAAAATGAAAGCACCTTTCTGAAGATTGCGTGAGTGTGATACGAGCCGAAGTATGATGTAAGAGGGAATATGCAACTGAATCAAACATCTGAAAATAAAGCAAAAAAACAGAGAACCCAGATGCCATGATCGTTATTAACAGTAATAATCCAAAATTAATTCAATCTCAAACTCATTTACTGGCGAAAGTTATTACTTCACCACTTGCAGCTTTTCTCTTGATTCGAATCATAATGTAACATTATTGAAAAAAATTATTCTTTTTCAGTAGTACAAAAATTGCTACATTTTTGACAAAACGTAGTCTAATTTTTATAGTTATAATTGTGATTTCATCATATGTAGATATGAATCGCGTGATTTCTTTCCACCGAACGGTTCAGCGGAAATCCCTGCGCTGCAACCAATTTCATTGGCTGAGGCTACAGTGGCGGGAAGGTTTAGGGATCAGGGTTGGGTGTAGGCAATCGTTGACATGACCAATGAAATGTTTCGAATCGGCTCCGCTGAACTGGTTTGGGGGGGGGGGATATGCATATGAATCCCACTGGAAAAACTTGTGAAAAGATGTCTTTTAGTTCGTCAAATAGCATATAATGGAGCACTGCAGCCATCTACTGGTTAAAGTGATCATTTTTTTTACTTTTAACTGCATTGTCCATGTTATTCGCATGAATGAAGTCAGAAATGCGGGTGAATTTTAGCTAGAAAGCTGTTTTTGTATAAAAACCTGGAGGCATTTTTTTAAAAAAAAAATATTGTTAATCCTCCAAAAGCTGCACAAATATGGAGTAAAAACATTAATAAACTATGAAAAAAAATAATAATAATAATAAAAAAAACAAAATAAGTTACAAAATAATTGGGGGACCCCAAACGAACAGCACATAAGGGTTAAAATAGCTGTGAATGTTATTCAAGCTGCACAATATGTTCATATGGTCTTCATCTAAAGCCATTCAATATGTACGAAACTTAGATTATTCATGTCTGCCATCACAAAGTTCACAACAAATCATTTTTGAGGCTCACGGTAGTTTCAATAAAAGCACATTTTGGACTTCGAAGGACTGAGAGTTATAATTAAGTGGGGAAAGATCATAAGCTGTGATCTTTTTGGTTACACTTTATTTTAAGGTGTCTTTGTTACACTGTTATTATGCATTAAAGTACTGAATAATATTAAGTAACTACATGTACTTACTCTAGGTTTAAGATTGGGGTTTAGGGTTAGTTGCATGTAATTATGCCAAATTTATAGTTATTACTACAGTAACTACATGTAACAATGACACTGTAAAATAAAGTGTTACTTCTTTTTTTTCTTTTAGTTTGATCTTGATATTCATTTGCATGACCGTGGGTCAGACTAATACAAGACTCTTTCTTTATTGAAGGGTGTCCCGGGTTCTAGAGGAAATCCTGGCATTCAAGGCTCTCCCGGCATGGAGGTATGAGTGAAAATGTCAGAAATGGACTTCAAACTTCATGCTACACTTGATGATGCTACTTTTCTGTCTCTGTCTGATCAGGGCCCACACGGAGCTGATGGACATAAGGGGGAAAAGGGAAGTGCCGGGGAAGCAGTAAGGAGCTATGAATTTATGTACTATTTTCATTAAAGCAAGACATTTAGTCATCATGTTTTCACATTTGCAGGAATAAAATTAAATAAAATCTACTTCAAAAATAAATCTGCATCATTTCAGGTTGAATTGCTTCAGTTGTTGTGCTGTTGACTCACATTGTTCCTACGTCAGTGATCAGATGCAACTGCAAAAAGCTTCACTGGCCAATTTATTCACACTGTTTTGGCCCATGCAGGCTCAAAATGTCCAGCTAACGTTTGACTGATCATAGCATTAGCACATGGGAAAGTGTGAGTACTAGTCGGGTAAAGCCATCGCTCTATCATTCTGACTGGATTATAAAAGCAGACTTGTATTAGCAACAATATATTGTAATTTTTTAAAGAATTTTAATCAATAAATAGCGTCTAGTGTGTGTTTAATGTGTGGTGACAGATCGCTGTAGCTCCTCGTGAAGCGATCATCTCTTCATACTAGTTCATTTATAGCATCAAATAAACATGAATGAACATCAGAAGGAATGTTGTTTCAAGACGTGATTCAAGTTCACCAACGTTAATCTACTAACTCCCCTGACTGCTTTGACGGACAAAATGGTGGATTCTGGGTTATGATTGGTCAGATCGCCTGTCAATCAAACTGTCGGCGAAGGGGCAATTGCGGCAAAGAATATTGAAAACCAAAGAACCATTTACAGGATCATCACGAACTTCAGCGAAGTTCAGCTGCAATGAAGAAGGTTTCAGGACATCCAGCAAGCTCCAGAAGTTCTCCTTCTGAAGATATAGCTACGGAATCGCGTAACTACCAGTGCAGAGCGTGATCAGTACCGGCAGCAGGAGGGAGTGATACAGTGAGGCCAAGACTTTTGGACAGAGGCCTGGTGTCAAGAGGGGCAGCAAAGAAGCCGCTTCTTCCCAAGAAAAACATCCAGAACAGACTGAAATTCTGCAGGAAGTACAAGGAATGGACAGCAGAAGAACTTTTTTTTCTCTCTGATGAAGCCCCCTTCTGACCGTTATATCTGTAAAAAATGGATTGTCTGGAGAAGAAAAGGCAAATGCTACTATGCTACTACTACTCCGCTGTCATTCCAAGAGTGAAGCATCCGGAGACCATCAATGTGCGGCGTTGCTTTCTCTGGCAAGCAGTGGCTCTCCCACAATTCTGCCACGAATAAAGAATGGCATCAACACATCCTGGAAGAGCAACAACAATCCAGGAGCATTTTTTCAGATGACCCATGCATTTTCCAGCATGATGGAGCACCATGTAACAACGCAAGAGTGATAATGAAGTGGCGGGGAGAACATTACATTGAAATTATCTAAATCTTGATCCCATAGCAATCCTGTGGTCAATCCTCAAAAGTTGAGTGGACGAGCAGAAGTCTCCGAGCGCTGATAAGATGGACATCAGTCAGAAGTTGATATCCAACATGCCAGAGTGAACTGCAGAAGTTATGAAGACAGTGGCTTTTTGCATATATTGAATGTTTTTGCCAATAAAAGCCTTCAAAACTCATGAAATGCTTATTATTTTCAAGTATAGAAACGTGTGTGTAATAATCTTCAAATTCTGAAGCAGCAAACTTTGCGAAACAAAATTTGCCACTGCTCTTTACAATGGCTGTACAACCTTTTTGCAGAATTTACTGAAATTATTTTTTCAGTCTGTGTGTGTTTGTCTTTAGGGTGAGAGCGGCATCCCAGGTTTACCCGGGCCACCTGGAAAACCAGGAGAAAAGGTCAGTTTTGAAAATAAGTGTTAATAGATGTGTAGTAAACAATATATTTGGCATTTGCCGCTTTATCGCTGAGAGTAAAATAACTGCTACATCTTTCAATTTGCATTTTCCAAGATGCCTTCATAATTCTTAAAATTGACTATAATCAGGCACATATGGAAGCTGGTTTTATTTACATTTTCTGCAGATTTTGGAGGATAATCGGTGAGGCATCTTTGGGGGAAATCCTGTGGAATTGATTTAGAGTGTGCTAAATGTAGCTTTAGGTACTACACTCTTAATTCCAGCTCAAGGACGATCAAATTCGAAAAAACATGAAATAATTCAACATATAAGGAGTGGAAATTCTAATTCCATGTGGACCTGGCCATTATCTTTAGAGATGGTAGTTTACTTATTACATGCCATGTTACAATAAAACACAGGTCATACATGCACATTTTGCATTTGAAGTAATTGTCCATTAACTATTGAATTAATTCAGAATTTGTTTAATGTTTAATGTGCTTCAGTGGTTCCCAAACACGTTTAGCAAATTACCACAGGCATAATTACATGAATCATAATAATGCAAAACAATAATGCTGTCCTTTACTGTACAAATATGGTGCTGGACAGTATGAGATGATAATATCACTGTAATTTGATCATTTTGAAATGTTATGAGGGATATGGTACATATTAATGTGCAGCAATGAATTCGAAACACAAGATTCGTGAAAGTTTGGAAGCTTCATGAAGCAGTGTTTCGAATTCGCCCGTCACTAAAAACAGCCCCAAAGTGAGGATTATTTTCTGCTATTTTCAATTTTTTGCATGCAGACCTCATGATGTTTGGGAGCAGTGCTTTAGCTTTTTTATGTTTATTTGCACGTTATGATTTACTGGCACTTTTGTTATGTGTGGATTGTCCTATTAATGTGGTTATGTTCGGGAACTGCAGTGGGCCAAAAGTATTTGGATCCTTATTGTAATGTAAGACTCTAGCATTAGATAACAAGGCAAGTAGGATTTATTTTAAAGAAAGATGGCTCGAGTACATAAGGGAAAAAAAGGCTCATGGTTTAAATGATAAAACAGTAGATATACAAAGTTTTGTGTAACGCATACAAAGAAGAACAGTTTGAGGGGATGTTCACAGATGCCAAATTGTTTGTAGTGACATTAATATATTTTTAAGCGTGATTTAAAAATGTCCAAATATATATATATATATATATATATATATATATATGTAACTTTGTGTACCGGTTTGAACTCAATTTTGAATTAAAGGCACAATATGTAAGATTTTTAGATTCAAATATTCAAAAACCATTAGAACAGTATATATTTTTTGACTTGTGTACTTGGATTATCCCAAACATTTCCAACAATTTTTAAATCCAGAGAAATTAGCTATTTTAACCAGGACACAAACCGTGTCATTTCGTCCCCAGTCAGTGACGTCATATCAGCGTTACCCTCAATTTCCGGTTTTACTTCTGTAGAAACCATGGAAACACCAAAGACATACATTTAATATATTACATGTTTTATTAGACAGGTGAGCAACTATTTGGATACATTTATCGACAGAAAACTAATCATTGTTATGTAGCGCAACACGGTTTCTCTTATTGTTTGAATCGCTTGTTTTCTTGATTTACCACGAGTACCATGTTTTTACCATGCCTCAGAGACAACACAGTTTTGTCAAGCGCCTAACATAACATTAACAGAAAGAGCTTTTTCCATCATACAATATTTTTTATTTTTTTAATTAATTGCATGTCATTTAGCTAAACAAGTCATCCAGTCGTCCATATCATATTCTAATATCTAGCTTATTGAAACGTGCAACAAATCTCTTACACCAGCCACAGAGCGAACATGCAGAGTAACATTATAACACACTCAAACGTATTTAGTATGATTGTTTTAATCATGTAAAACAGCGCTGTGTTACCCCACATTCACAACGAAAAGAGTGGAAGTGGCCGACTGCAGCATAAGCATAATAAAAGCTCCGCTGGACTCCCACGGCTCTCGGCCCGCCCTACTTCATACCACATTTCGTTAATAAAACTTGGAATACGTTAGCTCATCCATGAACATGAGTCCCGTCAGATTGCTGTCCATTGGCTGTGGAGGTGAAGACGACCTTGAATCCACACTAATTTTCTTCATCATCAAGCTACGCATTTGTTTTGAATAAGTGACCTCTAGTGGTTAAAATTACCTATTGTGCCTTTAAGTTCACCCGAATCATTTATTTTCATATATTTTCACTGAAAATGAACATTTCAGATTACACTGTGTTTTCTCTCTAGGGATCTGCTGGTCATCAAGGCATTCAAGGACCACCAGGCAAAGATGGGCAAATGGTATGGATACTTTCCTCTTAAATATCTAACTCCATCCAGAGCATAGAGCTTCCACTCTTTTATTTACAGCTTTTAAAGACAGTTTTCTTTTGGCATGAAAATTTGCTCTAGACATTCAGGAAAAATGTGGTCAATGCTTCTCCATGTCATCGCCTGACCCATAATGCTTTGTGGTCTTGTTTATGTAAACTTCGGATTTGTATTATGCCTCAGCTCTGTAGTCCTCTTCATATCTACATTTACATTTTTACATTTAGTCATTTAGCAGACGCTTTTATCCAAAACTTTCAATTCCAGCCAGCATGGGAATCGAACCAGCAACCTTCAGGTTAAAAGCCAGACTCCCTCACCATTAGACCACGACTACCAGCGGGATCTTGATGTATTAAATGTTTAGGGAGATGCTGGAATGGATAAATATAATATGATCTTTACCAAAACAAACCTGTTAATGACTCGAACAGCATTGCAACCTCATCCGTTTGTTGAGCTCCAATACTTTTTCTGCATTAACCGACACACTGTCTATCTTAGGGAGAAAAAGGGAGTAGAGGCCTTGCTGGTCCACCTGGATATCCAGGAGAGCCTGTATGTATTTCACTCAATCATTTCTCCGCTTGATTTTTGTATGTGGTCAGTAATTATGCTTTAATATCTTTGTGTGTGTGTGTTTATCAAGGGGGCACTTGGCAGGGACGGAAAAGATGGAATTCCGGGAGGAACTGGTCTAAAGGTGCGTACTGATCTAGTTCTTCTCTCTGTAAAAAACTAAAGTTTATTGGCTTCCTTGAACTGTGAACATGGACCACTGAGAATATTTGGCAAGTCCACTTCGAGGAGGCTACGCAAGATGCCGTATTATTTGACAGAATTGCATGAAAAAATATGCTAGTACAGAATATCCATATGGAAAGCCATAAAAGGTTTGCACCATCGTTTCCTCTTTCATGCTGATCTACACTGTCTTTTTCCAGGCGTACAGATGGCTTTTATTAAACCAAGCTGTTCGTCAACATCTTGCTGGTTGTCTATATGATAAATCCTGGATTATATGCTTGGTTTCAGATCTTCTTTAAACATGCACTACTCCATTAAAGTTGAGCCAGAGAAAAGCAATATAGGCATACTGGGCAGCGTATCAGTGTATAATCATAATTATAATCATTATGTTGACTTACACACCTTCGCGTCTATCATATCCTTTGCTTTAAATGGATAGTTCACCCAAAAATTTAAATTATTCCATAATTTACTCACCCTCAACCAAACTCAATTGGAGTTGTATATTAAAAAACATTCTGGTTCTTCCAAGTAGTACATAGTAACTGAGATTTTGAAGCCCCAAAAAGTGCATCCATCCATCATAAAAGTAATCCATACAACTCAAGGGGGTTAATAAAGGCCTTCTGAAGTGAAGTGATGCGTTTTTGTAAGAAAAATATCCATATTTATAACTTAAATATAAACTAGAATATTAGCTAGATTCACTGTCTTCCGTACGCGAGTCGATTCCAGCGGAAGAGTGAAGTTTGATCCGACACATGACGTATTAACAAACAAGGAAGTGCAGAGGAGAGAGCAAAACAAAACACTGGTCACGAATTAGAAGTTTAAAATGAGAATTTGTAAAGAGAAATGTGGGAGGAGCTTGAGTTTGTTTCCCAGTCCTATTTGTTTGAACCGCGAGAGGCGTCTAAGCTTATGCTACACCTTCATCCTGCACCATACACCGGAACTCGACTCTTTCGTGAACGCTCGGACGGATGTTTCCGGAAGCTAGTAATTACAGTTTATAAAGTTATAATTATAACTTATAAGTTATAATATCTCACAAAAACGCATCGCTTCACTTCAGAAGGCCTTTAAAAATCCCCTGGAGCTGTAAGATATTACTTTTATGATGGATGGATGTGCTTCAAAATCTGTGACAATTCACTCTCATTATAAAGCTTGAAAAACCCAGGATATTGTTTAATATAACGGCAGTTGTGTTTGGCTGAAAGTCATAAACGCATATAATGGCTTGACGGCGAGTAAATTATGTGATAATTTTCAATTTTTGGGTGAACTATCCCTTTAAGATACGTCAATAATGTTTTGCAGTGCCTTGTTCTCAAAGTCATGAGACGGCAATATCTTGCATATCTGCGAAACACACTGGTGCTTGATTTTATTCCCAGCAGATTCAGTGGAATGCCATTTTTTCCCGCATCTTGTTTTTAATAAATGTGAAATGGAATGTTCTCAGTATTGTGTGCATGTGTTATTTACATGAACAATTATTGCACCCAAATTCTGAAGTGGGCAAGTTAAATGTATGTATTGTCTGCATCACCAAACAGAAATGCAAAAATAATGATTACTTTCCAATACATTTTGAGCACTCATATCCACTCGTAGCCCCACTCAAATAAAGAGTTGAACTTTTAATTCTAACTATGTGTTCTTTGTCTCTTCAGGGAGATCCAGGACCTCCTGGAATTCCTGGAGTGGATGGAAGAGAGGGACATCCTGTGAGTATATCTTAAAACAGCTAAGATCATTGCCAGGTGTTTTAGTGGGTGGACAGCATTGAAGTGCAAGCTGTTGAATAATACCAGACAGCATTTGAGCGTAGGAACTTGTGAGAAATACAACTTTTTTACGGCATCTAATACAATGTTCCAGTTTGGCTGACTGAATTGACATGATTTGAAGTGTAATTGGTGGTTAAGGCTTTGCACCTGGACTGGGCAGAAGAAGATTTCGATGTAGCCTGAGAAAAACTGTGAGTGACTCAGCAATGCAGTTCAGCAGACTAGCGCTGGCAGCTGAACTCTTCTTTAGAGAAATAGGTCTAAGAGCCATAGTTTTGTGGCTCTACTGGGAGAAGGTTTAGAGTATAATGAAAGTCTACTTGCTGGAGCCATCTAGCTAGTCTTGGGACAAAGAGCAAACACACTAAATTTATACAATACATTGTCTCTCATTTTTGATAATCTAGGATCCAGTTTTAGGATTCAGGATGCAGATTTTTACATTAAACATCAAGTGTTTAACCCCAAAAATTGATCATACAAAAATAACTGTCCTTAAAAACAGACTTGAAATTGTCATGGGAGCATTTAATAAATCCAAGAATGATGCGTGATGCGGGATGAAAATAGAGACAAATACCCCATTCAGACGTGACACAAATGCTCATATTGCTGCGTTCACGGCATGTCGTAATGTCTTGAGATGACAACACGTGACATTCTAATAGGAGCTGTTCATGTCCACGGACTGGAAATTAAGCATTTCTATGGCAACAATATCCTAAATGAATCTTCAGAGGTCATGTGGTACAGCGGTCACGTGGTACAGGTAGGAGCTCACAGTAAGTTCCCAGCTATGAGCTCTAAGAGAATGTGGACGGTTTTTACAAGTTGAAATTTTGTAATTACAACATGGCGTGAACGCACCTTCTTTCCAAATTCAAGAATTTCAAAGGGCTTAAGGTGTGTTCACCACTGGCTTACAATCAAACATGGCTGCTTAGATAGTAGAAAGGCGAGGAAAAAAACATTTAAATTGGTGCTACCTGATTTGAGGGAAAAAAGCTGTTGTCTTCCGTTTTGCCAATTGGGTAGGAAAACTTCAACACCCATAATGCACTGGGCATACTGCCGTCCAAGGCCACTCCCACTGGTCTGTTGTGCTTACCAGAGTCAAATACAGTAGGAAATACTTCTTAGCAAACTTTTAGTCATAATAGTGTCAACTTGTGTTGTTCCTGGGTGCGAGAACTTAGAGTAAACGTTCAGCGTTTGAGTTACTTTCGGTTCCAGTTAAGGATTCAAAGCGTTGGATCCGCGATAAAGGCTGCGAAGAATCGTAAATGCCGAGAGAGCCACAAACATGGTGATCACATAGTGTTTTAGGCCAAACGAAGGGTAGAAACTGTCGTTTTCAAGAAAACCCTAGAACTGTCAAAAGGAAAACACGTAAAAGTGCAAAACACGTAATTCGGCGGACTTTTGCTGACAAATAAACGTGATTTTCTCGAACCAGAATGAATAAACATTCAGTACGTTTACATGGACAACAATATCATCCCAATTAATACAATACTCTAATACAGTGATTTCAGATCACTTTAAACCGGCTAAAGTTATACTCAAAGTAAACAAATCAAATTTGTTTCTATTTTAGTCTCATTATCAAAGTGCATTATAGACAAATACACACCTCAATCGCACTGTTTTCACTGAATTTTGCGACAGGTCAACCGTTTGACAGCAAACAAGAGAACATGGCTACAAAAAAGGCAAAAATCATTTACATTTACATTTCATTTGGCAGACACTTTCATGCAAAGCGACTTACAAGGGGAACAATTAGGGCTCAGGTGTCTTGCTCAAGGGCACTTTAGTCATGGTATCAAAGGTGGAGAGAGTGCTGTTCATTTCCAATCCCCACCTTCAATTCCTGCCAGCGTGGGAATCAAACCAGCAACCTTCAGGTTACAAGCAAGACTCCCTCACCATTAGGTCACGACTACCCAAAACAAATTCCAAATCAAATTCCACATCAAATTCCAAATCAAATTCCACATCAAATTCCACATCAAATTCCAAATCAAATTCCAAATCAAATTCCACATCAAATTCCAAATCAAATTCCAAATCAAATTCCAAATCAAATTCCAAATCAAATTCCACATCAAATTCAAATTCAAATTCCAAATCAAATTCCACATCAAATTCCAAATCAAATTCCAAATCAAATTCCAAATCAAATTCCACATCAAATTCCACATCAAATTCCAAATCAAATTCCACATCAAATTCCAAATCAAATTCAAATTCAAATTCCACATCAAATTCCACATCAAATTCCAAATCAAATTCCACATCAAATTCCACATCAAATTCCCCTCATCTCGTCTCTCATCGAGTACCACTGTGTTTGTCGTGAAGGCATGAATGAAATGTTGCTGAATAGCACGTATAGCATGACAAATAATTAACTGCCGTAAAATTAAAAATGAAACACCCAAAACTTTATATGCTATCACAACAAAGACGAACTGTGTGTTGATACTCCTAGAGGAACGTCAGACCGCGTGGCACAGGGACATAATGACGTGTGCCATTAATCGATCTATGTTCTATAACATGTAAAACAGGAACATGAAAGGAGTAAACTCATGTAAACATCTTCATCAGAATATTGTTTTATTCAGAATAAGGTCAATAATCAGATTACTGCTGTCCATGTAAACATAGTCAGTGTTCATTTACATATACTACTGACATTGTAACAATACAAAGCAGGTCGAAAAATTACGCTTTAAGTACAGTAATAATTTACATTTGCTCAAATACTTTACACCACGGCTAATAATATAGCTAACACCTGCCACAGTGATTGTTTTAATTAAAGGCTGGGGATTATATGTGCAAACGTGCAAAAATGATGTCTGCATAAGTCTGCATTTTATGAAATGAAATTGAATTAGTTTTACACCCCATGCACAACTACAGTACATCTCACAAAATCGTATATGTATAAAATAAATAAATGTTTAATAATATATTTGGGGATGTCAGTTCTGCTTTGGCCACTACTGTACAGTAAAGTGAGATTCTATTCCAATTAATTCAGTTCAATTAATTGACTTTCAGTTTAATTTTAGTACTTAATTGGCAGTGCAGAAATATATTGCCAAAGCATGGGCTTTGTATGGGTCCGCAGTAATGGCAGCACTGGGACGGGGATTGTGCTCAACTAGTTTGGAAAAAAAAAAATCGTGCACTATATATGCATTAACACTCATTGTTTTAGTTTAGCTTTTACCTCTTGTGCTATACTTTTCCAAGGTCATTTTCAGTTATGTGAGAATTAATGTACTCCAAGCAATGGAAGGTACTTTTTGCAACAAGTTTCCATGTTCTTTTACTGGTCCCTGCAGAGCAGACTCAGACCAAACATCTGCTTCCGCTTATCGTGGAAAATGCACCAAGGTGCCTTTGTTGGATATGCTAAAATTGTAAAACATTGTTTATTTTGCTGTTCATTCATAAACCACCAACTGTTGCTTTCCTATTCGGCCTCTCAAGAGGCTATTTAAATGATTACTGTAGTCCTTAAACAATGAATCATAAACATGCAATGGCCCCAAAAGAATGATAAAAATTGGTAACACTTATTGTTGGTTCATGATATGTTACGCATTAACTAACTGAATCTTACTGGAAATGGTTACCAGATAAACATTTACTCACTGAACCCTCATGCACTGTTCGATTTCTGGCGACAATTATATCTTAGTTTAAACCTAAAGTAATCTTGACAAATGATGTATCATTTAAAAGCTTTCAGAGTCTAGTATTCATATATAGTGAATGATGGTGACTGATTTTCAAAAGAAATGACGATAAATAGTGATGGATTCTTCATTTGTGATGTGGTGTTTGACTATAAAACATGCTCTGATCCTTTCCGTTTGATGTGTTTTAGGCATTGAATTCAAATCAAATATTAATATCACTGCACAAAGTACTTCTGAATAGGATGACTACGTCATACATATTTTCAGTAGTGTGGAAAAATATGGTTCAGATTAGATTTGGGTCTGTACGATTGCTTTCGAATGGCTGTCTTAATGGGTCAAATTGACCCACGAACAGTAAGAACGTATAAAATTTCTGTCCGCACATTTCACAACACATCAGCGTGTTGAAACTTTGCATGCGTGTTCATGAGCATAAATGAGAAAAAGTCACAAAATTTCAAGAAAAACAGGTTAGATAGTATTTCAGATAAAAGAAATGATAGCTCCTTTTTACCATATGTGGCTGACGAAATATTTTTCCGTATCGAAATAAGTGAGGAAAAATCCGACAAATCAAAGCGGGTCAGATTGACCTGCAACAGTACATGAGGGTTTAATTAGATTTCATAGCATTCGATGACAAAATATCAAACTTAAAAAAAAAATGACAACCCTTTACACACACATTGGCAATAGTCTTTTGGCTAGTCATTTTACTTTTGTGTGTGTGCTTGCCAGACTAAGATGGCAGTGGCTTCTGCTTAGTCTTAAAGGCTTTATTTCCAAACTAACTCTGTCATTTTGACAGGAATATCTCTTTGCGTACGTGTGAGAGAAAGAAGTAGAGAGTGTGTTGTTAGCTAATGCTGCCTAATATGGACCGTTTCCACTGCGTGACGCTAGAACTTTTCTCTGAACTTACTTTTCTGAGTAGTTTTTACAGTTCCCCTCAAGTTCACACAGGTGTCCTAAAAGTGTCCAAAAGTTAGTTTGAAACATTTGAAAAGACTGTGATAAGTGTCTTAATAGCTTTAAAATAAGTGGCACTTGTTGTTTAATGCAATGACAATTTTAACAGTGTCTTGTGATTCCAAATACGTTTGGAGCCCCTCCACTGTATATGTTATATTTTCCCTCTGTGGGTATTAATGCCCTGCTCAAGAAGTGCCTGCCAATAACAATTTACAGCATCAACATTTGTGGTACTTGCGTCTAAACATTGTACTTGGCAATAGTTGCTTAAAACGTTTACGCATTGACTCTTGTTTCACTTCAGTAAGATGATGTTCAGAAGGTACTTTCAGAATCCTGGCAGATGAAATTAAGACAGCTGTTTTCTCAAGATGTATAGCAGGGGTCATGTGTGTTCTGCCCGTCATTAGAACGGCTGTATCTGAGGCATTGCATTACATTTTCATCAACTTACAGGTTATGCACAGTCACATCAAGTCACCTTTATTTATATAGCACTTTTTACAATGCAAACTGTGTCAAAGCAGCTTTACAGTAATAATTGGCAAATAATTTTTGGCTGCAAGCCAAATTTTTGCACAACAGCTCTTAAGAAAATGGTGCCATTGTCCAGCTTAAATAAATTCAGTATTGATTCATTCCATTGTAAAAATCACATTTTTTTCTCTCTCAACCATCCGAGGCTTTTTGGGGGCCTTAACATGCTCAAAAACTCTTGAAAATTGGCTCACACATTTGAGCCATGACACTATATCACTATTTGGACAGGACTAGTTTTCTAAATGTCTTTAGAGTTACAATTATTAATACCTGACACCCGTGATTTCATTCAAGACTAACATCTCTGTTTTTTTTACAGAGAAGAGTGTGTGTTTTCTAGACATCGGCGTTACAAAAATGATGATGTTTGCGAACAGCAAGTACGATGCATATGTCTTTAATTTAATTAGTTGATATAATTAAAATTTATTAAAAAACCCTATTTAAGTAAAAACCCTATTTACACTCCATTTTTTATAAAAGTGGCTGTTTAAATAAACATATGTGAGCAGAAAAATTTAGACATGTACCTTACTATTACCCGAGAGACATTCGCATTAAGACTGAATTAATTTCTCAGAGTACTGTTGAATTTGCGCAAATAACAGTGGAATTTGCTGTGGGATTTTTGTAGAGGTTGTCTGAGAAAAACACATTTAATTTAAATGATCTCGTGGATGTGTCTGTTGTGGTTTGTGATCATATACAACTTCTGCAGTAAATGTGGTGTATTCAAATGACTTTGACATAGTCCTTTTATGTTTACCCGTTTTAAATGCACATTGCCCGCCGTGCACTGTTACCCTGAGTAACGAAAGTAACGAAATACAAGTAACTTAGTTACATATTTAAAATACAAAATCTCATTTGCATGTTTGGTAAATAAGGCATTGCTAGTCCTGATTTCAATAGTTCATTGGCTGCTAACATTGTCCTGATTATTTTTAAAAGGCTCATTCATTGCTGATTTTTTTTTTTTTGCACTGATACAAAAATAGAATGCAGAGCTTGAACTGCTGGCAAACTTCGAAGTGAAGGAAATGTTTTCTGCAGATTACATGGAAGCGCACATACATCATGAAGAGGAAGCATTCAAAGAGGAAATGTGCATGACCACAGAGATGCTTTAAAACGATAAAATGATGAATCTTGGCACATCTTGGCATGTTCTGCAGTTAAACTTAACTTTCCAAAGATCTAAAATGTTACGCTTTCTAAAAGCAGCAAACACAGCCATCAATCTGTGCAGTGGTCTGTGTTTTGAATTTTGAGGTACAGTTTGATGTTCTTTCTTTTTTTTTTGGTTCTTTTTGTATTATCGTGGACACCTGGCCAGTAAAACATAATACTAACACACTTTCCAGGGGAAATAGGCCAATCCGTGTCTATACCATAAAATCTGTCCCTACATGTTGCAAAATAACGTGGGAGTCAGTCCTAACAAGGTGCATGATTGTGTGTGAATGTGTCAGCTGGGAATACACAGAGAGTTCTCTCACCTGTGTCGATCGGGGGCTCGTCTGGGAACAGTGGTTTGTTTGCACTGTATTTTATTGGTGGGGCCACTTGCACTATTACATTTAAAGCATACTGTTACAGCATACAAATGTTGGCCCAATTTGGCAACACAATGAACTGAGTGGTGGCCAGATCATTACTCTCTAAGGTGTTCTGTGTGATTGCTTACATGTCGTATAACACGCTCTCACATTTATTTTGGGGGAGTAAAATTGATGTGGTTTCAACACCCAAAGTTCCACGCACGTGCAATGACGTAAAAATGCCATAATGACGCTTTTGTTGTTGCTGACGGAAATATTTTAATTCAAAAATTCTCTCTCATGGTCTGTGAAGTGGTGTAGGACGTTGTTTCTGTCCCTCATCTACAGATGGCTTGTTTTGGGTGCGTTTTTACGGCTTGGTAAATATAAGTAATGGCTTCATGTGCTCCTCGTCTTTTATTTATGTGAATATTAAGTCTGCTTTTTAAAGTAAATAAAAGAAGTAATGGGAAGAGCCTGGCTAGTATGCACAAACAGCGGGAAACTCTGAATATTTGTGCAGTGTGAGCATGTCAAAAGATCAGATTTGTTTTTATTCCGATTGAAACAAAAAGTCTCCATGTTCCTGGAGGCACACCAGCTGTACGCACCTCTCTTATCTTACTCATGTATTTCAGTCTCTACTAATGAGTTTAATCAGGTGCGTTTGATTAGGAAGAGTTTGAACGTGTGGTGTTGGTGTGTTTCCAGTGGCCAGTTGTTCAAAAAGTTTAATCTGGATCAGAATGATCTGGATTTGGAAATCTCATGTTTTGTTACCCAGGATCAGGTAATCCAGCTTACTTTTGTGCTGGTTTTTCAAAGCAAAATGGGATTGGATCACCCTGATCAAGATATACACTTTTTCAGATTGCTCTACGGAGGCTCTAAAGGGACATGTTGATAGAAAGAATATGAGATGGGAGGAAAAAAACATTTCAATGCTTCTTCTTTAATGCTTTTTCTCTCAGAAAAGTTTTGCGTAGCGTTCACCTGATAAACCTTTGACCGGTTCATCTATTGTGCCAATTAAGTTTACAAAGAGTGATAAAGAGGCACTTTGAAGTAAATACAATATTTTTGTTTAACTATTTGGGGATTATTGTATGGCAACAAAATCTTTTTTTTTTTTTTTTTTACAGTAGGTTACAGAAAAACTGAATATGTAGCCTAATGTCTGCTTCAAATTTATTACTTTAACGGTTAAACTAATCAAGAGCAAAATTAAAAAAAAAAAAAATGTGTGTATGTATATTATGTGATGAAACATTTTTTTCCCCAGTTTTAACGTTTTATTACATTTCTGTTTCTGAAATCCACCCTTCTGATGGGATCAGTTTAATCCATATTTTTTGGATCAAAGGTATCCCAATCAAACAACACAAACTGATTATTTTTTCCAGAATAAAACCAAGATTGGATTTTGTGATCTAATCTGATTTCAGAGTCCTTTTTTCCTTTTTAAAAATCCATTTTCCAGATTTGATCCAATCCGAATGCCGAAATCCGATCAGATTACTTTTGAACAACTGGCTCCACGAAAAAGGTTGGAAAACACTTATTTAAATCCTTGCCTAGGATTTAAATTTGCCTAAAAATAAAACGCAAGATTGAATAGCAATGTACTGCACAGTAGAGGTCACTTATTCAAAACAAAGACGTCGTGAATGAGCGTGGAATCATGGGAGTTGTCGTCTTCACCTCCACAGCCAATGGAAAGCAATCCGACAGGACTCATACGGAAACATAGCTCCACCCCTCTCGTACATATTCTGTTATTTCTTCAGATCAGCCCATAGAATTGCACTGTGTGAAATATCGACTGAACGGTATCTCAAAAAACCCAACCGCTCAATGAAAATAGGATACGCAAACTACATCTCTCAGTTGGATGAAGAAAACCAGTGCTTATAAAGTTGATGGATGATGATTGTAATGAAGGCAAAGAAAGATTATTACATTGACATACAGTAGTCGTACATTATTACTGATGGGCATTCAATTCAGTTTCCACACGTTCAGAATGTTTTTATTTTTCATTTGTATTTTGGTGTGTTTAATAATTCTGAATGGCTGTAAATAGTATGCACTTGTTTGCTGTGGCAGGTTGACTTGTGCTTATGCTCCTTCGAATGAGACTTTAAACCGAAGTCCTGGTCATAAAAATTCCAAGAATGTCCTTCAAAAAAGAGTAGCGGTGTAACCCCGACATCCTGGCTAAATTTGCCCATTGGCCTCCCAATCAATCATCCCCATATACTTCATCTGTAATGATGAGTGAGTCACCGGGTTTAGATCCAAACGCAGCTTTATTCAGAGACATAGTCAGACAGGCAATGGTCAACTCAATAGCGAACAGAAGTAGCAGGGAAAAGGCAGACTCGTAGTAATAATCCAGGCTGAGGTCAAACAGGCAGTCAGATAAACATCGATAACAGGAAACTGGCAGGATCAGGAAACAGGGAAACCAGACAGGGAAAACACGCTTGGAGTTGTAATACAAGGATTACCAATACTTCGCAGTGAAGGTGTGTGTGAGTGGTGCTTTTATAGTGAAGGATGTGAGTGTAATGAAATCTACGTAATGTGCTTCAGCTGGCTGGGGTGAACAGTGACTGGGTGAGAGGATTGTGGGAGATGTAGTTCGAGTGAGAGAGTCCATGGAATGAAAGGGCGACATTTGGTGGTGAGTGGATGCAAGATGATAGACTGGATTCATAACATCATCACTCCGTCTCCTCAGAGATGGTGTGTGGTGGGCGTTCTGGCGCAATATGGCTGCCGTTGCATCATCCAGGTGGATGCTGCACATTGTTGGTGGTCGAGGAGATTCCTTCCTTCCATATATAAAGCGCTTCGAGTACCCAGAAAAAAACCCATAAATGTAACAAATTATTATTTTAAACAAAAGCTGAATGACTTGTGCTGCTAAATGGCATGTAATTAATATTAATCTTGTATGGTGGAGAAAATGCTGTATTACTCACGGGAAATCGAGAAAACAAGGGATTCAAACAATATATGTTGAGCTATATTGTAATGAAGGGCGAGTCAGCGGATGAGATCCAATTGCAAGCTTTATTTACAAACGTGGTCAAACAGGCGATGGTCAGATACCAGCAAACAGGCAAACAGCAATTACAGGACAGAGTCGTAATAATGTCCGGGCAAACAAGATCGAGGCAGGCGGCAAGAGAGCAATAGTCCGATAATCCAAAGCAGGGGTAGCAGCAAACAATCGAAAACCGGGACAGACAGGCAGGAAACAGGACCAGGAAAACGAGACACGAGAATAACGCTCGGAAATGATAGGGGTCAGCAGATCAAGACTTTGCAGTTGGTGTGGTGTGAAAATGGTGCTTATAAGGGGTAGGTGATGTGTTTCAGGTGTGTGTGTAATCAATGATTGGTGAATGAGGTGCAGCTGGTGCGGTGATCAGTGAATGGCTACGGGGCTTCTGGGAAATGTAGTCCTTTATGAATGAATGAGCGTGAGAGTGTGTGAGTGAGTGAGAGAGTGAGTCCATGGTGAAGTGACCTCTAGTGTTTCTCACGGGCACTTCAGCTGACAAACATAACATATATAATAGATTAGATTTCGCTATATTTAAACATTGTTGGAAAAATTTGAATAATGCAAGTACCCAACAAAATATATATCATTGTTCTAGTGGTTTTTGGATATTTTAATCCAAAAATCTTACATAATGTGCCTTTAATAATAAGCAGTTATGACAAACTATTAAACTCATAAGCTGTCTTTTACAGGATGAGGTGCTTCAAGAATAATGTAAAATGTATTGTAAACGCATTCAATGTCATTTTCAAACTTCTTTGTTTAGCTCATTTGAGGAAAAACTATTAGACAAATGAAGCAGTTGCATAGACTTAATACACAGTTACATTAAAATACTACTAGTACTACTATAGTACTACTACAGTACTACTGTCACTAAAAAAAATTCCTAGTATGTGTAAACATACCTGGCAATAAAGCTCTTTCTGATTCTGATTCTGATTCTGATTCTAATGATAATAGTAGTAAAGTGGACACAATGAAAGATAATGGTTATTATTTGCAATTACCAACCCAAAGTTTATAGTTATTCATCAAATGCCAATTTGTGCACATTCATTTCTCTAAATAGCCAGGTCTATTTTGTAAAACAACAATATTACTCTTTATTTTATGTTTTTATATATTGTCGTAATGTTATATTCAATCCTAGCCCTTTAATTATTATAACAGGAAAGATAAAGTTGCAATACCTTGAGATTTAAATCTTAATCCTCCTACAGATTGTGTAGGTTTGCTGACCTGAAGTTATCTCCGGTGGAGCTGCTCCCTATATTACTGTAGTATCCAAATTTAACAATGTCCTGTTTAAACTATTACTTTCTCTGGCTGACAATGCTTCAAGATGCCAGGAGGGACGCATTTCATAAGTGATTAATCCAGACATCCTATGCATGTTAGCTTCATCAGAGGCCAAGAGAGCCCACACAGCACTGTGTTCACCATGTACCTCAGACTCGCACTAAATTCAGTAACAGGGCTTTCAAATGTACTCATAATGAATGTTATAAGTCTCCCGGGAATTTTCCTGATTTCTTTAATGAGTTCATTGTTAAACAAGAACTGAGAAAGTTTGTTTTTTCAGGGCATGCCCGGTATACCTGGAAATGATGGTCAGAGGGGAATTAAGGTGATGTTTTTTCTTGTTGTTTGCTCATGTGGACAGTTTGTTTCTCATTTGTTGATGTTTAGAGGTTATGTTTCTTTAATTCCATTGATTATAAATATAAATGCATTGCCTGTTCATCATTAATTACCTTAATTACAGTAAATACATTTTTTTCATTCAAGTGTCCAAATATAATTTTGATACCACTGTATTTTTTTGGTTTGTAAGTCTCACTATAAATGAAGCTACGCCAAACGTATTGAAAATGTACATCTGTTTGTTTCTTTAAAGGGTGAAGATGGCCTGCCAGGACCAAAAGGAGCCAAAGGTATACCTGGAGACCTTGTAAGTAAATCTAAAAATATAGTAAACACTTGATTATGATTATGACCACTGCAAGTCCACTGATTTTATCATATCCATTTATAATGTATTAATGATTTCCTTTTAAGAACATCAGAGAGAGAGAAATATTTAACAAATGGGGCAATGACATTATTTGTTGTACAAATGCTGTAAAAAATAGGACTATTCTCAGTCGACAATGAGCAAGTTCGCTAGGATTGTGGTGACACTGGTGCTCAAATCACTTCCATTCGTAGGCATGTGAACATGAGAGAGAGAGGAAACTCAAGCACATGTGAGGAGGTTTTCGCTGCGTACCAATGTTGGCTGAACTCTGACCTGTGAATTCATACACTATGGTGAAAACCAATAGACTATGCAAATGTCACATATTGACCTCTTGGCTCAAAACACTATATATTTTACATTTTGAATTTACGTGTAATTTATGATTTATTAGTTATTAAAAACAGAAGCCCTAAAAAATGTCGTCATGTCTGATTACAGGGTAACTGCGCGTGCCTGCACCTAATTTTTAAAGAGGACCTATTATGATTTTTTTTTTTTTTACATGTTCATCTTTCTTTAGTGTGTAATGTTGCTGTTTGAGCTTGAAAAATCTCTGCAAAGTCCCTCCAGCAGGAGTTCTTCTCTATGGGGCCGTTCACATATCGCACATATTCATTATTTCCTATGTAAGCGCGCGCAAAATGGAAGCGACGTGGTCGCAACGCGCACACTCTTTTTTCCAGGCGCTCATGTGCCGCGGCGAGATGAAAACATCTCAACTTTTCAGAATGCCGCAAGCGCACCGCAGGTCATGTGACAAGAACCATCCGATCAACACTTTCCCTCACCCGAACAGTCGCCTGATCACCTCAGACGAACGCAGGAGAGATGGTTTCACGGCAGAAGCTCTGTTTGGTGATGCTTGGGCCAATTTTTCTTAAAAGATTATCAAGCTGGTTCTTGTCAACTCTGAAATAAACTTTGAATCTCTAGTCATCCAGACGGAGCTCTTGGATTCTCCGTGGTGCACCCAAACACTGCGGGAGTTTTTTCTTCTCTATAAATAAATGTTGTACTAGAGCCACTGCAAGGGTTTTTCGGTGATGGAAATCCATTGAAACTTCCACGTAGTCGTGGAGAAAGCTGTTCATGGTTGCATAGCAACGGCAGACGCTACAGAAACGCAAGCACCAGAACGCTTGCAAAAGGAGGAAGCGACGTGGCCGCACTTTCCACGCTTTTTTAGACGCGATATGTGAACGGCCCCTATATCAGTGTTTCTTAATTTCCTGAAACACCTCCATCTTGAGTTTTCTTCACAATATTCCTCATTTAAATAATTCATATGCAGAATAAAGGGGCGGGGCCTGAGTTAGTTAGTTAGTAGTGTGTTGAAATTGGCGGTTATGGTAAGGGGCGGGACATTTCCCAAACACCAATCACAACACACCGCTCCAGCCGACCAATCAGAGCACATTGTGCTTTTCAGAAGGAGGAGCTTCATAGAGACATCTCATGCTTCAAAAGCATCGTTAGCAAACTGCTCGCAAGTTCCATTGAACTCCATTGGTAACGACAGAACTGCACCAATGGAGAATATGGGGGGAAATAAGTAATGTGTTTTTTTGAACATTCGAGCATAAAAAACCTGTTCTAGAAGAGCCCAAAAACAAAATTAAGACTTTGTAAAAGGGCGTAATATATAAAGGATATTAGTTCAATGCATTGATTCAGTGAAAATTAGCCAAGATGGTGATGGTGAGCCACTTAACTGTCCTGTACCTTTGGTTGGTGGTGTTCTGTGTGCATTAAGTTTTGCACAGAAGGACCAAAATGGCAGTAAAAAAGTTTGGCAACTTCTCCTCCTCAGTTGTTACCTAGTTACAGTGGTAAACATCTGCTGCTAGCACTCATGGTGATTCTTGCGTTGATGGCACAAACATTCTCAATATGAAGCAGACCTGCAGAGGCACGGGGATTTGGAATCGGTCTTATGTTCAGACCAAGCTCCAAGTGTGACAACAGTATAAGTTTGGAATTGACCCGGCTAAAGACATGTTTCAATGCATGTATAGTAGATGATTTAAGCCAACAATTTTAATTCAAGCCAATGATGTTTTGCACTATTAGATAAGTCTAAAAATGAGGAAAGGCGAGAAAAGTTCTTGGAATGAATTCATCCCAAAATCATCCCTATGCCCTACTCACTACTCACTCTGAAGGGCAGAACCCTTGAAGTGGGGCTTTGGAAGTAGCAGGGCACTTGTGTGTTATAATGTAGCTTTTTGGTGAAACATAACAAAACAACTTGAATTCCAAGGATTCGACACATAGTGCTAAAATTACTTACTGCGAGTGACCAACGAACTTGTGGAAGGGCCCTTCGTGAAGGGATCATTTTCGTTTGGAACGCCCCAACAAATAGCGTCCCCTTCCCGAAATGCCCTTCAGGTGTGCAAAAACCCTGTTTGAAATTTACCCTTAGACTTGCTTTCCCTCCGATGACATGATGTCACTTCTAGCGAGTCATGTGATTTAGGATTTTATAGGCCAAGTGGCTCCACAATCACAGGGTAGACTGGAGTGTAATGATTTTACACATTATCACAATAAAAAAAGAGTATACTAATTGTCAAAATTGTTAGTTTAGAAATGAAGTGAAACGGGATTTTCATCAGGGCTAGGTTTTTCAATCAGGAATTGATTGGATCATGAAAAGTTGGTGTTCCACATTGTCAGCCGTAAAGGAAAAAGGAGAGCAACTTCATTTTAACAAAAGATTACAAGTTACAAAAACAAAGAAATTCTGTGAATTCTGAACTGCTCTAAAGTTAAAAACATCTTTTTGATTGTGTCTGTCTTTCTACAGGGCGAGATGGGATTGCCTGGAATGCCCGGTTCAAGTGGACAACCTGGCCCTAAGGTCGCAATGCATGTTTATGCCTTTTGTAATGCTGAATTCATATGGAAAACATTATAGATATTGATTACTGAGTTGGAGTCTGAGTTGGACATTATTATAGTGATTTCAAAGCAATTGCAAGACAGATGGTGAAATTCCTTTGTTTTTCTCAGTCGCCTTTCATCATCTGTGTAGACATGCATGTGGATTGCTACATGTGATGTGTGATTGAGCAGAACAAAAGCCATAGCTTACGAATGGTTACGATCCTTCAAACTTGTTCCGCTTCAAATCATCTTTTTTAGATTGTGTCCAAGGAAAGAGACAACAAAGCCTGTCCAGATTTCAAATCTCTAGTGCAGTTACCTTCAAACCTCTGGTGTTGGCCAACAATGCTTTTCTTCATGACTTATTGAACACTTTATGAGACCAAATGGACATTTTTCATTTAAAAAAAACAAGTAGGAAATGACAGCAGAGGGCAGAAATATGTGCACACTGTTACGATGTGTTCTAAATAATCTAATAAAAACTAATAATAATAAAAACTTAATGTTCTCAGTGATTTCCAAAGAGAGATTTGTCTGACGACTTTTAACTCAGTTTTGGTGTCTGTAAGATTCATTAATGTTTTTGAAAGAAGTCTCTTCTGTTCATTGAGGATGCTTTTATTTGATCAAACTCCTAAGACTTTCGTTCATCTTTGAAACACAAATAAAGATATCCCCAGTAATCAATCATTTTATCCCTTAACACTCAACAAAATAACATATTTAAACATTTTTTTTTTATTTTTTTTATTTTTATTAATACCATAAAATATTTGGAGTGTAACTCTATACCCTTACTTCATTTAGTATACACGGATCCATGAATATGTAAATTAGCCCCACCTCCACTCACTTACACCAGCTCAGAGATCCACTTGGTCAACTTTACTGTAGTAAATTCTGCACAATGGCAATTGGAAATACTGGTATAATTCAGCCATATATGTTTGAAGCAGATTCAGAAGAAGTGGACTGAATTAGATGTTATAACGTAGTTCGTGACGTTGAGAACACCGGCGATTTCAAACTGTGTTTTTTTAGTCTTATTTGCTTACTGCAGTTTAAAAGGGGACCTATTATGCCCCTTTATACATCTCTGGTGTCTCCAGAGTGTGTCTGTGAAGTTGCAGCTCAAAATACCCCACACATCATTTATCATACCATGTTGTAAATGGCAATTTTTTAGTGGAAGGAAAAACATGCTGTTTTCCTGCATGTATCTTTAAATGCAAATGAGCTGCTGCTCCCTACCTTGCTGTCCAAAAGAGGGCGGAGCCAACGACGGGGCTTCCCCCTACTGTCTCTCGTTTCGAGAGACCGTTTGTTATTTACGGGGATTATAAAAAGTTGTTTACAGACACTTTATGAAAGTGAATTTTGCATAATAGGTCCCCTTTAAGAAGAAAATACTCAACAATGGTGTTCACTTATGACAAATGTCCACATGGAAATATAAACAACATTAAAAACTTGATTTTCACCACAGTCTTTAATAAAATCTGACATATTTCTGTCCCTCCATTGACAGTCCACACGGCTACCACTTTAACACTTCAAAAAGTTAATTAAGAGATTGTAAAACTAATCCATTTGAATCGAGCGGTTTAAGCCGAATTTTCTGAAGAGAACCAATCGCTTTATATGATGAACAGATTTAATTTAGGCGTTTATTCACATATAAACATTCATCAACGCACACATCAGATATCGTAAATGGAGAGAACCAATGAGGTTCGCAGAATGTTTGAACTTCAACAAGAACCAATGAGATTCATTCTCATGTTACGCAGCACATTTGAGCTTCATTAGATCAGTAAAAACAACTAAAAATGCTGCCAGGCCAGTAGATGGCGATGTCTTTGTAAAGAAACACTACGCACCTATAGACTGAACACGTAATACATATGCGCATGACGTCACCGTTTTCACATATTCACGTGACGATAGCAGTATAATTTTCAAAAACTTCAACTTTGAATCCCATTTTCAAAAGTTTTAACTTTTTAAGGCCCCCAAAACATCTTTGTAGCGAAAAAAAAGAATAGCAAAAGCACAAAAAGTTTTCCGTTTTTAGTTGAAAATGGTGTTGTGTAATCGACCCCTGTGTGTTAGCCTTCCATTCATACTTATATGCTGTTGTCCTGCAAAAAAGTGAGCTTTTTGAAGATGCTCTCTCAAATGGATAAATTGGAAAACATCGTTTTCATGTTGTAATGTGGACTCTCAAAATGGAGGTATTTGAAAACGATGACGGATGTTATTCATGTGATCCATATTGAACCCACAGTTACCATAGTATGCTAACACTGAGGGTTGGGGAGTAACGAAATACAAGTAACTTAGTGACGTATTTAAAATACAAAATTTGAGTGACTGTATTTCATTACAGTTACATTTTAAATGGGTGGTAATCAGATTACAGTTACATCTGAAAAGTGTTTTAGATTACCAAAGTGATTACTTTGAGTTTTAATGTCATTTAAACATGAATGTAAACATCACTGGATGATCCACGACTGTTTTCATGTTTTGCGACAGTTGTTTGAGTTCCTTGTAATTGTAAAAAAGGTAATTGCAACTTTTTATATCACAATTTGACTTTTTTCCTGGCAAGTGCGAGCTTGCATCTCACAATTATGACTTTTTTTTTTCAAAAATCGAAGATTTAAACTCACAACTGTTTTATAAAATCAGAATTGGGAGATATAAATTCATAATTGCAAGTTATAAAGTCAGAATTACAGTTGCAATACTGACTTTTTTCTTGCAGTTGCAAATTTATATCTCAACTTCTTTGCTTGCAATTCTGACTTTTCTTATATATCTCATAATTTTGACTTTTCTCATTATTGCGAGTTTCAATCTCATAAGTCTGATTTTTGTCAATATTGCAAATCTCATAATTTTGACTTTATAACAATTGCAACTTTATATCATGCAATTCTGACAAAAAAGTCAGAATCGTGAGATAAAAACTCACAATAACCTTATTTGTGTGTACTACATAATTATTAGTGTTCCAAAGTATTCTAAAGTATTTAGATTAAGTTACTAAACTTGAGTAATGTAACGAAATACGTTACAAACGACTTTTTAAAGCATGTATTTTGTAATCTGTAGTGAAATACATTTTAAAAGTAACCCACCCAGCCCTGCTTATACTGGTATGCGCCTGCTATCTGCAAAACACTTTCACAGTTTGCTAAAAATACATGTTCCTTTGTGCAATCTTCATATTACATTCCTGCAAATGACAGAACATTTACTCACAATTGCTGTCCTGCGTCAAAACATGGGAGCAATTGAGTTGTGATTGAGTTTCACTAGAACGCACCATTAAGTGGTGAAAGATTTTTCAGCTAAAACGATCGTGCCAGAAGAAGAGCATGAGAACTTTATTACATCTGGTCTCTCGGTATCATCTCCTGGAGCTTTTGCTACATTTTACTCATTCGCAGTGTGGATGTGGATGAGAAACTTTTGGAAAACTCTCAAAAATGCTAGTTTGGATGGAGAGCGTTTTGAAATGAAAACGCCGTTTTTGAATGTATTTGAAGCAGTGTAGACGTAGCCTCAGGTTTAGATGTGGATAATGTTGTACTTATCTTGTATTTAGTCCAATAAATACTCCCTAGAATGATAAAATCTCTCTCCCTTTATCATTAGCAGATCCATGGCTGTGACGTAAGTTAAAAACTTTGATAGTTCCCATCCTGATTCAATAGCAAATACACCAGGACATGAAAGAGAACTGCACTTGTCAAGCTTCTTCATGGGATATTTAATGAAAGTTCTTACTCACTAACTTGAATTTCCATTATTAGGGCACTAAAGGGGAAAGTGGAGAGGCCGGTCAACCAGGACCTCCAGGGCACGAGGTAAAATACCCTATTCAAATGAAACCTCATCAAATGCTTGAAGGAAACATACTGAATAGACTGCATCTTGACACGTTTTAACTTTATTCTTCATGCATTTTAATGAAGGGTAAGCCCGGAGAACCTGGGATCGCTGGTCAGCCAGGACATCCAGGAATGCCAGGATCACAGGGACAGAAGGTGAATAATTAATAACCACTTCATACAGATTACACATCACATTATATCTGGGGTTTGGATGTCTCATACATTTATTCAACTTTCTGAAAATGATTTTGTGACTGCATCCAAATTGCATTTATTTCTTCTGATTTAATGAGAAAGAAAACTCTTGACTTTGCATTTTTGGTCAGTCTTGGAGGCGAAAGCTTCACTTTATGGTGAGCAGATTTTCCAAGTGTAGCTCTATTAACTTCAGTAAGGTAATGATCGTTTCTACCATGGCAAACAAGAAAAGCATTCATGAATATGTTGCTTGTGGTTTACAAGCATTGGCCGCTTTCAGTGAAACTACATGAATTATTGACAGCTGTTTTTAAATTTAGAGCTCAATCTTAATTACTCTGGGTTTGCTCTCTGTTAGAAGTGGCGATTTTGTTATGAATCTATCATTCAGAATTTTTACATGGCCTTTTGAAAATAATCTCAAAGACGGTAAAATGGTACAATTCTCTGTGGATTGTACATGTTCTCCATGTGTCAGCGTGGGTTTCCTATTGATACATTGGTGATAGGTAAAGAATTGCTTTATTAGTTGAGGCAAAAGCTAATGAATACATGGAGCAGATTTGTAGCGTCTTTTGGGCTGAAAGTGGGTGAAAAAACACAGTAAACTGCGAAGTTAATATGGGCTTAAAATATTAGATTTGGTCACTCATAGAGTTTGAAAAGAACATTTTCAATCTAAAAGCTCATGTCAGAGCTGGTGGTCCTAATAATATAACTTCAGTTTTTCCATGTTGGATTTGAGATTTTAATCCCACTAATAGAACATTATTTGTTCTTCAGCTGTTCCTGTTCAAAATAAAAAAGAATGAGCTGTATGAAAATTGACCCACATTTGGTTGTTGACCATTGAAAATGAGTACAATTTAACAATTTGTTCTTGGAGGCATATTGAAATACACCACGTAAGGCCTTCAAAATAAAGATACCACAAGAGAAGGAACCTAAATCTAAAAGAATATTAAGATATCTTGAGTTTTAGGCACACAACCTTGAGTCAAAAAACACAAGTGCTTTTTCCCATTTTTGTATTGTCCCCGTTGGCATATAATGAAACAAAAACACAGATTTTACGAACAGACCTACCAAATATCTTTGTAAAAATAAAATAATAATGCCATCTTTCTAAAGTCATCTTAACCCTCAATAAATATTCATACATTTAATATTTTGGCATTCATCACTATTTATGTTTTTCTTTCACCTGAAAGAATTTGAGCTGGCGACGTTTGAGAAATTTGGTTAATCTTTTCCAGCCCGGTGGATATTTTTACCGTGAAATGTGTAACAGGGTGGATGTTTTAAGCTAAAAAAAAAAATCCCATTACTTGCTTGAACATAAGATAGCAGAAGATTATCAATTAAGAAGAAAATTTATAGTAGATATATGAAATAATTATATTGCATTAATATGGAGTTGCAGCTATAGCAGCTTCCACTCTTCTGGGAAGGTTTTCCACAAGATTTTAGAGTGTTTCTGTCTTAATTTTTGCCTATTCATCTAATAGAGCATTTGTGAGGTCATGACAAGAAGACCTAGCTTGCAATCTCCATTCCAGTTCATCCCAAAGGTGTTGGATGGGGTTGAGGTCAGGCGTGTCAAGTCCCTCCACACGGAAACTCATCCAACCATGTCTTATGGGCCTTGCGTTGTGCACTGAGGCATGTTGGAATAGAAAAGGGTCTTCTCCAAACTGTTCCCACAAAGTTGGAAGCATAGCATTGTCCAAAATGTCTTGGTAGTCTGAAGCGTTTAGTTTTCCCTTCACAGGAAATAAGGGGCCTATATCCCAATCCCTGAAAAACAGCGCCACACCCTCATCCCAATGCAGTTAGGCAGATTACGTTCTCCTAGTATCCACCAAACCCACACTCCTAATGGTGAGGGAGTCGGGCTTGTAACCTAAAGGTTGCTGGTTCGATTCCCACGCCGGCAGGAACTGAAGGGGGGATTGGGAATAAACAGCACTCTCTCCACCTTCGATACCATGACTAAAGTGTCCGTGTGCAAGGCACGAAACCCCTTATTGCTCCCCTTGTAAGTCGCTTTGGATAAAAGCGTCTGCCAAATGAGTAAATGTAAATGTAAAATGTATCTGCTCACCCATGAAAACCCATTCCTCGAAGCTCCCGCCACACAGTTTTTGTGCTGATATGCCAGTGAACGTTTGGAGCATTGGCGACTTTTTCCGCGTCCTGATATTCCTAAACTCTTCCACTTTCCAATAATACCTCTCACAGTTGACCCGGGAATATTTAGCAGGGATGAAATTTCCCAAATTGGCATCCTTTGACCGAATTCACTGAGCTCTTCAGAATGACCCAGTTGTTTACTGTTGGTAAATGCAGACTGCATGGCTGGGTACTTGATTTATACACCTGTGGTGATGGGTTTGATTGAAACACCTGAATCAGTAATTAAGAGGTGTTCCCAATACTTTTGTCCATATAGTGTATATATTAATACTTAATATTGCTAATTTAGAAAAAACAAAAAACAAATGAGAAAACGTGATTGGGGACATGATTTTATATATTCTTGGGTATGAATAATGATGATTTTGTGTTAATTGAGGAACAACTATTTATGGAAAACCATTGCATGAAAGTTGATATAACATTTTATATTCAAAATTTGAAGTACTGTTTCATGGGGACATAAAATCCACCAAACTTCAGAAATCTCTTTAGATTGAAGCATGGTGAAGGAAGGACCAGACTTTTTTAATCAGGTTTCATAAACACACTGCTGACTTTTATCCCTTTAATTTAAACTTCTGACTTGAGTTACCTCTTTAATTCAACTGATGACCTTAGAGGTTCACATACTTTTCTTCCAACAAAGATATTAATGTCAATAAATATGTGAAATAATAGAAAGATTTGTTTATTTGGATTCTCTTTATCTAGTTATAGGAGTTAAAATTTCCATTTTTACTACATTCGCACAGTTTTTCTACACACCTTTACTGTGATTTTTTTTGTTTTTTTTTCACAGGGTCAAAGAGGAGATGCTGGTGAACGAGGAGCAGATGTAAGTTAACCATTTATAGTGGAAGGAAAACAATTGCTTGAGCGAATGATAAGGATTTTGGTGGAATTGAGAACCTTCTCTTCTAACTGAAACATTTCAGTCCCCCCATTTCAGTTTAAAAAAAAAAAAAAAAAAAACATTTTTGGTTACATGTGATCACAAGTAAATGTTGGCAAATGTCTTTTGGCTTGTATTCCAGTGGAAAATGTGGCCATTTTGCGGGTTCTACTCTGTACTGTAAAAGCGCAGCTGAAATGCATAAATGTAAACGTTTGTCAGATTTAATTACAGTACACTTACAGTGACATGCCATGTCTAAGATGTTGCTTTTGTCACTATAGTGAGGTCCTATGATTTTCCCAATGTGGAAAACATGGTTGGAATTACGGAATCCAGTCATAAAAATGGAATTGCCTGCAGGATGGACTCACAGAATTTTGATCAATAAATCAAGCGTAGGGCTGTAGACTTCATCAGATCTCTTTAAATATTAATTGCATTTTTGAAGATGTATGTATTCGCTAATTAATTTTTAACAATGAATTTATATTAAGTTAATAATAAAATACAAAATCCAGAAAAAATTTATTGGATTTCTGAAAAAATAAAACACATTTCATGGGGCCCTATTATTGTTAACATTTTAATAAATTGTTAAAGTTTTATTAATTCAATTGATTAGACACTGATTTTTTAAAATTGAATTAACCCATTAAATTGAAAAAGAATAAAACTCATTTCATAGGGGCCTAATATATCTAGAAAGTGCTGTATAATCATGTCATTATCTGATCTCTGTGACAATAAAGATGATCATTTATATCAGATTCAGTCGGCAGTCAAATAGTCATTTCATGGACGATCCCTAGTCATTCTACAGCGTAAAGTACAGTATTATTGCAGCATAAAATCAAACATTCTGTGAAATTTATTTCTTCAAATTAAAGAATAAGTTTCAAGTATTTTAATTTATTTTTAAGCATTGCAAAAAAAAAAAAATGATTACCTGTATATTTTATGATTTCTTGGAACAAAGAATATCTGGCCCCGCTGGTCAATGATCAGATCTTTATTGCAGGACATATGATAAATTCTTTTGACATAGATGAAACATAATTGCATTGAAGTTTAATTTGTCAAGTACTCGCACATACTTCAGAAGTAGCCTGTGTCGCTTACAATAATATGAGTGATTTCATGGAACATACTTACAGTTGTAATGAAGGGCGAGTCAGCGGCATGAGATCCAATTGCTGGCTTTATTAGAAAACAGAATGGTCGTAACAGGCAGGGTCAAACAGTGGCGAACAGGAATATCGGAGGTAAGCAGGTTCGTGGTCAGTAAACAGGCGAGGGGTCGGTATAGGCGGCAGGCAAACAACAGTCCAGTAATCCAAAGCAGTGAGTCAAACAGGGTAGGCAGCGAACAATCAAAAACCAGGACAGACAGGCAGGAAACAGAACCAGGAAAACAAGACATGGGAAATATCGCTCATAACTGATAGGGAACCTAATCAAGACTTCACAGTTAGTGTTGTGTGAGAATGGTGCTTATATGTGGTATGAGTGATGAGGTGCAGCTGGTGTGGTAATCAGCGACTGGGTACGGGGCTTATGGGAAATGTAGTTCATGTGAATAAGTGAGTGAGGGTGAGAGTGAGTGAAAGTCCAGGATGAAGTGCCCTCCTGTGGTGGTCATGGGCACTTCAGCTGATGATCATGACAACAGTAGTTCTGTTCTAAGAGCCGAACAGGTCTACATATTTTTATGTATATTTTACTTACTTTTGTTTTTGTAATTGAAACAGGGGGTGAAAGGTGAAAGAGGAGACTCTGGGAGGCCCGGTGTTCATGTAAGTTGTTTGTGTGTGTGTAATATACAGTATACTGTATATAATATGCACACTCATATTATATTTATGTCAAAATGTGACAATGACCAACAACTTTTTTTTTTAATAAAACCAACAGCAAATTCAATTTTACACATTTAGGAATTACACAACTGGATGAAGAAATTAAATGAATAAAAATAAATGCTTTACTAATAAGTGACATTCATTTCTGTATCTGAAATTACAGAATCAACCACAAGGTGGAGTAGTTTTTCTTGATAGTATCAGAGTGCTTTACTGACATTTGCAAGACAAGACACTTTTATAAGACAAAAGTTTCACAAAAGTGTTCATGTATACACACACACACACACACACACACACACACACACACATATATATATATATATATATATATATATATATATATATATATATATATATATATATATATATATATATATACTGTTACATGAGGTGTTTAATCACAGAGTAATTTCCTGGCAGTTCTAACATCACATACTTTTACCAAATCATACAGGTGGCTTTGTCAAAGCTATTATTGTTGCTTTATTGTTTTGGGGCTGTTTATAACACAATCCCTCTGTGAATTCTCTCTACACAGGGTTTACCTGGGCCATCTGGACAGAAAGGAGAGGTGGGCACATCTCCGATCTGAATGTACAGTCTTCTTTAGCTCTGCTGTGAGTGTGTTGAGTTGTGTTTGTGTGCATGTCAGAAAGGGACAGCAGGAGAGCCCGGTCAGAGGGGTTCGAACGGCCACCAGGGGCTTCCTGGACAGCGAGGACAGACCGGACCCTCAGGGCCCAGAGGACAGAGCGGAGAAATAGGTCCTCCAGGACCACCTGGACCCGAGGGACGACCTGTATGTATAATGTTTCCAAATAACTGTACTGTTCAGTGTGATGGATTGCATGGACAGTTGAACAGACACTCTTGTTCCCATGATGGCATGTGTTTTTACAGGGTAGAGAGTTTTCTGAGCAACACATTCAACAGATTTGCAGAGACATCCTTCGATGTGAGTACCAAAAATGGTCTATCATTTTTAATCTATTGTATAAATGTGTAGTCAATCTCACAAAGAAATTCTGTCCCGGTCAAATTTTACCATCCAAAAAACAAAACACTTTGCTAATGTTTTTGATAATGAAGCCTTTCAAGGACCAAAAGGATTTTTTTTCTGCTGAAATATTGATATTGATATTGAATTAATACAATTTTAATAACATTTTGAATCCATCTACACACACACACACACACACACACACTATCTTAGTGAGGACATTAAATAGACTTCCACTGATTTAATCTCGAGTTAATGATATTTTCTCTGGCCTAACCCCTATCCCCAAACCAACCCATCACAGACATGTGCAAAACACTAGATTTAAAAACCATGTTTTAGCTGATTTATAAGCCTTTTTAACTAGTGAGGACCAATAAAATATCCTCACTAGTTTCCATGTTTTATGGGGACTTTCCATAGACATAATAGTTTTTATACTGTCCAAACTGTATGTTCTGTCCCGTACACTAACCCAACCCCTAAACCAACCCATCACACCAAACTTTCTGCATTTTTAGGTTTTCAACTATCATCATTCTGTATGATTTATAAGCTGTTTTCCTCATGAGGACCAAAAAATGTATGGGACATTTTGTCCCATAATGTAGTTTACCAGGACCACACGCACACACACACACACTGTTGTGTTTTCATGTTTTATGGGGACATTCCATAGGCGTAATGGTTTTTAGACTGTCCAAACTGTACATTCTGTCCCCCTACACTACCCCTACCCCTAAACCTACCCATCACAGAAAATGTTCTGCTATTTTACATTTTCAAAAAAGTTAATTCTGTATGATTTATAAGCTTGTTTCCTCATGGGGACCAAAAAAAATGTCCCCACAAGATCAAAATTTACTAGTATTACTATACCTGTGGGGACATTTGGTCCCCATAATGTAGGGAATACCCACACATGCACATACACACACACACACACACACACACACACTCATATGCATGCATCCAGTACACAACATAAGGATATATTTCTATTTCTTAATGATCACTATTATAATTCATGGGAAGATGACCAAATTGAAATCCATTAAACATATAAAAACTGAAAAATATGTATGCAATATCTGTAAAACAAGTACATTTTGTTTAAATGAATGGTTTGAAAAATGACAACACTCAATTCAATTTTTTAAAAAAAAGTCATATTCTAGTATGTAGTATTAAGTACACTGCTCTGACACTTCTTGGCTGTGAATCCACAAATTCATGATAAATTCGATGAGCTTGATGATGTTTGAAAGGAAGTGTTGAGTGTTAAGGTCGGGTAAAACTTGTCTACTGCAGGATTTTCACCTCGGAGAATGTATAGAGTCATTGTCATGTTGAAAAAGTGCAAAGTAAAGTAACGCAAATTAGTTGTTATTCTTAATTGTTAAATTACCAGAATAGTTTGTTTGAGCTGTGCCCTCTACTGTACAGGCATGAATTAGCCTGAGGCTTATTCATTTCACTTTTGGTGTGAAAGGGCCTTTAAAAATAGAACTTTTTTGTTCTTATAAAAACAAATACCCCAGTCCAGATGAGAAAAGGTAATGCAAAAGTAACGAAACTGTCTCAGGTTACGACTGTAACCCTAGTTCCCTGAGAGAGGGAACGAGACACTGGGAAGCGTCATCTGACGCAGCATTGAAGTTCCCTCGAAAGGGAACAACTTAGTTACTTTTTAGGGAGTAACGCAATATTGTAATGCATTACGTTTAAAAGTAACTTTCCCCTGCACTGTCGTTACATTAACTAAATATAGTAGCCAAATGGGCTGGTGAGTGAAAGTTAGTTTTAAGTTTAAGTTGAGACGGAGGCCTGATTATGTTTTTGGGTTACAGCTGAGATTCCTGCTATTCTATTGAGTAGCCAGCACAATCATCACAGGAGCTGTGAGCACTGCTACACACGCGTGGGACCCCCAGGGCCTCCAGGGCCACCAGGCCCTCATGGCTCTCGAGGATTCCCAGGCTTATCTGGTTCCAACGGGCTGCAAGGGCAGCGGGGTTTACCTGGGCGACCTGGTGTTCCCGGCATGAAAGGTACAAACGTGCTCCACACTGTTACTACGGGGGTGTATATTATCTCACAGTGTTCACAGATATTGGTTTATATCAATTGGAATACCATTTGTATTTCTACAACTGCATACATCATTAGAAAAAAGATTATTTGTAGACAGACAAACATGACAAGCTGGTTTTAATGTAAAATAACTTAAAAATAAAATAATAAATATATATAATATATAATAAAATAATAAAATATGAAATAAAATCAAAAGCCATGTTTTCATGAATCTAGATCTTTCGTATATGTCTCTAGATGTATCGTGTGCTGAGTGTCATGTGAAGTTTCTCTTTAGTTTGTACTTTTAAGGGTACGTTTACTCAACAAAAACATTTTATGTATATATTATTATATTTTATATATTACTATATATTATTTTATATATCATATTAAGCATATGTATTTGTATATATACATTTTTATGTTTTATGCATTTTTCATGTATAGATGACAACGTTTATGCGGATCCGTGAAAATGACTAAAAACACTATTCTGCTGCCAGGCCAGTAATTGATGTCACTTTGTAAAAAAATACTATGCGCCTATAGACTGAACATGCTTCACCGTTTTCACAAATTCATAGAAATTCAGAGACCATAATGGCATCAATTTCAAAGTCTTTTTCAAAATTTGCGCTTTCATGCCCCCAAAATGCTGTTATCATGTAAATGAGCAGCCAAAATGCAAAAAATTTGCCTTCTTCGGAGTGTCTATTTACACTAAATGCATAGCTTCCCTTGTTGGCAAACACCATTTACACTAGCTCCGCTCACCAATGTCTGGTTGGCCCACTTAAGTTTTAAAAAAGACGCATGGAATTCAACATCCTCAGTGGCGCAGCAGTAGCAAGTAAAGCTTGCAAACCATTTAACAAGATTGATGCGGGGTTTTTTGCCAATAAAAATGAAAATTATGTTCTAAAAGTGGAAATAAACTGTGAACAAGTGTTTAATAATTTTAAAAATGTTTATTGGTTAGGGTAAGGGGAAGATGTAGGGAGGGTTTTTATTCTCCTAATAAGGCAGCATCCATTTAATAATTTTAATGAATAAAGTAATTTACAGATTCTAGATGATATTATTGCATCCTGTGAATGTACAAAAATACTGAGGTGCATATAGTATAGATGCACAGGTGCACAGGTAATGCACAGGTAACCAGTGCAAAATTTAAGAATTGGAGTACCGTGATCAAATTTGCATGTTCTTTTGAGCAGCTGCATTTTGCACTAATTGGAGATGAGTAATGAGGATTTGGACATGCCATAGTAAAGACAGTTGAACTAATCCAACCGAGACGTGCATGGATAGCAATCTCTAAGGTTTTTTCAGAAAGAGAGGATTTAATCTTAGAGAGAAGACGTGGCTGAAAAAAGCAATAACAAATCACCGCATTTATTTGTTTTTCAAATTTGATGTTCTGATCCATATGTTATTAATGCAGGATGAGGTGAAAGGATCAAGGTAGTCCAGGTCAATGTTTCTGCTCCCAGAGCTTTCATGGGGGCCAAAGACTATAACCTATAAGAAATTTTGAGAGGACCACTTTTTCACTTCATCTAGGAATGCAAAAAGAGATTTCAGATTAGCATGTATGTTGCGTTTCAGAGGTAAATAGATTTGGGTATCATCTACATAGCAGTGAAATAACACACCTTGCTTTCTGTAAATGGAGCCCAGAGGAAGTAAATACTGAGAAAAAAGAATGGGTGCGAGAAGTGAACCCTGCAGCACTCCACAGGAGAGACGCCAAAGAAAAAATACAGGATAACTAAGGACAGTTCCCTGAATGTCCACAAATTTTCTAGTCGTTCATGTTCATTAGTTAGTTTCCTTTATCCCTGTTCATTGGTTGATATGGTTATCCTTTGGTCAATTGATTCACCGCACCTGTTCCTTGTTAGTTTACCCAAAAAAGAAAAAAATTGTCATTAATTACTCGCCCTTGTGTCATTTCAAATGCATAAGACATTCATTCATTTTTGAAACACAAAGAAAGATATTTTAATAAAATCAGAGATTTCTGTCCCTCCATTAACAGCCTATGCAACTACCACTTTGATCCTTCAAGAAGAGATCGTAAATCTAATCCGTATGAATCGAGCGGTTTAGTCCAAATTTTATGAAGAGACACGATCACTTTATGTGATGAACAGATTGAATTTAAACTTTTATTCACATATAAAAAAATAATCAGTTAACGTAAACAGAAGCTCAGCCGTACTTGTTTGATGCATGAGAACAAACCTCATTGGTTCTCGCTGAAGCTCAAATGTGCTGCGTAACACAAGAATGAACCTCATTGGTTCTCCCACATCAAGCAATTCGGACTAAATTCTCGATTCATATGGATTATATGGTTTTATGATCTCTATATGAACTTTTTGAAGCATCAAAGCGGTAGTGAACTCTCAATGGAGGAACAGAAATCTCTCAGATTTCATTAAAATATCTTCATCTGTGTTTTGAAGATGAACAAAAGTCTTGCAGGTTTGAAACAACATGAGTGTGAGTTAATGATGACAATTTTCATTTTTGGGTGAACTAACCCTTTAATAGCTTCCAAAGCAAGATCTGTATCAGCATACATGTACATGTGTTAATTTAGTTTGCTGTTTTGAATCATGTTCAGGTGATCCAGGAGAAAAGGGTGATAAAGGAAATCAAGGACGGTCAGGAATTGGGGACCCAGGTCTCCCAGGACCACCAGGTGAGCAGATGTTTATTAAATAGGCCATTCGTGTGTGAACTAAAAGAGTCATATATATTTATTATTTAGTTTTTTCCCTGAGATCACATTATATATTGTTAGTAAAGTTTTTTTCCCCAATAAATATAGATTTACAAAGATAATTTTCCACCCAGTCTGGCCTTAACTGCCTTGAAATGAGCAACAACTCTCCACTCGGGTCTAATAAATCAGAACTGCATCATCTTTCCTTTCTCTTTGCAAAGGAAGGTTACAATATGTCTTCATAGTAGAGGTGTAACAACACACTCCTGTCATGATTCAGTTCAATACACAATAATGATCTCATGACGGAATACTCTCATGATACTTTAAACAGAGCCACAATAAAAGTGTCTATTTACACTAAGTGTAAATAGCATTCCTTGTTGGAATACGCTATTTACACCAGCTCCGCCCACCAATGTCTGGTTGGGACACTCAGGTTTTATAAAAGACACATGAAATTTACTGTCTTCAGTGACGCAACAATACCAAGTAAGGCCCGCAGACCTTTTAACACGATCGACACGGGTTTGAATCAGTCTTTTGCCAAGCTCACATTTATTTTTAATAAAAATGAAAATAAAGTGGAAATAAACTGCAAACGAGTGTTTAATAATATTAAAAATGCTTATTGGGAAGGGTTAGAGGAAGTTGTAGGGAGGGTTTTTATTCTCTCAATAAGGCAGCATTTAATAATTGTAATAATTATAGTCATTTATAGTCTATGATCTATGAATTTTATTTATTATTACTTCTAATACTGAAAATACAGAATTATGTTAGACATACTGTATGCCCATAGTTTTAAACATTTTGAATATAAAAAGTATTGTCAATCAAATATATGTTTAATAGCAGTACATGATTATCCAGGAATATAATATAGAACCCATTTTAATATAATGGTAAAATCAGACCAACAAATTGCAATTCCCTACAATATATTCAGCATTATGTACAGTATATAGTTTTCGCATGATATTAACATGCATTTGCATAACTTAGGTCATTCATCCAGTAGTATTTGTGCTATACACCCTGAGATCCTGCGACAGTGATGTAGAATGCAACGAAATCCGAAAACAAGAGGTCACAGAGACGCATTTGAAACGGGTGTTAGTACCAGGTGGAAACTGTAATGCGCCTCTGCTGACCACTTGTGATCAGTCACTAAAAATGCATCTTGTGATTTAACTTTAACATCCACGATGCATCACATTTTTGTATCACAATTAGGGATGCAAAGGGGTGGAAAGTTTCTGGAAACTTTCCACGGAACTTTGGAAACATTCCAATTTGGGAACTTAACAGGAAGTAATAGGAATTTATGGTAATTAATTGGAAATTTTCGTAAATGTATATAATTTTCTGTATAAATTTCTATAAAGTGTATCATATATAAACATAAATATAAACATTTTTGTTTGGTCATAATAACATGAAATAACATAGTAATTTCTTTTTTGCATTCAATTGAATCTAATTTATTAAATGTGTAAATTATATATATTTTTATTACAGCAATTGCTATGCGTATTATTTATTTTAGTGTCAATATTCAATATTCAATATTATCAATGTTGGAAACAGCTATACTGCTTAATATAATTTTTTTTTGGACCTTAGATACTAGGATAAGATTTTTTTGATGATTAAAAAGTTAAAAAGAACAGCATTTATTCGAAATAGAATCCTTTTTTATTTTTTAATATCACTTTTTATCAATTTTTTAATTAATTTCTTTCAAAAAAAGAATCAAAAATTACTGGCCCCCAGATTTTGAATAATATTCATGTGTATATTGTTAAAAATAGTTCTATTTAAAATAAATGTTGTTCTTTTAACTTTTTATTCATCAAAGAATCCTTAAAAAAGTATCACAGGTTATATAGAATAAGCTGGACAATGCTGTGCAGCCAAAATTATTTGCCAATAATTAATGTAAAGCTGCTTTGCCACAATTTGCATCGTAAAAAGCGCTATATAAGTAAAGATGACTTGACTTGACAGGTTATAAAAAAATATTAAGCAGCACAACTGTTTCCAACATCATCAAATCATCAAATCAGAATGATTTCTGAAGGATCATGTGACACTGAAGACTGGAGTAATGATGCTGAAAATTCAGCTTTGATCACTGGATATAAATTATACTTTAAAATATATTAAAATGGAAAACCATAATTTTAAATTGTGATATCATTTCACAATGTTACTGTTCTGTATTTTTGATCAAATGTTCATGTGCATTAAATCTGGCTGTTTTAACCAGATGCAGCTAGATTTTTTTTTTCCAACTTTATTTGATTTCTCTGTTATAGGTTAACCTGCAATTTTGCAAATTCCCTGTTTATTCCCATGGAAAATTCCCGGAATTTTGCAACCCTAATCGCAATATATCGTCAAACCCATCTTAGTACATCAAACTAAATTTGATTCATGGTGACATCTTTATTAAAAAAACAGTCACTGCAAGCAGACATAATTACGGACAGTAGTTTAAGATGAACACACTTATATTTATCATAGAAACGGTCAGAATATCCCTTTGACACAGATTATCCCTTTGGCTCCAGGTCCAACGGGTCCAGCAGGGGTGGGAAAACCAGGTCAGCCGGGAAAGCCGGGCGCTCCTGGTCACAGCGGAGAGGAGGGGAAGAGAGGACACCCCGGTGAGCCCGGCCAGCCAGGCGTGTGCCATCCGTCCATGTGCTACAGCGCGATGCTGCGAAGAGATCCTTTCAGTAAAGGGCCAAACTATTGAAAGAGCTTTGGCTGGAATGCAGACAGTCTGGATGCGGTGCTGCTCGGTGAATGAAAGAAAACGGTAACAGCGAATCTTTCCAATCTCAGGATGATCAAGAGTGTCTCACACTCATGGACACATGAAGTACCTCTTAAAGTGTAAATAATAAGATGACGCTGCCTACATTAACACCAGCGATTGTCCATGACTCGATTCAACACTTGTTTTACTGTGTCACAAGCTGAGATGTGCCATGATTTATTCACGAGGAATGAAACGCATCAGCCGAACGCTTGTGAAAAGCATCCAGCGTGAGGGGCTCTGCAACTCTGGCAGTGGAAATTCTACCTAGACTCACTCTCTTGCTCCCCCAAGTGGCGTTCAACCATCACCAGCCAATCGTCTCGTTGTATTTATGATGCCAGATTTACTGTCCGTTTGTGGTCGGATGTCTGTTTTGCAGCCTGCGAGCTTGTCGTGGGAGTTCTTCTGCGACATCCGTGACCGTTCTCGTCCCTTTAGAGATTGCTACTAGGGTTCCCACATCTTGTGACCAAAGAATTTTCATGACTTTTCTAGGCATTTGTGATTACAGGAAACATTTAAAAAATCTCTCTTTTTTTTTTTTTTTGATATTTTAGAGCAGAAAAAGTATATATTCACTATAGAAATGTCCATGACTTTTCCATTTTATTCATGTCCACACCTTTCCCAGTCCTGGGATCACAATTTTATAATTCTCCGATATTTCCATCGTCTTCAGATTACAAATGTGAGTGTGGTTAGATAATATCTATATTAAGTGGTAAATTGAACAAATTTATCGTATACATTTTAACCCACCTTTCTTTACTGTCATAAAAGACGTGATTCTGATTTATTTCTTTTACCCTTGGTTGATAAAGGGTGTGTAATAAAGCGCACCTTCACATAAATGTATAATTTTTTGTTATTTATAAGAACTGATATCAGTTACAGCTCCTCCTGTGAGAGCGCTTTCTTATTTTTGCAGTGATTTTGTTTTTATAACGGTCATGTGTTTGAATGACTTTTAATAATAATATTAATTAAAACTTTTTTTATTATTTTTGTTCCTGTTGTTGCTTCATGTTTCTAAAATAGTGTTTATGATATGGGGAATGTGTACTATTTACTTTCCAGCAGGTTATTAACCCTAATATTATAGTGCCCCATAACAGGGTCATTATTGAAACTGAGAAAAAAAAACAAAAAACAAAAAACGAAAATCTAAATACGAGAAGCAAAAATGATTCTCATCTCTGACCTGCAGTGAACTGATCACTTTTTTTTATTTGTAACTGATATATTTCGTAACATTCTTCTCTACTGATATATAATACCATGAAATGCTTTCATCAATTTTCTAAGTAACAGCGAATCTAATCAAGATTATTATTATTATTTTTTTTTTAAGTCGTGACATATTGTCAAGTGTGGTGACCCATACTCGAAATTTGTTAACCCATCCAAGTGCACAAACACAGCACTGAGTAGTGAGCAAATGCACAGGGTTGGGGAGTAACGAAATACAAGTAACTTAGTTACGCATTTAAAATACTAAATTTGAGTGACTGTATTTCATTACAGTTACATTTTAAATGGGTGGTAATCAGATTACAGTTACATCTGAAAAGTGTTTTAGATCTCCAAAGTGATTACTTTGAGTTTTAATGTCATTTAAACAGCAATTGGTGATTCTCTGACTCTGACCGTCTGAAAAAGAGGAGTTAAGTTTCATGTTTTCGTGTTCATGTTTTTTTGTGAGTTTAAATCTCGCAATTCTGAGAAAAAGAAGTCAGAACTGTGAAATGCAAACTCACAATTGCAGAAAAGTCAGAATTGGGAGATATGAACTTGCAATACTGACTTTTTTTCTTGAAATTGTGAATTTAGTATGTGAGTTTATATCTCATAATTCTGACTTTTCTCAATATTGTGAGTTTATATCTCATAATTCTGACTTTTCTCAATATTGCGTGTTTATATCTCATAATTCTGACTTTATAACTCACAATTTCAACTTTATATCACACAATTCTGAGGTAAAAAGTCATAATTGTGAGATAAAAACTTGCAATTATCTTTTTTGTGTTTGTTCCACACTTATTAGTATTCCAAAGTATTCTAAAGTATTTAGATTAAGTTACTAAACTTGAGTAATGTAAAGAAATACGTTACAAATGCCTTTTTAAAGCATGTATTTTATAATCTGTAGTGAAATATATTTTAAAAGTAACCCACCCAGCCCTGCACACACACACACACACACACGGAGCAGTGGGCAGCTATTGCTCCAACGCCCGGGGAGCATTTAGGGGTTTCATGACTTGCTCAAGGGCACTTTACTCATAGTATCAAAGGTGGAGAGAGTGCTGTTCATTCACAATCCCCATCTTCAATTCCAGCCAGCGTGGGAATCGAACCTGCAACCTTCAGGTTACAAGCCGGAATTTATGGAGCATTACTGTTAAATGTTTACGTGACACAGGGTGTGTTTTAATGGGTAGAAGATACCTGACTTCATTCTGTACATTCAGCATTAAAGCTAAAACCTTTCCTGTTCAAAACACTGATCTTGTAATTGCACTCATCCTCAGATCCAGTCCTAGATGGCGCTGTTGCTCCTTCTTACATCTAGTCTGGCCTCGAATGATTCACCTTCACATATTTCAGTGCCCTCACTCAATATTCATTGGATTTTTACACACACTCCCTCTTTATTTTATCTTTTTTTTTTCTCATCAAGTACAGTGGGCTACATCATTACAGTATCAACTTCAGAAGAAGTATGGAAAGCCACCAATAAATTCTTCAAAGCAGCCTTTGCTTAGATTGCATGCGCTCAAAGTAAGAAAAAAGTTTTGTAAAGAAGTGACAATTATAATCCTTCAGTGTTAGTCATCGAGATTTTACTTCCCAGCTGCCCTTTTACAGATAACAGCACACACTCAGTGGTTGTGAGCTCGAGTGTAAGCCAGCAGAAATCAAGCTGACAGGTGTTCGCCCGCCTGGACTTTTCCTTTGACTAATCACGAGAGGTCTCATATATCAAGTGTCTCTCATTTCACGGTGAGCTTGCATTCATGCCTCAGGTCAACGATGTTTTATATACGACCGCTAGAGGTTGATGCAAACCCTCAGAGTGTGGGACGGACTACTGCTTTCAACACTTTTCCAGGGATGCAGTCTTGTGCTGGTGCGCGCACAACTTGAGCTAGTTCACGCACTGACTCCCGAGGCTGCGCGCTCCCGTTCCCCAAGCTCAGTAAGCGCACAGAGTCCTTGTGAGTTGTTTCTTTCTCTATTTTAGCATTATTTGACTGATGTTAGATCATTAGGTTCGAAATGCAGCTCGATGGCAGTGGTGAGGATGTTGTCTGAACAGTGGCACCGCGCAGGCACCAGCTGACCCGAGGCATCACTTTGAAGCCTAAGAGGGAGTTCGATCCGAAACACACGGAATAAAGACTCGATTAGGCTTGCACAGAAACTGAAATAAAGTTATTAATGGTGCACCATGGAGCGCGCCATCATCAACCCAGCAGCGCTCGCTTGGTGAAAGCATCATCCTGAGAGATCAAGATGAGAGCGCCGACTTTTGGACTTCTGTGGGGCTGGCTCGGTTTTCTTCACGGCGTCCAGTGCGGTTTAGGAGACAACCATGTGCATTCGAGCTTTATTTACAGGCGGTTGCGTAACCACGAGCGGAGAGAGATCCAGAGAGAAATCCTCTCCATCCTGGGCTTGCCCCACCGTCCCCGGCCCTTCTCCGCGGGTAAACAAGCGTCGTCGGCACCGCTCTTCATGCTGGACCTGTACAACGCGATGACGACCGACGAGGAGGACGCGATACTCGGGAAGGCGCTCGCCGGGAAAGCGCGTAAAAGCGCCTCTCCACATGGATACTCGCGCGCAGCGCAGCAGCCGTACCGCGCGGCGCCGCTGACCAGTCAGAGTCCGCCTTTGGCCACCGCGCACGACACCAACTTTCTGAATGACGCGGACATGGTGATGAGTTTTGTCAATCTAGGTAGGTATAGGAGTTTAAATTCACCTCAAAGTTGCATGTGAGTGTGTGTAAAATAATCATAGTTTTTTTTTTTTTTTTTGGTTACTTACGATCAATTCAAATCGTCTGACCTGTAATGAAAAAAATATTGTTTATGCGTTTGTCAGATTTATTTGGTGTCACATTATAGAAAAAAATAAAACAAATGCAAATAAACATTTAGCACTAGTACATTTCTGCACTGCTTATGCCAGTCAGAGAGTGTTCACATATTTGTTATGCTTATAACCAGTTTATGTAAAATCAAGGAAATTATTTGGTCGGGAAAAATTCTGATGATGAGGCCCTCGCGCGCTCTCAGACCTAAAATATGCGCTCGTTTAAAGGAGGAATGCAATTACAGCCCAGCTCCTGATTTAAAATGCTCATTATTGATAATTGCCAGCCTGCGTTTTGTTTGTCACAGTATTACAGATTTAGTGCTTCAAGTTTATAAAATGTGAAATTATAACCTGTTGGATTCAGCAGACACACGGGAGTCTGGAAGGTTGAGCTGAGCAAACAAAACACTTCTGATATTGAAGTGAAAACAGCTTATTAAAAAATGCTAGATTGCAAACTTGCAAAAAATGCAAACTTTGAATTCATTTGATGATGTGATTGTAAATTTATATTATACTATCACAGCAAATGTCTTCTTTTATTAAACGCTTTTACACTAGATCATCTCTTTCTAAGCTATTAATATCTTGTTTGATCTCAAATATAGGGCGTTCTTGTGATTTTCAATGAATGTTATTGAATGAATGTTAAAATAGCAGGTGTTTATTCCCCCCATATTACTGGAATATAGTCCTCCACATCTACGCTGTCCTTGAAAACTCTATAAACGGTGTATATATAGGACTGTATGGTTACTGGAAACTCGGAGGCAATTGCAGGTTCTGGAGAGAAAATAAAAATGTGGCTATAAAGAGTGTCATTATATCAGAATACACATATATGCACAGGGTTGGGGAGTAACGAAATACAAGTAACTTAGTGACGTATTTAAAATACAAAATTTGAGTGACTGTATTTCATTACAGTTACATTTTAAATGGGTGGTAATCAGATTACAGTTACATCTGAAAAGTGTTTTAGATTACCAAAGTGATTACTTTGAGTTTTAATGTCATTTAAACAGCGATTGGTGATTCTCTGACTCTGACCGTCTGAAAAAGAGGAGTTAAGTTTCATCAACATTTTAATACTTTTAAGAGGATCATAAAAATGTTGTTATTTTTATTTAGTTCTGTCTTGAACAAGACAAAATGACTGAATTTATTAAAAAATTGCCCAACTGTAAACTGAACTGTCCTGTCATGACCTGATGATCCACGACTGTTTTCATGTTTTGTGAGTCATTTTATAATTCACTCGTCACTGCTACTTTTTCTCAAAAGTTTTTTTTCCGTCACAATTCTGACTTCTTTTTCTCAGAATTTTAAGAGATTAAAACTCACAATTGCAAGTTATAAAGTCAGAATTGGGAGATATAAACTTGCAATACTGACTTTTTTTCTTGCAATTGTGAATTTAGTATGTGAGTTTATATCTCATAATTCTGACTTTTCTCAATATTGTGAGTTTATATCTCATAATTTTGATTTTTTTCAATACTGTAATTTTATCATAATTTTGACTTCTCAATATTGTCAATTTATATCTCATATTTTTGACATTTCTCAATATTGCGAGTTTATATCTCATAATTCTGACTTTTCTCAATATTGTGAGTTTATATCTCATAATTCTGACTTCATAACTCACAATTGCAACTTTATATCACGCAATTCTGAGGGAAAAAGTCAGAATTGTGAGATAAAAACTTGCAATGACCTTTTTTGTGTTTGTTCCACACTTATTAGTATTCCAAAGTATTCTAAAGTATTTAGATTAAGTTACTAAACTTGAGTAATGTAACGAAATACGTTACAAATGACTTTTTAAAGCATGTATTTTGTAATCTGTAGTGAAATACATTTTAAAAGTAACATACCCAGCCCTGCACATGCACATACCGTAGTGAAATGAAGCAAATGACGAAAGACGTTTACATGCAGGGTTTGTTAGTAATAACTGCTTTTTGCTGTTATTTGAGGGAACGCTGCGATGAGATGATAAGCATGTGCAACTTCAGTGGCTGTGACCTCTCACCTCACAGTTCATGTAAACTTATCAAATGACTGTCTGACCTGAGGATAATTTGCTTTAATTACTTCCTGTTGTTAAGCAGAGGAAAGAGCTCGAAGAAAGGGCCGCTTTGCTCGAAATCTGCTAATCTGGTGCCAGTAGCTAGTGGCTTTTTTTGTCTTGCTTTGCAGATCTAATTTATGCGTTAGACGCCATATTTTGGCTCGTTCTACCTTTAAAGGTCATTGTTCCGTTTATTGACAGATTGACGGATGCATCCCGAAAACCTTGTATGAATTTTATGGATTTGACAGAAAAGGGAGTTCAGTATAAACACAGTTTGGGAGTAAATAAACGTGTGTGTAAAGGTAGAGTCCCTATCATCACCTGAGCTGAGCTCCATGTGTTTCCACTCATCTACACCGCTAAAAGGATTCGGGATAAAATGCAGCCTTGCATTTCAATACAAAATATATTCATGGGTTTAAAAAAAAAAGCAGCTCGTCTATGAGAATATGATCAGAAAGTACACAAATTACAATAAAAATCTCAACTATGAGTATAGCTTAAGCTGGATCATTGCCATGCACTCGAAATGTACGTTTACTTTAAATTATCTCTTGCACTGAATTAATTAAACAATATCTCTCTATTGCCCGGAAAGCACTATATGCCCATCCTCTGTTGTTAATTAGCAGCCAGGATGCTGAAGTTGAGTCTGGCCAGCTGCTGTAACCGTGGCCTGCCCTCTGACCTCTCCGTGTTAAGTAACTACAGACTTTCACTGTAGATAAACTATCAGAGAGGCCGAGCTGCGCTATTTCACCGGCACCACAATGCAAACACACTTCAGCTCTTCATATGCAGTGCTTTAGGAGATGCTTCAAAGACTACATGGAACAAGCTCTACAAGAAGACGCTTCTTCTTTAACCCTTTTGTTCCTTTGCGTATTGAAGTGCAGTAAGATGTCCATTAATGTTAAAAGTATACATTTTTCAATCAGTCTTGTCATTGAATTAAAATGCCATTCAAACACAAGGTTAAAAACAGACTTAATACTGTAGCTATATTGTAAAAATCAGTCATAAGAAGGCAATTTATGGTGAACAATCTATAGGGATGCTCCGATATATCGACCAGTAATCTGTATCTGCCGATAAAATAATTCATTTTACCAGTGTATGATATCCTGACAATAAAATGTGGATGTAAAAACGTGTCAGACTGCAACTCATAGGCTGCTGTGTGTGAAGAACATGTCTTTTGTGTTGAATTTAGGGTAAGTTAACCCGACAGTAAAGCATTAACAGTTTAAAAACAGCTTCATAAAAGCAGAATCTATTTGAATCACCCGTAGTTCATAATTTGTAGCACCTCCCATCTAAAAGAAAAATCACTCAACAGAGACATTTAATATCAGTACATCTCTGCTTTATTCCTTTGGAAATACGAACCACGGTAACCATAGTTTCTGCAAAAATAATACCAATTTACATTATATATATATATATTGGATCTGCTCAGAAAACATGCTTGTCTTTAAGAAAAAAAAAAAGATCAGGTAATGATCACCTTTTCACTGTTGAGTATAACCTGGAATGAACATGATATGAATGAATGGTAACAATTTACAGTAAGGTTCATTAGTTAAACATTAGTTAATGTATTAACTAACATGATCTAACCATGAGCAACACATCTGTTACTGTATTTACTAATCTTCGTTAACGTTAGTTAATGAAAATACAGTTGTTCGTTGTTTGTTCATGTCAGTTCATTAACTAATGTTAACAAGATTTTAATAATGTATTAGTAAATGTTGAAATTAATATTAACAAAGATTGATAAATGCTGTAGACAGGGATGTGGAGTAACGAAATACAAGTAACTTAGTGACGTATTTAAATTCTAAATTTGAGTAACTGTATTTCATTACAGTTACATTTTAAATGGGTGGTAATCAGATTACAGTTACATCTGAAAAGTGTTTTAGATTACCAAAGTGATTACTTTGAGTTTTAATGTCATTTAAACAGCAATTGGTGATTCTCTGACTCTGACCGTCTGAAAAAGGAGTTAAGTTTCATGTTTTCCACTGTTTTCATGTTTTGTGATAGTTGTTTGTGAGTCATTTTATAATTCACTCGTCACTGCAACTTTTTCTCACAATTAGTTTTTTCCCTCACAATTGTGAGTTTGCATTTCACAATTCTGACTTGCAATACTGACTTTTTTTCTTGCAATTGTGAATTTAGTATGTGAGTTTATATCTCATAATTCTGACTTTTCTCAATATTGTGAGTTTATATCTCATAATTCTGACTTTTCTCAATATTGTCAGTTTATATCTCATAATTCTGACTTTATAACTCACAATTGCAACTTTATATCACGCAATTCTGAGGGAAAAAGTCATAATTGTGGGATAAAAACTTGCAATGACCTTTTTTGTGTTTGTTTCACACTTATTAGTATTCCAAAGTATTCTAAAGTATATAGATTAAGTTGCTAAACTTGTAACGAATGTAACGAAATACGTTACAAATTAATTTTCAAAGCCTGTATTTTGTAATCTGTTGTGAAAAGTAACCTACACAGCCCTGGCTGTAGAAGTGCCGTTCATATTAACTAATGTAGTTAACGAATGTTAACTAATTAACCTTATTGTGAAGTGTTACTGAATGAATGAATGAATGAATGAATGGAGTATTACTGAATGTCCAGAGGCCTGTTCAAGGGTTAAAACACATCGAATGCAGTGTTTGATAGCCGTCTGGCAGAGATGTTTCTAGATATATGGAGAAAGCCTTATCTACTAGGCACTTCCCATACATCAAATATGTTTTCTCGTTAAGGTTTCTACCATTTGGGACATGTTTAGGAGTCAACACTACATTTCTGACAGTGATAACCTCTCACCCACATGGTATTTTCTGCCGATTACAAATAAGAATCTTGGGAGGTCAGAATATCTGACTAGAAAACCTGTTAACAAAAACATGAAATTTGTGTCCTGTCAGCTTTTCTCTGCTAAAACAGTGTGTTATTAGCGAAGGCCTGTTTTTCTAACCTGACAGCCCATTCATCACGGACGGGGCGCACAGGGAAGGGCCTGTGCAGCGGCTGCTACCTGTGCTTAGATGGCTGATTTAATGGACTGGATATTGCTTTTGTTGGTCGTCCAAATGTTTGGACTAGGCGTGGAATGTTGACCATTTTGATGAATGACTTTTTAAAGAAAGCAGCTCCTGACACTTAACATGTGTGTGATAGTCTTCCTCCGTCCTGCAGCGCCAAACAAATGAGATTCTCATTGTGCGCTTTGTGTTTCCGTGCAGTCGAGAGGGATAAGGACTTCTCCCATCACAGACGACACTACAGGGAGTTTCGCTTCGACCTGACTCAGATTCCGGAAGGCGAGGCAGTGACCGCTGCCGAGTTCAGGATTTATAAGGATCAAAGTCCTGTCAGATACGAGAACATCACACTCAAGGTCACCATATTCCAAGTCATCAAAGAATATCCAAACAGGTGAGACCTTTCTACATTTTACACTAAAAGTTAGAGCGAATTAACGTTTCTCGTGATCCCATTCTTAACATCAGTTTTGTAGGATGCCTCGATTTCTTTACTAAATAGAATTTAAATTAAAATAGATATTTGTGTGTATTTTCACCTACAGTCGAGCACTTTTGGCTTTTTATGAAGCCGATTTAGAACGATTGCGAACGATTTGGCAGATTTGCCCCTCCCTACTTTTCAGGGAATTTCCCAACAACATTTTATTCAAAAAATATCTGGATGAGTTGGAGCAGATAGTAAAGGAAAAGCAGCCAATACGTATCCAGCACATGGGAGCTTTAAAAGCATCCCAGAATGAACCTCATGAAGCTGGTTGAGAGAATGAAGAGAGTTTGCAGAGCTAGAAAATAGTCTGAGTGGCTAGTTTGAAGATGTTTCTGTCAGGTCTGTGTTTGTGTTGTCTTGTTTTCTGCATGCCTTTGTTCCTGCTTCTCATTTGTTTGATTAGTCCCACCTGTCTCTTGTTTTCTCCCTCAGTCAACTTGTGTGTTTATGGAAGCTTGCTTCCGCCATGGAATAACACTGTTTAAAAAATAAATGTGACCTTTATCTCACAATTCTGACATCTTTTCTCAGAATTGCATGATATAAGCTCAGAATTTGGAGAAAAAATAGTCAGAACTGTTAGTTAAAAAGTCGCAATTACCTTTTTTTTTTTTATTTCGTGGTGGAAAAAAGCTTCCACAATATATAGTCCTCTATTTGAGTCATTCAAGTGCTTGCTATCTAAAAACATTATGCCTGTATTTTCACACTCAAACACAAAGAACCAGACCATAGGTGTTGAATTGTCTTAATGAAATTGTCTTAATGCTGCTCCATTACGTGCCGCTCTGTTTGTTGTTAGGTGACATTTTTAGGCTGGTCTGCCTCAGTTACATCGCTCGTCAATGTCAAAATGATGGCCAATCAGATCAAAGTAGGCAGGGCTCACTGTTCTCTGAAGACCAGTGTGAATTCCAATTCCAATTCTTTTACATTGATACATTTAAGTAGCAAAACATTTAATATTTGACAACTGTTTCACGATGGACGACCTATAGTAACACAGCAATGCAAAATACTCAACTTTTTTATGGAATTTCTCTATTTTGAAAATATGCAATCGAAATGATGTCATTCATAACTTCTTTTTTTTCATTTTTGACATATTAGACATACAAACAAAACTGAATATGCGCATATTTTCAAATAAAATATTATTTGCAAAGCGTTTAAATGGATTACTTCATAGCTATAGGCTATAATTATAATTCTTTTACCATTCTTATGTAATATCGTGAAATATTATTCTATTTGAATACATTTTAAAATATAATTTATTTCTTTTTAGCAGCCATTTCTTTTTATACAGAAATAGAAATCATTTTTAACATTATAAATGTCTTTACTGTCACTTTTTAATCTATTTAACATGTCCTTGCTGGGGGGAAAAAGCATAAATTTCATGTATAACGGTAATGTGCAAATCTGTACTTGTCTTACCAAGTGAGACTTTCATTAAATGGTGGAGAAACTTTATCAAAGAAAGACCTTTTTGATGGCAAATTTATTTATGAGCGTAATCTAAATGGGACTAAACTAATTGGAATATTTTCTGTGAATCTCAGAGGATTTGTAAAAATGTGTACGTCTCTAAATTTCACACATGAGATGAAATACTGTCAATACATGCATATAAAATGAATCGTACGTAATATAAGATGAGATTGTGTTGATAAAACACGTTTGAAGCTGAACAAACCATCAGCGGCTGTTTTAGCCCTAGAGTAAAATGTTGAGTTTAAATGAAACCTGACTTCCAATTAAACCTGTAGGATGGTCTCTTAAAGCTGTGCCTGGTCTGTGAAACACTTTAGGCAGGCAATCAAGCGGAAAATAAAAGGACATCCTGTTTACACGAGTGAGTCTGGAGTCTGTCTGGAGGTTTCCCTTGTGACGATTAAACTGCATGCGTCAGGATGTTTTAAGACGGTAATCTGTCACCATTGAAAAACTGACAATGGTACACACTGCTTTGGATCATCCATCATACGGTTTCAGACAATATGCGAATAAAGTTTGTCTGATATTAAAATATCATATTTTGGAACTTGTTCCAAGTATGACGTTGTGTAACATTATTCATGAACACAGTGCTTTTATATCTTATTTACTACAGGATCTGTTAATATGTAACGAACAGCATTGCTTTTGATGAATGTAAAATATCCAGATGCCAGAATAGTATCTTTATCATTCTGAGTATTCCACAAAGAAGATTTACTTTATGGAGTTTTAAAACCAAGGTTGGGGAGGAGCTCATTCATCTGATCCTGTCAATCATTACGCAAGAGTATATAAACATCTGCGCTGCTCGTCCGTGATGATTCTTCCAGCATCCCTCCACCACCCGTCTCCTGCCTTAAATCTCTCTTCATTACTATTTCTGTTATTACACAGTTATTACACAGCCAATTCTGTTCATCTTTATTATACTCAAGTATTATATGAACTTGTGAAATAAAACACTTTTGTTTAAAATATTATGTATCAACTAGAAACATTTTGCTTGCCCACTACTGAATGATTTTGAGAATAAATACATTTTATCAATTTATCATAGACGATTGTCATGGAAATTCATTGTTCACAAGGTGCAGAAACCATTAGTAACACTTTAACCTTTAACATAAAATACATGCTAACAATGAGAAATACTTCCAAAATACTTCCATGTTAATCGCAACATTTACTAGTACATTATTAAAATCAAACGTTTTATTTCTTAATATTATTTAATGGAGTTAACGTGAACGAACAATTGAATTTTTATTAACTAACATTAACAAAGATGTATATATTTGTAACAAATGTGTTGCTCATTGTTAATGTTAGTGCATTAACTTACATTAACGAATGTAACCTTATTGTAAAGTGTTACTGACTATATTATAGACATCGATTCTGCACTGTAAAAAGCCTGCAATAGTGTGATTTTTACCTGATTTAGCCCATAAAAAATAGTTTTGCCAGAAATTAACTGTTTTTTTCTTTCTTTTGATATACAGTCATGTGAAAAAGTTAGGACACCCTATTGAATTCCATCGTTTTCATGTCAGAACAGAATAAAAAATCATTGAGTGCTTGGCAGGTCTTAAAATTTGGAAAATAAAACCTGTCATTATTTTACATGTCATTATTTAGCAAAAATAAAGCCAAGATGAAAAAAAAAACATGGTTTACACAGTTTGGACACCTTATGATTCAGTTCTGTTGATCCAATTTTAGCAGCGATAACTTGAAGTAATCATTTCACGTCATTCTGGAGGAATTTTGGCCCATTATTCCCTATAACGTTGCTTAAGTTTTTTGAGGTTTGTGGGCATTTGTTTTTCAGTCGTGATGACATCTGCACTTGATTGGGTCATGGCGACACCTTTATTCTTTTCTTTTTCAGCCGTTCTGATGTAGATTTGATGGTGATCTTCAGATCATTGTCCAGATGCATGACCCAATTTTGGCCAAGCTTTAGCTGTTGGACGGACGACCTCATATTTGACTCAAGAATACTTTGGTACACTGAGAAGTTCAATGACTGTGAGGTGCTCAAGGCCTGTAGATACAAAACAAGCCTAAAATCGTCACCCCTCCACCAGCATGCTTGACTTTTGGTTTTCACCGAACTTGGCGCTGTGCATTACGGCCAAAAATCTCCACTTTGGTCTTGTCTGTCCAAAGGACATTGTTGTTTGTTCAGAAGCAGCTTTGCAAACCTGAGCTCTGCTGCCATGGTTTTTTTTTTAGAGAGCAGAGGCTTTCCTCTGGAAATCCTTCCAAACATGCCATACTTGTCCCATCCTTGTCTAATTGTACTGTCATGAACTTTATCATGTAGCATGTTAACTGAGGCCTGTAGAGTCTGAGGTGTAGTCCTTGGATTCTCTGAGCATTGCATGGTCTGATCATGGGGAAAATTTGCTGGGATATCCACTCATGAGAAGTCTTCCAGAATGATGGACTTCAAATAGTTTAGAAATTGTAATTGCTTCTCTAAGATCATTGCTGACGTCTTTCCTCCTTGGCATTGTGTTAACACACATCTGAACGCTCAGCAAACGTCTGCTTTTACAGAGGTGATCATCTTGCTAATGATCAATTAATCAAAAGTATTTGATTAGTAATCTGATCGATACTCACCTTCTTAATTCCTATGCTAACAGCAAGGGTGTCCTATAAGTGCCCGTGGCTTTTCCATTTTGGCTTTATTTTTGCTAAACAAGTGTGATATGTCATGCGTTGTTGTTCATCTGAGGTTTTATTTTCCAAATTTAAAGACCTGGCAAGGGTCAGATGATACAGAAAACTATGGAATAGGGTGTCCTAACTTTTTCACATGACTGCATGTATGTTCAGATATCATAAAAAAATGGGAAGAGTTAATGTATATAGTGTGGTTCAGTGATGTTAAATAATATGTTTGACTTGAATAAAACCAGTTACCACTTTTTTCAGTGTTGCATCGCTCGCGTCAATGAAGCTCGGTCAGGTTTGAGGTAGAATAGTGGGTCCTTCTCGAAAGTATGGGAGGTCCAACCTGTGCAGTGAATGCAGATAATAATTGGCCATTTTGGAATGATGTATGGGAACAGTTTTCCTAAGAAAACTCAGCTTTTCTAATTTTACTTTAGCATATAGCCAGGTTCAACTAAAGGACCATGACATCATGACATCAGGTCAGCTCTGTTCCATCTCTTGTCCGCTAGGAATAATTTCTCTTAACTAGTGCCCACCCAAACCAAAGCAAACCTGTTCTTCCTCAGTCTCACCAGATAGACTCGCTGGTAATGGCCATGGATAAAGCTTTCCATTAACAGCTCATTTGCAAGTTCCAGCACTTATGAAAGTCTTGAAAGTCCATCAGTTATCACTCCTTACATATCTCGGCAGCTTGTCAGAGCGCTTGCACCCCAGACAGGGCCATCTGGCCTTAATAGAGGGCCTCTGCGTCAAGAGACTTCCTAAAAGTGAGTCTGTGCCCACCTGCCTCTTCACGGTTCTAATGGCCCTCTAATCTAGATGGAGACCCGTGACTTATCTTGAGTCATACATGGGCACATCATAGACAGGGCCTTTACTCACCATGAACGAATGCAGCTGAAACATTTAAGAGGAGATACGGCTCTCCTGGGGCAATGAAACAGGGGTTTAAAATGGATTCTGCCATCAGAGGCCCTGGAACTCATGGCTGTGTTTATGAGGCATCCCCGTCCGACAACTTCACACATTCGCTTCTGTGTCCGAACTGTGATTTTCCTGTGATTAATGGAATTTAGTGTTTCACAGTTTAGCACCCACTTCATATCGCCTGCCAAAATGTGCCTACTGTGAGTGTTAATGGGATGGCGGTAAACGACACCTTCACAAAACAGTATTGTGGGGTACTGTGATACTGTAATGGGGTTGAGAAATGCAGAGCCAGTTCTTATTCGAATCTGGTTCAGTTTTTGTGCGGTGATGCTATTGTAGCTACAAGCATCATGGCAAAGAAAAAATCAGAATTTAAGTGACACAATGAATAGAAAACACATGTTTCTGTTCCATTGTCCTCACTGGTTGTCCAATTCACGAGTGAATGACTCAAACGAGCTGGATCATTTTAACTTGTGTGATTCAGTCTAATGACTCACTCACTGGCTGAATCGGTGAGAGCGATCCTTGACTTTTCCACTGAACCGCAAGTGATTACTTTTGCCATGTGCAACTGGAAATGAACCTAGAACTGCTGATGTGTAATGTATCAGGCTCATGAGACTTATATCAGTGCAATAGAGTGAAATTGTCAGCTTCTGGAAGTGAAAACTCCATAGGGAAATAGATTTTTTCATCATAATTTAAAAACCTTTAAAGACAGCCTTACTGTGACCTCAAGAGATGTTGAGGTTGAGGATGTAGAGGTTGCAGCCTTTAGCCTCCTTGTTAGAGCGTGTGATGAGCGTAGAGGGGTTGCATTGGTGCCGTGACCCGGACGGGAGTAAGGTTTAGGGGGGTGAGTGTAACGGAGACCAGGTAGTAGTTGCTGTGCAAAGTAAACCTCACTCCTCTGACCTCGAGAGATGCTCTAGCGACAGACGCTAGGGGTTGCAGCCTTTAGCCTCCTTGTTAGAGCGTGCGACGAGTGTAGAGGGGTTGCATTGGTGCCGTGACCCGGACGGGAGTGAGGTTTAGGGGGGTGAGTGTAACGGAGGCCAGCTAGTAGTTGTTGTGCGAGTAAACCTCACTCCTCTGACCTCGAGAGATGCTCTAGCAACAGACGCTAGGGGTTGCAGCCTTTAGCCTTCTTGTTAGAGCGTGCGACTCCCATGCTGGAAGACCCGGGTTCAAGGCCCGCTCAGAGCGGGTCGAGTAGGACTGGGGTAGAGGGGTTACATTGGTGCACAGCAACCACTAGCTGGCCTCCGTTACACTCACCCCCCTAAACCTCAATCCCATCCGGGTCACGGCACCAATGTAACCCCTCTACCCGAGTCCCACTCGACCCGCTCTGAGCGGTTTGTAATGCTTCATGGGATTGTTATTCTTTAGTTAAAAGTCTTGTACCTTTATGTATTTTTGTCCGATTTTCGAATACTGTTTTGCTTCAAAACAAAGTTTGTAATGTTATGATTCTCCTCGTAGCTGGTGGTCCTTCAATGGATCCCAATTACATCTATTGTTTTTATATTTCTCTGAACAATGCGTATGACACGGAGAGAGTCTAATTCATGTCAGTTGTATTCAGTTGGTCATGCTGAAGTTGAAAAGAAAATGAGAAAACTGAGATATCACAGATAGACTGTGGTGTGGCGCACTCGCCCTCACTGTGGCATGCTGGGACATGCCACTGTCTCTGATCATTTTTCTGTCTGTGAGATCAGTCTCACTGTGTGGCCCATGTGCTGTTTTGGAACATCAGTTAAGTAGATGAACAGGAATGGCTTGTTGACAAAATTGTGGTCGAGATGAAAAGGAAGGGTTGAGAGAGAATTTGGTTGCTCTCATTTCAATATTTGTTTTTGTATGTTATAATCAACATTGCTAATTAAGATGCAGATTGACTGCAATTAGCAAAATCCAACTCATTCGTCTCGGATTTTAAACATGTCGTTACAGTTTAACATTCATCTGTTTGTGTGGGACAGTGAAATATTATATTCAAAAATATAACGTAAATCACATTGTGCATTCTTATTATCTCATTAGGGATGCTGAAACATTTCTCTTGGACTCGAAAAAGATTCGCGCTACTGATGGGGGGTGGCTGGTGTTTGACATCACGGCCACCAGTAATCACTGGCTCCTGAACCCGCAGCAGAACATGGGCCTTCAGCTGTGCGTGGAGACCACTGACGGTAAGACAGTGACAGCAGCACTTTAATCAAGAGCGCTCCGATGCACAAATGCAGCCAATCCACTTGAGGATGGCACTGGAAACTGGAGACACTGCGCACATTATGCTTGAAAAATCGGAGCTTTCGACGAATAGAAATGCTTGTGAAATTGTCACATGGTCAAAGTGTGTTGCAAAAGAAATTCTCAGTTTGTAACTGGTTTTATATAGTGCGTTATACAATTCAGATTGTTTCAAAGCAGCTTCACAGTAATAAACAGGAAAAGAACAGGATGCAAACTTCATCAAATATGAGACAAATTCAAATTCTGCTTTAAAGTAGCTCTTAAAAAGACAATAGTGTCTCGAGTTAATTAAATTTGAGCTCAATAACAGTGTCAATGTTACGAAATTCATCAAATACAAAATGATTTAGCTGTTGAGCAGCTCTACAGAAGTCAATAGTGTCATCATCCAGCTCAATTCGGTTCAGGTTTTTGTATGAGGAACTACGTAGCTCCTAAAGGGACATGGTGATGGAAAAAAATATGAGATGGGAGGAAAGTTATGTCTGTGCTTTTGCGTTCCCCCGAGAAACTTTGCATTCGAGGGAACCCAAAAGTATTGAAATATTTTTTCCATCACCATATCATTTTTGGGGCTCTGTAAGGAACAGACCAAAACAGACCCGAACATCTTCCTATCCGCTTTAGCTCACAAATTCAAGCTCACACGCATTCAAAACCAGGGTTGGGGAGTAACGAAATACATGTTACTTAGTTACATATTTAAAATACAAAATTTAAGTTACTGTATTTCATTACAGTTACATTTTAAATGGGTGGTAATCAGATTACAGTTACATCTGAAAAGTGTTTTAGATTACCAAAGTGATTACTTTGAATTTTAATGTCATTTAAACAGCAATTGGTGATTCTCTGACTCTGACAGTCTGAAAAAGAGGAGTTAAGTTTCACCAACATTTTAATACTTTTAAGAGGATCATAAAAATGTTGTTATTTTTATTTAGTTCTGTCCTGAACAAGACAAAATGACTGAATTTATTAAAAAATTGCCCAACTGTGAACTGAACTGTCCTGTCATGACCTGATGATCCACGACTGTTTTCATGTTTTGTGAGTCATTTTATAATTCACTCGTCACTGCTACTTTTTCTCACAGATTGTTTTTTCCCCTCACAATTGCAAGTTATGAAGTCAGAATTGGGAGATATAAACTTATCTAATAATTCTGACTTTTCTCCATATTGTGAGTTTATATCTCATAATTCTGACTTTATAACTCACAATTTCAACTTTATATCACGCAATTCTGAGGGAAAAAGTCAGAATTGTGAGATAAAAACTTGCAATGACCTTTTTTGTGTTTGTTTCACACTTATTAGTATTCCAAAGTATTCTAAAGTATTTAGATTAAGTTACTAAACTTGAGTAATGTAACGAAATACGTTACAAATGACTTTTTAAAGCATGTATTTTGTAATCTGTAGTGAAATATATTTTAAAAGTAACCTACCCAGCCCTGTTCTGAACTGTGTGAACATTGGTCGGCTTTGAGCTCAATGGTGCTATTGGTCACCAGGGCTGCGTTTCCCAAAAGCAACTGTGATTGCAAGTTCCGTCTTTACTAATATAGTTTGATGATTTGGTGTCTCCCGAAACCATAGTTCCAAACAATCACTTGCAAAGATCATCGCAAAGTTGTGAACACGCTTTAAAATAAAGGTTCCAAATGGGGATTTTCATGATAATGCCATAGAAGAACCATGTTTGGTTCCAAAAAGAACCCTTTTTTTTCTTAGTGTGAAGAACATCTTAATAATCTGAAGAACCCTTTTCCACTTTAAAGAACTTATTGTGCAGTGGAACGGTTCTATGGATTTATGCCAATATAGAACCTTTATTTTGAAGAGCGAGTTGAAACTACAGCTCTCAATCTGAAACAGTTTCTTGTTAGTATGACATGTGGACTTAAATAGATCATGCTCTTGGGCATAATGAGCAAGCTAAAATGCAGTACAACCTATATCATACATATATAAACTTCATTCTACATCTTTTAATTGTGTGGGAACCTGCAATTGAATCAAACATCTGGAAATAAAGCAAAACAATGAAGAACAAAAGTAGTCTTCAGATGCTATGGTCATTATTTACAGCAATAATCTGGCATGAATTAAATCTCAAACCAATTATTTAGCACTTGTTATTAACAGTTGTATATTGTGTGATTCGAATGATGGATATGCGTCAACGTTACTTCAGCTCCAGGACTAGTTAATTTCTCCAACGATGAATCATCAAACGCACCACAAGTTTGAATATGTGGAACTGTGAAAGTGAGATGTGTTTTGTATTTAGTGGTACTTCACAATGGATGTCTGCCAGGTTCATGTTACTCTATGTTACTCATTTGTTGGGGAATTTATTGAATAATAACCATCACTGGTCACTTTAATAGTGCTGTCATATTTTAGTGTTCTTTCCTGCAGACAGCGCTTTGTTGTTTTCAATTATTGTTGCATTCCCTTTTTACTGGAAATAAGGACCATGAAATGCAGCTGGTTTCATTTCCATTCACATAGTCATTACATTAACTTAAAAACAGACACGTTTACCAGTGTGAGACTCTACAAAAGTATCATCTTTGAGTCACGACTACACCCAGTTTTTCTTCTTTCTTAAATGGGAACCTGATGCCATGAAGTTGTCAGTGTTTTAGGATCAGTTTTCAGTTTGACGTGCAGACAATCACTACAGTATCTGTGTGGACCATAGAAACTGTCATACATAGTTGTGGTGATTTTGCCACCCAGGGTGAGGTTTTCGTGTCTTAATCATGGCTGTTGATTTCTGTAATCGTATGCATGCATCTGTTTGGTTTTCAGGTAGAAGCATCAACATGAAATCCGCTGGCATCGTCGGAAGGAACGGACCTCAGTCCAAACAGCCATTCCTGGTCGCTTTTTTCAAAGCCAGTGAGGTTCTGCTCCGTTCCGTAAGAGCAGCAGGAGGCAAGAAGAAGAGTCACAACAGAAACAAAAGCAAAGCGCAACCGAAATCTTCACCAGCGCTCAAAAGTGGAGGTACAGTGGAGTTTTCCAAAAGTTGCTCCTTGAAGGTTCTGTAAGCAAAGCTAGTCAAGTTCCCCCAAACAAGCCAGCTTCAGATCTCTCACTTACATCTGATACATGGTACACAAAAAACTGGAAAGCAGTTTTTCGAACTCGCAAACTCTTGTCTAATTGTCAGGTTAATATGATAGCACTTTAGTTTACAGTCCTGTTCCGCATGTACTTATTATAGTACAATGACTGGGTGATAACTAGGTCCTAACCCTCAACCTACCCCTAACCCTAACCTTAAACCTATATTTACCTTATATTACCCATTTCTTAGGTGCTTCTACATCATTGATTTTCACCATATATTTTTATTTATTTATTTACTTGGTTCTTTCGGCATAACTTGTGGTGAAATTTGCGCCATTATTTGATTTTTTTTTTTAAAACCATGCTTTTAAACCATGCTAAAACACATTACTTGTCAGTCATATGTTTTCTAAGTAGGCAGTGCTTGGCCCGAATAAGCTGCAATGCGGACTTTACTTTATACTGATAGTAAAAAGTTATCTGAAGACTATCTGAAGTCAAACCAGGTAGAGAGAACCTCAATGTCTTCAGAATGCAGCTGGCTAGCGTCTCTAACAATTTTATTTTATTTAAATGGACAATGAACAGTCCATGACTGCCCCAGATGCAGTTACTGTATAGAGCTAAATTTATCCTGCAAGTTGCTGCACTATGAAAAATTAGATTACATCTAAAAGATCTGGGTGTAAATAAAAATAAAAAACTGCTAAATTAAAAAGTGCTCAACAATATAACAGGTTTTGGCTGTGATTTGATGATGTTTTGGGTTATCTTAGGCATATTTTCAGATGTAACAAGTTGTGCAAAAGTTGGACACTGTCTAATGTTATTTGGGAGCATGTTCCAGATATTGGTGAACGCTGAACAACCAAAGCCCGTGGCTTTATATTGCACTCCACAATCTTGAAGAAGCCCAACAAGTCAACAATATCATCCCGCTGTGAATTTTTTGCCATTTACAAAGCAGACACGTGTGATTTCTTAGGGTTCTGTGATATTTGTGATTTTAGAGGGATATTTTAATCGTATTAAATGTGCATGTAATGCATGTAATCACTAGCAGTTGTTTTAAACCACATATCTGTCCTTCACTTGAAGAATGCTTGTTGAGCTTACCTGATGTTTTCTGAATGTAGGGCTCTTTGCTGCCATCAAATCACTGAGTATTTACAGCATTCATAGTCTATATACAAAGTCGTCCTGCCAGCTGCAAACATAGAGCACATTGAGCCCACACACACTCCTAGACTAAACAACACGACTACTTCAGTGTTTGAACGCTCAATGTCCGTTTTGTTGCTGTTATCTAGATCAGAACACCAGTGAACAGAGGCAAGCCTGCAAGAAGCATGAACTTTACGTGAGCTTCCGTGACTTGGGATGGCAGGTACATGTGACGACTCGCAAGACATCAATTACAGGACTGCATAATGGGATTGCTCCATTCAACCAGAAAATACATCACTGTCTCTGTCTCATTTTAGGATTGGATTATTGCTCCAGAGGGCTATGCAGCCTTTTATTGTGATGGAGAATGTTCGTTTCCACTGAACGCACATATGAATGCGACAAATCATGCGATTGTGCAGACCTTGGTAAGTGTCCATTGTTTCATCATTTAATAATTGGTTGTAGTAATGGTTCTAAAATAAGACCTAAATATGAGACAAGTTTTGAGCAAATAAATGCAAATGAGGCATACAGGTAAAGTTTTACAATAAGGTCCCACTAAGTAACGTTTGTTAATAGATCAACTAAAAATGCGGCAATTTAGATCCTCTGCTGCTCTTTCTTTGCCTGTGCTGTGACAGTTAGTTCATTAACAAAGACAAAGGCAATCCAGAAGGCAAAAATTAGCATGACAGCTTCACACATGTAAAGACAATATTGAACCAGGAGAAAAACCAAACTGAGGGCTTAAAACATGGCTAAATGAGGAACCAAACAAGAATCATAATCAATGAGTAGCCATAGAAACCAACAGGGAAAGGGAAGGATGAGCCCTGTGGAGCCGAATGGGTGTAGAGACGAGGCGTGCCAGATGTCTGGATGTTCTTGGCACAACCAGGCTGACTATTGACCAAGGCAGAGTCTGAGGGATGATGAACGGTGGACCAAAGAAAGTGTGGAGCCAAGGTGAAGACGATGGGTCGACGGCAGGACTAGGTGGAGTCTAGGACTCACAGGCCTGAGGTGGAGGTAGAGGATTCTCAGACCACAGTTGACCTGGAGACTGGGAAACCCAAGGCGAATCCGAGTAGTTGGACAGGGCCCCCGAAAGAGGAGCTGAAGAGCTGTAGTGAGCCAGCAGAGGTGGGGCTGAGGACCTGGATGGAATTGGCAGAGGAGTGGGAGGCTTGGTGGGACCGGTGGTGACAAAGGGGACTTGGGGCTGGGCAGGACCAACGGCGGAGACAGGTCTTAAAAGTAGGAGGGGATCAGAGAATCCAGGAATTCATATGGAAAGGATTTGGGTTACATTTACATTTAGCAGACACTTTTATCCAAAGCGACTTACAAGTGAGGCAATTAGGGGTTAGGTGTCTTGCTCAAGGGCACTTTAGTCATGGTATCAAAGGTGGAGAGAGTGCTGTTCATTCACAATCCCACCTTCAATTCCTGTCGGCGTGGGAATCGAACCAGCAACCTTCAGGTTATCGTTTTCAGGGCTGGGAGGATGAATGGAACTCTGCTCCCCGAGGTCCAACTCCACCAGCACTCTCTCAGGGATGATTTTATAGATAATCTTAAATAATCCCTGAACACATCTGGTCAGACTTGGCAGGCTTGGACTCTGGGTCTGCGGTGAGTTCTGGTTTGTTGATCATGCACTTAGAAAGTGCAGGTTAGGGCTCCGGGATGAAAAATGGCTCAGGCTTGAGCTCCTGGATGGACATTTGGCTCTGAGACCTTGGTGGGCATGTGGAGGGGTTGAATGGGCTCTGTTTCTTGGTAGTCATGGGCGAGGACATCAACAATGCGCACTCCAAACAAAGGAGAATGACTTCTCTCCATGTTAGATTTCCCATGTCTGGTCCAGAGGACCATAATAATATGTGCCTACCAAAAAGTAGATTTTAATGTGGCATCATCTAAGTAGAAGGAGTGCTGGGCCAATATACAGATCCAGGGAGATTATTCCCATAAAGGAGTACTTTCCCGGGCGAGGGAAATGAAGGCTGCTGCTAGATCCATGTTTGGTCCTGTATTCTGTCACAATTCAGGCAAGGTAAGAGGAGTAAAGGATCTAAATAGCAGCAGTTTTACAAAGGTGGCAATCCAGAAAGCAAAAAATGCTTCACATATGTAAAGACAATACAGGTCCAAGAGAACAACCTAACTGAGGGCTTAAATACATGACTAAAAGAGGAACCTAACAAGACTCAGGTGATCATAATCAATTAACCAATGACTAACTATAGAAACCAGCAATGGTAATAAAGGGAACATGATCTAAACACAGGAAGGAAAGATGGGAACCAAACGAAAAAAAAACATAAGAGCCCACACAAATAACATAACCGTTACACTAACATTAACTAACAAATTACAGTATTTATTCATATTTGTTAGCTTTAGTTAATAGAAATACAACATTCATTCAAACAATACATTTCATCCAATGTATACATTTATTTTTTTCCCTCACAGGTCCATCTAATGTTTCCTGATAATGTGCCAAAGCCTTGCTGTGCACCAACTAAACTGAATGCCATTTCAGTGCTGTATTTTGATGACAGCTCAAATGTAATCCTGAAAAAGTACCGGAATATGGTGGTGAGGTCCTGTGGTTGTCATTGAGCGCAGAGGAGCGTCCGTGTCCTTATTGCTGGAATAAATAACATATCAAAAGAAATAGTTTTTGACATTTGATGTACAGTATTATGTATATATTAGCTCATAATTCCTCTTATTTATTTGGCTTTGTTTTTTTTAATAATGATTTTATATGTGTGATGTAGATCAGTTATAAGTTACCACTCTTACCACAGATCCATGGCTGATTGCTCTTTCTCTGAGAATACGTTTATGAGTTAGACCAGTTAGAGAGAGTCGTAGAATGAAGGATCAAATATGATTTGCTTTCTTTTGATTACATGTTATACGTTCATAAGCAACCACTCCAAAACAGAACTGCTGCTATTTTACAAATTAAATGTAAAGGCCTTAAACCCTAGTCACTTATTTACAATTTTTTTTTTTTTGATGTGGGTAAGAAAAGAATAGCCATATTGGATTTATCAAAAATAAATAAATAATAATAATTCTTTGTTAACAAAATGAGTGTAGTGTTGTTGTAAAAGCACTGAGTATGTCTATACATACTTCCACAAATATCCCAAAGTATTCCAGACCACATTTGCTGATTTGTATTAGTTTGCTTTAGATATCAGTGGGTGAATATACAAAATTAAGGTTGATTTTTTTTTTCTGAGCAAATATTCTTCTTCCTTATATACACTTGTATTAGTACTCTGAGTAATATATATATATATATTTTTTTTTTTTTTGTTTGAAAAATTTGCATTTATTATTTTAGAACCATGTTTGTATGTCATTAAATCTATTTTCAAATATATTTTTCTGCGTCTGTCTCTACCACAGTTGACTCAACATCATGATTGTTGCAGGATTTACATGAATTTATTGACTTTTAAATCAATAAACTGCTAATTACTGCTTATTAATAGTTAGGTAGCTGTTAAGTTTAGGTATTGGGTAGGATTATGGGATGTAGAATATAGAATAAGGCATTAATATGTGCTAATAAACATAAGTACCAACAAACAGCCAATATCCTAGTAATATGCATGATAATAACTAGTAGTGATAATTGAATCCTAAACTAAAGAGTTACCAAAACTTTATTATAGACTTTCTTTTTTCTTTGTTTTTTGCTTCATTACTGCATTTGGGTATGTGCCCTTTTTGGCTGTTTTGAAAAATATTGGCAAACAAATGGATTAGCTTAGACAGATGTTTACATGCAAATTTATGCTGACCTTATCTGATCACAATTTTTGTAAAATACAATTTTCGTTGAACGCCAGAAAACTGAGTGACTGTATTTGACTTAATTCAAACCAGTGGTCAGGGTACCCAGATGTTATGTGGTCCCGATCTAAAAAGAGTGTTGACATCCAATGAATAGCGGAGGCCACCTGCTAACTTCACTTCTAGCGGTGTGGATGATTTGCATTCCTGCGGCCTGCTGCCCTGCATGATTACTCCTGCTGCTTCACAATCCCATCTACTGTTTAATATCATGGATTCCGTCCAATTCCACTAAATGTCTTCCTTTCTACAACACCAGGCCCAGTATGAATGCTGCTATTTTAAGGAATTCTGTGCCAGCAGTGAGCAGGCTCTCTCTTCGTATAAGCCCTGTAGCCACATGAAAGGGGAAAATGATGATTTGCCATAGTGAGTACAGATGAATTTAGTGTCCCGTTCCCTGCAGAGTGCAGAACATATGGACATGATCGATCAGACTGGGGCTCTTCAGGTCTTTGGACACTGATCTTCATGCTCAACCTAAATGACAATGTTTACATGATTAATATCAATTTTGGTCTGTATACAAGTAAATCTATAGTTTAGTCATGATACTCTAACACCTCTAATCCCATGCCACTTCCTAATCCACTAAACTATACAGTCGTTCCATAGCCTGCGATCACCCTGCTGCGCGAAAACTGTTTACCCCACCTCCTCCCCAGCACCACCTGTTCTGCTACGGGGGTTTAATATATTCTTTATGTGTGTTATTTAACTGGGCTGAACAAATTCATGTATTTGCCCATCAGTGTAGCAGATCCCGTACAAAATCAAGATATGTACATTGTATGCCCATGCCAGTAAATGCTGGTTAAATAATTCAGTCCCAATTGCCCTAACCCAATTAAAACAATATTCTGGTTTCTAGTATTGTGAATAAGACAGCTGGAATAAGCTTATGTGAATTGAAATTTTGTGTCATGTGAACATGTCAATGAATATCAAGAACTAGTGGAACACATAGTGTGGTTAAGTCTTTAATCTGGATAAAAGTAAAATAGTCTCATTATTGCTCTAAAAATGACCTGAAACTGGATTTTGTTTGTACATACACAAATTTAAATAAACATCGGATATTCTGTTGACAACTGACATGAACTTACAATGAACAATATTTCTTAGCATTTATTAATGTCAGTTAATATTAATTTGTAAACATTTACTAAAACATTATTAAAATCAAAAGTTGTATTTGTTCACGATGGTTAATGCACTATAAATTAACATGAACAAACAATGAACAATGATTTTTGGCAGCGGCTATTTACACTTATTGAAAATAGTGATAGATGCTATTTACACCAAGTGAAAATAGCTATATATTCTATTTACACCATGTAAATGTATCAGTTCTTAGCAATAAGAGTAAATAGTAGCCTGATTAGATACTATCTATTCTTTATATTGGCAGATACTATTTGCACCTCAGTATTTTTGTTTATTAACAGGATGCAATAATATCATAGAGTATAAATGAGTGTAAAAAATATTAAATGGATGCTGCCTTATTGAGAGAATAAAAACCCTCCTACACCTTCCCATAACCCTACCCAATAAACACTTTTAGTATTATTAAACACTCGTTCACAGTTTATTTATATTTTCATTTTTATTGAAAGTAAATTCGAGCTCTGCAAAAGGCGGATTCAAACCTGCGTCGACCACGGTTGAGCCAGATCTACGAGCTGCGCCACTGAAAATGTTGAAATCTGTGCGTCTCTTTTAAAACTCGAGTGTCCCAACCAGACATTGGTGGGCGGAGCTAGTGTAAATAGCGTTTGCCAACAAGGGACGTTATTTTCACTTAGTGTAAATAAAAACTCCGTAATAGGCTTACTAGCATTAACAAAGATTAATAAAAGCTTTAAAAAATAATGGTTACACCAAAATATATGGTTACACTTTATTTCGATGGTCTACTTTAGACAATCTGCTAGTAACCTGTCAACTACATGTCAACTAACTGTCATTAGAGTATAAGTAGACTGTTAGGATTCCGGTCAGTAGAACAAGTACTAGTACTAGTTATCTACACGTCTTCTAGTCAGTAGAATGTCTGTTAAGGAGCATCAAAATAAATTGTTACCAAATATATTGCTCGTTGTCAATTCATGTTAGCTAATGCATTAACTGTTAAGAAGCGAGTCCCTACTTAACAGTGTTACCAGAATATTTATTTAAATCTGCACATGTCCAAATGAAAGTTATTATGAGTGCCGTGACTCAAGGCACAGGCAGCTGTGAAAAATCACAGATCCAGGTCATTTTTAGAGCAAAAAGGAGACAGATTTTTTTATTTATTCTCTTTTTCCAGATTAAAGGCTTAACCAGACTATGGAACTTAATCGGAAAATGCTGTGTGTGTAAACATGCTTGTTGAAATTGTTCACAGAGTTTGGATTTTAGATTTTTTGAACCGTGAAACCAGAGGACACCCACCGCACCACAAATCTGTGCCTGATTCTTGCTGAAATTGCCACGCTGTTTCTACTTTTTGAGTTCATTGTCGTAATGAACTTCATATGCTTGTTGTAACGCGTGTTCAATGGGGTGATTGTCCATCGTATCAATGTTACATTGCAATAAACATTGGTATGCTTGAAATGAAACCACAGCGGACGACACACCGGACGCTGTTTAAATGCAGTTCTGTTGTCCCGTACATGGAAGGAGACACATATTAAAATGATTAGGGGTGTGTTTTATCTAGTTAGGTAAATATTTAGGACACTACACCCCAAGAGAACACAATCTCCACACGTGCACAGCTTTGTTTAAATGAATGGAAAACACATGATTTTAACCCATGTGACAATAATTGAAATATGCGAAATAGCCACAGGCAAGGAAAAGTTTGTTTTATTTTGCTTTGTGATTTTACACAGTAAAAAATGTTCTGTTTGTGGACAATTAATGAAAACAAACAAACCGGTGACACAAATAAATACAATGTCAATCACTGTCATTAAGTATGAACGTTGTCATATTTATTTGTGAAATTCTTCTCCCATTACTTTATCCTATCGTAAGCTAGAACATTTTTCTTTTCTTTTCTCTGGCCTCATAGTTTATTTTGAAAGTGTCCGCTTGCAGTCGGCCCACAACGCTGCTGAAACTCGATCTAATCAAAATGTTTTCCAGTTTACTTTCTTCATCTTTCCACATACCCTTTTCCCAATTTGGGTTTAGTGGGTGGGCTGTAGAGCCTTATTACAGCTCAATCAGACGTCCCTGAGCAAGTCAACCATCTGGGTCACATTTTTTACACGCTAGTTACCAGGACAAGGTCACGGCTCAGAATACAGAGGATGTGTTCTGAGTCAAATGTTATTTGTATGTGTGTGCGCACGCTTGTTTTGGTGTGAAAGAGGCGAGAGAAGACTGCGTTTGACCCCAGAAGTCTCGTTCAATCTGTGTAAAAAGGAACACCTGTATTCGACTGCATTCGCCAGCTCCTTTCATCCAAAGACCGGAGAGATTCTGTGTTCACCTAAAGCCGTGAGTCAGGCTGTGCGTCACAGTGATTCAATCAAAGGCGACTAAACCTCCAAATGTGGTATAATCACTGTAACACACAGCCTTGAGTGGCTTAACGCATTTATGAAACACCGTCAGCTTATACGCATGTATCTACTCTCAAATAACAACTGTCTGTAATTTGTTAGTCTGTCTGTATGCTGTTTATGGTTGCCACACAACAAGTCTAATAATAAATATATGTGGTCACAGGCATGTGTTTATTTCCATTTATAATGTTTTATCATATCTGTTTTAGAAAAAGAATTACAAAGAAGTAATTCGGTTTCTTTAAAGTCCTTCACCTTGTGCATATGCGATTAATCATTTAATTAAGCCCTATTTGGACACTGTACGTACTTGCATAAACATACACAGGGCTGGGTAGGTTACTTTTAAAATGTATTTCACTACAGATTACAAAATACATGCTTTAAAAAGTCATTTGTAACGTATTTCGTTACATTACTAAAGTTTAGTAACTTAATCTAAATACTTTAGAATACTTTGGAATACTAATAAGTGTGGAACAAACACAAAAAAGGTCATTGCAAGTTTTTATCTCACAATTCTGACTTTTTCCCTCAGAATTGCGTGATATAAAGTTGCAATTGTAAGTTATAAAGTCAGAATTATGAGATATAAACTTACATACTAAATTCACGATTGCAAGAAAAAAAGTCAGTATTGCAAGTTTATATCTCCCAATTCTGACTTTATAACTTACTTTTGTGAGTTTAAATCTCGCAATTGTGAGAAAAAGAAGTCAGAATTGTGAAATGCAAACTCACAATTGTGAGGGAAAAAAAACAAATTGTGAGAAAAAGTAGCAGTGACGAGTGAATTATAAAATGACTCTCAAAACATGAAAACAGTCGTGGATCATCAGGTCATGACAGGACAGTTCAGTTGACAGTTGGGCAATTTCTTTTATAAATTCAGTCATTTTGTCTTGTTCAGGACAGAACTAAATAAAAATAACAACATTTTTATGATCCTCTTAAAAGTATTAAAATGTTGATGAATCTTAACTCCTCTTTTTCAGACTGTCAGAGTCAGAGAATCACCAATTGCTGTTTAAATGACATTAAAATTCAAAGTAATCACTTTGGTAATCTAAAACACTTTTCAGATGTAACTGTAATCTGATTACCACCCATTTAAAATGTAACTGTAATGAAATACAGTGACTCAAATTTTATATTTTAAATACGTAACTAAGTTACTTGTATTTCGTTACTCCCCAACCCAGCACATACTTTAGCCTGTATCATAAAATAAATTTACATGTAGTTGTAAAGTTACTTCTAGTCAGTAGAATGTCTTTTGGGAGTATCAAAATAAAGTGTTAGCAGATATTAAACAGACTGATACTTTAATGATGGATAGTTGACATGTAGTTGTAAAATTAGTCGAATGTCTAAAGTGGACCATCAAAATAAAGTTTTACCTTTTTTATTTCTTTGACTGTAAACATATTCTATACCTACTGTATTCTCAGCACTACCATTTCCATCAGGAAATGCCAATTTAGTTACATCCATAGATAAAAGACTTCATTGCGTATTGAGAGTAAAGGCATGGCAGTACAGACAAGAGTCCTTTCAAAAAGGGCAGGCAGACAAAAATATTACCTCACTTCCCATGCGGGAGGGTTCCGCATTGTTTACTTTGTATGTTTTCACTGCATATTGGAGTTGAGGAGGGATTTTCCATGGAATTCTCTGTGCCACTCTCTCGCAAACTCCATCAGTGGATTTGGTGGTTCACACTCAGCAAAGTGCGGATGCAGTTGAGCTGCGCTCTACATTTCATTCGAAGAGGGCCATATATTATTTTGAAGTTAAAGCTGGCCGGCTGATTAATATTTGGTCTAAATAGTTTAGCATGATCAGGAAAAGAACTTTTCTATAGAGAGTTACTTTTTCACACCCTAGCTGTCAGCAGCTGTTTATTTCATTTTTCACTTTGCTCCAGTAAACGGAGTGCTGAAATATATCTGAAACCTTTTTGAACTCATTGGATTTGTACTTTGTGTGGAGAGAGCCAGGATCCCTCCATGGTGCAATTAAAAATTCCAACCGATACATCTAGAAGCACATTAAAACATCTGTTCACATGGATCAATGTCCAAATGTGTTAACACTCAGTGTCCTAGTGAAGTAATCCAAAAATCCAAAAGCAAACTCTGCAGAATGATATGGTCAATCTGTGATGTGGTGGACACAGAAAGTTACATTTTTATTAGGTTTTTCAAAAACAGATGGGCTTCCACATAGTGCATAGGTTTGAAAAAAGAGCTGTTGGAAAGGATAAACCATATGGATGAACAGGTGAACACATTGTGCTGTAAAACAGAGGTTCATTATCACAAATTATGTCGGGGAATTCAAAATGTATTTGTCACCCGTGACCAAAATTGCAGATATGAAGATGTAGTATGGAGTGATTCGTATTTGACTGTAATGTGACGTGTGGATTGCTTGCCTTTGACTTCACAGCTCATATTGTGACTGTGACACGGTAAAATACTATAAAAATGATACAGTAATAAATGTTAATTGGTTAACAGAAAGTTTCCGTACTATATACAGTGACAAGTGTACATTTAATGTAACAATGTAACACAGTAACAATGTAAATTTACTTCCCTGGAATTCCCTGCGTGATTCCCTGAGTTCACATTTTTGTTTAAATAACTGTTTCTTCATAGTTTTTCTTATTATGATCATTTATGTACATTAGGGTTTAATGTTATATCTAATGTTGTTAAATTAATGTTTATTGCTTTTTTAATGTCATGTGAGTTACCCAGGGATGGGGAGTAACGAAATACAAGTAACTTAGTTACGTATTTAAAATACAAAATTTGAGTAACTGTATTTCATTACAGTTACATTTTAAATGGGTAGTAATCAGATTACAGTTACATCTGAAAAGTGTTTTAGATTACCAAAGTGATTACTTTGAATTTTAATGTCATTTAAACAGCAATTGGTGATTCTCTGACTCTGACAGTCTGAAAAAGAGTTAAGTTTCACCAACATTTTAATACTTTTAAAAGGATCATAAAAATGTTGTTATTTTTATTTAGTTCTGTCCTGAACAAGACGAAATGACTGAATTTATAAAAAAAAATTCCCAACTGTCAACTGAACTGTCCTGTCATGACCTGATGATCCACGACTGTTTTCATGTTTTGTGAGTCATTTTATAATTCACTCGTCACTGCTACTTTTTCTCACTATTTGTTTTTTCCCTCACAATTGTGAGTTTGTGTTTCACAATTCTGACTTCTTTTTCTCAGAATTGCGAGATTTAAACTCATAATTGAAAGTTATAAAGTCAGAATTGGGAGATTTAAACTTGCAATACTGACTTTTTTCTTGCAATTGTGAATTTAGTATGTGAGTTTATATCTCATAATTCTGACTTTATAACTCACAATTGCAACTTTATATCACGCAATTCTGAGGGAAAAAGTCAGAATTGTGAGATAAAATCTTGCAATGACCTTTTTTGTGTTTGTTCCACACTTATTAGTATTCCAAAGTATTCTAAAGTATTTAGATTAAGTTACTAAACTTGAGTAATGCAACGAAGTACGTTACAAATTACTTTTTATAGCATGTATTTTGTAATCTGAAGTGAAAAACATTTTAAAAGTAACCTACCCAGCCCTGGAGTTACCATGATGGTGTTTAGTGTTTGTGTGAATGACACTGTGCACGTTAGATATATTACTGTTCTTTTTTTCAGCTTGTGGAAAACATTTTTGTCACTGTTTTTTGTGGTTGTCTGTGTATAACAAAGGTGCAAAACATTTTATTATTAGTCCTTCAATAGGTTAGTAAATTAACCTCATATCAGTTAATGAAATGCATTTTATTTTACTGCAAATATAAGTATTGCTGCCGTTTTTTTACGGTAAATTTCTTCTAGCCAATAATATCCATATATGTCCATAGAAATGTGTTTTGCATGATGTAAGTGGATTAAAACAGTGGCCAGTAACACATCTAGTGTATGTGAGGTCATCATTCGTGCTGTGCATTGGGGTATATGAAGAATGGTGGTAAAAAATAATCATATTTGTTAGCAAATAATCAGAATAATGAAAATTGCATGTAAACAGGAGTTCTGCTCATGTCATGTAAACATCTTACTGCAATTAAGTCTTTGCTATGAGTATTGTAAAAAAACAATATTGCTTTATACATGCAAATACAATCAAAGTCGTGCTTCAAAATAACTGTGAGCAAAGATTTGCTTCAATTTAGGAGTCCTGTTGCAGCCAAGCAACTGCCATTGAAATACTTGATCTCAATCTACTACAGACCCACCCGCATGTTTAATAAAATCTTTTCTGTCTAGGCTACTGATTTGTCTTCATAAGAGAAATCTTTCTAAACATACCTGCCAGAAACAATCTTCTTTGTTTTAGGTGCAAACCTGCAATTGTCCGAGTAACACTTTTGTTATTATGAATTCATTGGCAAGCTCTCTTTACAGTACACAGCCTGCAGTGTGTGTTTCCCCACGAGTGCACACACTGGACGTTTGATGTTGCAATCAAAGCTTGAATCTATTCTAGCAGCTTCTATGGGACAATTGAAATCGTATGGATGAAAATTGATCAAATCTGACTTGAGTTTTGAGCAGTTCGCTATGTTTTCAGGATTTATCTGATGGCTTAAAACCTCTTTGATGCTTCATCTAAACCTGTTCCCCGTAAAGCATATTTCTCACATCTGTTTCCATGCTAAGGATGAAAAAGGGAAGAACTAAACTCTTTCACTGACATAATGGTACAGATTACACCAGCACTCCAAATAAAACATCCAAAAGAAGGCTTCGTCGCATCTGCGATTTATCTTTTCAATTCATCCACAGCGTGGAGCTCGATTTCTTCCCTCATTACAGTCATCCGACCGATTTGGAGGCCAGTTTTAGTCATGGGTAAAGTTCGTTACGGTGTTATGTACCAGATTTCACTGGAACTAATGCTCTGGGAGACAATGAAAGAGTTTTGTCCCTGTTCTTTTTAGTTGGAGGTCCAGCACCCAAAATGTGGACGCACCTCAACACGCTCTACACTGTAGAAAAAAGAAAAGATGATATCAAAGTTCTACATAAAATAAAAAGGATTTTTGTTTTACAAGAAAATACTTAAATGCAACTTTGATACAAAGTGTTACTTGCCAATTATTGGTAATTGATTATGAAATTTACTAGCAATTTTTGAGTGAAAAGTATTTCTACAACAAATTTTTTTCAGTGTAGGAGCGGAACAGTGAGTAACTGAGCGTGTGACTCACTCTGGTGTCATCAATTACACTCTCGGATGGACTGCCAATAAAACACAGACAAGGTATTTGAAAGCATCCTGCAAGTTTCATAATTAAGAAACATCCTCCACATTGTAAACAAAGCATTTAATCAAGCTCCAAAAATGGCTGGTATGGATATTGGGTGATCTGTGATGTCACATGGGCAAACACATTTGCATGTGAATGCCTAGAAATCAAGACTTTGACGAATAGTTATACATCATCACAATATAGACCCCGCCCACTGGTGTTAGGTCACTTAACGGCTGATATTTACCACTGGATGTGAGTGTTAAAAGCAAATAGAAGCCATTTTAATCACTGACACAGTCTGCACTGATACAGTATACAGATGTGTTCAGTTTCTGAAGTCATTATAATCACTGACGCTGTCTACACTGATACAGTATACAGATGTGTTCAGTTTCTGAAGTCATTATAATCACTGTCTACACTGATACAGTATACAGATGTGTTCAGTTTCTGAAGTCATTATAATCACTGTCTACACTGATACAGTATACAGATGTGTTCAGTTTCTGAAGTCATTATAATCACTGTCTACACTGATACAGTATACAGATGTGTTCAGTTCCTGAAGTCATTATAATCACTGTTTACACTGATACAGTATACAGATGTGTTCAGTTTCTGAAGTCATTATAATCACTGTCTAAACTGATACAGTATACAGATGTGTTCAGCTTCTGAAGTAATTATAATCACTGTCTACACTGATACAGTATACAGATGTGTTCAGTTTCTGAAGTCATTATAATCACTGACGCTGTCTACACTGATACAGTATACAGATGTGTTCAGTTCCTGAAGTCATTATAATCACTGTCTACACTGATACAGTATACAGATGTGTTCAGTTCCTGAAGTCATTATAATCACTGTTTACACTGATACAGTATACAGATGTGTTCAGTTTCTGAAGTCATTATAATCACTGTCTAAACTGATACAGTATACAGATGTGTTCAGTTCCTGAAGTCATTATAATCACTGTCTACACTGAAACAGTATACAGATGTGTTCAGCTTCTGAAGTAATTATAATCACTGTCTACACTGATACAGTATACAGATGTGTTCAGTTTCTGAAGTCATTATAATCACTGTCTACACTGATACAGTATACAGATGTGTTCAGTTTCTGAAGTCATTATAATCACTGACACTGTCAACACTGATACAGTATACAGATGTGTTCGGTTTCTGAAGTCATTATAATCACTGACACTGTCTACACTGATACAGTATACAGATGTGTTCAGTTTCTGAAGTCATTATAATCACTGTCTACACTGATACAGTATACAGATGTGTTCAGTTCCTGAAGTCATTATAATCACTGTCTACACTGATACAGTATACAGATGTGTTCAGTTTCTGAAGTCATTATAATCACTGTCTACACTGATACAGTATACAGATCTGTTCAGTTTCTGAAGTCATTTTAATCACTGTCTACACTGATACAGTATACAGATGTGTTCAGTTTCTGAAGTCATTATAATCACTGTCTACACTGATACAGTATACAGATGTGTTAAGTTTCTGAAGTCATTATAATCACTGTCTACACTGATACAGTATACAGATGTGTTCAGTTTCTGAAGTCATTATAAATACTGACACTGTCTACACTGATACAGCATACAGATGTGTTCAGTTTCTGAAGTCATTTTAATCACTGTCTACACTGATACAGTATACAGATGTGTTCAGTTTCTGAAGTCATTATAATCACTGACACTGTCTACACTGATACAGCATACAGATGTGTTCAGTTTCTGAAGTCATTTTAATCACTGTCTACACTGATACAGTATACAGATATGTTCAGTTTCTGAAGTCATTATAATCACTGTCTACACTGATACAGTATACAGATCTGTTCAGTTTCTGAAGTCATTTTAATCACTGTCTACACTGATACAGTATACAGATGTGTTCAGTTTCTGAAGTCATTATAATCACTGTCTACACTGATACAGTATACAGATGTGTTAAGTTTCTGAAGTCATTATAATCACTGTCTACACTGAGACAGTATACAGATGTGTTCAGTTTCTAAAGTCATTATAATCACTGTCTACACTGATACAGTATACAGATGTGTTCAGTTTCTGAAGTCATTATAATCACTGACACTATACACTGATACAGTATACAGATGTGTTCAGTTTCTGAAGTCATTATAATCACTGTCTACACTGATACAGTATACAGATGTGTTCAGTTTCTGAAGTCATTATAATCACTGTCTACACTGATACAGTATACAGATGTGTTCAGTTTCTGAAGTCATTATAATCACTGTCTACACTGATACAGTATACAGATGTGTTCAGTTCCTGAAGTCATTATAATAACTGACACTGTCTACACTGATACAGTATACAGATGTGTTCAGTTTCTGAAGTCATTATAATCACTGTCTACACTGATACAGTATACAGATGTGTTCAGTTCCTGAAGTCATTATAATCACTGTCTACACTGATACAGTATACAGATGTGTTCAGTTTCTGAAGTCATTATAATCACTGTCTACACTGATACAGTATACAGATCTGTTCAGTTTCTGAAGTCATTTTAATCACTGTCTACACTGATACAGTATACAGATGTGTTCAGTTCCTGAAGTCATTATAATCACTGTCTACACTGATACAGCATACAGATGTGTTCAGTTTCTGAAGTCATTTTAATCACTGTCTACACTGATACAGTATACAGATGTGTTCAGTTTCTGAAGTCATTATAATCACTGACACTGTCTACACTGATACAGCATACAGATGTGTTCAGTTTCTGAAGTCATTTTAATCACTGTCTACACTGATACAGTATACAGATATGTTCAGTTTCTGAAGTCATTATAATCACTTACACTGTCTACACTGATACAGTATACAGATGTGTTCAGTTTCTGAAGTCATTATAATCACTGTCTACACTGACACAGTATACAGATGTGTTCAGTTTCTGAAGTCATTATAATCGCTGTCTACACTGATATAGTATACAGATGTGTTCAGTTTCTGAAGTCATTATAATCACTGACGCTGTCTACACTGATACAGTATACAGATGTGTTCAATTTCTGAAGTCATTATAATCACTGACGCTGTCTACACTGATACAGTATACAGATGTGTTCAGTTTCTGAAGTCATTATAATCACTGTCTACACTGATACAGTATACAGATGTGTTCAGTTTCTGAAGTCATTATAATCACTGTCTACACTGATACAGTATACAGATGTGTTCAGTTTCTGAAGTCATTATAATCACTGTCTACACTGATACAGTATACAGATGTGTTAAGTTTCTGAAGTCATTATAATCACTGACACTGTCTACACTGATACAGTATACAGATGTGTTCAGTTTCTGAAGTCATTATAATCACTGACACTGTCAACACTGATACAGTATACAGATGTGTTCAGTTTCTGAAGTCATTATAATCACTGACACTGTCTACATTGATACAGTATACAGATGTGTTCAGTTTCTGAAGTCATTATAATCACTGTCTACACTGATACAGTATAAAGATCTGTTCAGTTTCTGAAGTCATTTTAATCACTGTCTACACTGATACAGTATACAGATGTGTTCAGTTTCTGAAGTCATTATAATCACTGTCTACACTGATACAGTAAACAGATGTGTTCAGTTTCTGAAGTCATTATAATCACTGACTACACTGATACAGTATACAGATGTGTTCAGTTTCTGAAGTCATTATAATCACTGACACTGTCTACACTGATACAGTATACAGATGTGTTCAGTTCCTGAAGTCATTATAATCACTGTCTACACTGATACAGTATACAGATGTGTTCAGTTTCTAAAGTCATTATAATCACTGTCTACACTGATACAGTATACAGATGTGTTCAGTTTCTGAAGTCATTATAATCACTGTCTACACTGATACAGTATACAGATGTGTTCAGTTTCTGAAGTCATTATAATCACTGTCCACACTGATACAGTGTACAGATGTGTTCAGTTTCTGAAGTCATTATAATCACTGACACTGTCTACACTGATACAGTATACAGATGTGTTCAGTTTCTGAAGTCATTATAATCACTTACACTGTCTACACTGATACAGTATACAGATGTGTTCAGTTCCTGAAGTCATTATAATCACTGACACTGTCTACACTGATACAGTATATAGATCTGTTCAGTTTCTGAAGTCATTATAATCACTGTCTACACTGATACAGTATACAGATGTGTTCAGTTTCTGAAGTCATTATAATCACTGTCTACACTGATACAGTATACAGATGTGTTCAGTTCCTGAAGTCATTATAATCACTGACACTGTCTACACTGATACAGTATACAGATGTGTTCAGTTTCTGAAGTCATTATAATCACTGACACTATACACTGATACAGTATATAGATCTGTTCAGTTTCTGAAGTCATTATAATCACTGTCTACACTGATACAGTATACAGATGTGTTCAGTTTCTGAAGTCATTATAATCACTGTCTACACTGATACAGTATACAGATGTGTTCAGTTTCTGAAGTCATTATAATCACTGACACTGTCTACATTGATACAGTATACAGATGTGTTCAGTTTCTGAAGTCATTATAATCACTGTCTACACTGATACAGTATACAGATCTGTTCAGTTTCTGAAGTCATTTTAATCACTGTCTACACTGATACAGTATACAGATGTGTTCAGTTTCTGAAGTCATTATAATCACTGTCTACACTGATACAGTAAACAGATGTGTTCAGTTTCTGAAGTCATTATAATCACTGACTACACTGATACAGTATACAGATGTGTTCAGTTTCTGAAGTCATTATAATCACTGACACTGTCTACACTGATACAGTATACAGATGTGTTCAGTTCCTGAAGTCATTATAATCACTGTCTACACTGATACAGTATACAGATGTGTTCAGTTTCTAAAGTCATTATAATCACTGTCTACACTGATACAGTATACAGATGTGTTCAGTTTCTGAAGTCATTATAATCACTGTCTACACTGATACAGTATACAGATGTGTTCAGTTTCTGAAGTCATTATAATCACTGACACTGTCAACACTGATACAGTATACAGATGTGTTCAGTTTCTGAAGTCATTATAATCACTGACACTGTCTACATTGATACAGTATACAGATGTGTTCAGTTTCTGAAGTCATTATAATCACTGTCTACACTGATACAGTATACAGATCTGTTCAGTTTCTGAAGTCATTTTAATCACTGTCTACACTGATACAGTATACAGATGTGTTCAGTTTCTGAAGTCATTATAATCACTGTCTACACTGATACAGTAAACAGATGTGTTCAGTTTCTGAAGTCATTATAATCACTGACTACACTGATACAGTATACAGATGTGTTCAGTTTCTGAAGTCATTATAATCACTGACACTGTCTACACTGATACAGTATACAGATGTGTTCAGTTCCTGAAGTCATTATAATCACTGTCTACACTGATACAGTATACAGATGTGTTCAGTTTCTAAAGTCATTATAATCACTGTCTACACTGATACAGTATACAGATGTGTTCAGTTTCTGAAGTCATTATAATCACTGTCTACACTGATACAGTATACAGATGTGTTCAGTTTCTGAAGTCATTATAATCACTGTCCACACTGATACAGTGTACAGATGTGTTCAGTTTCTGAAGTCATTATAATCACTGACACTGTCTACACTGATACAGTATACAGATGTGTTCAGTTTCTGAAGTCATTATAATCACTTACACTGTCTACACTGATACAGTATACAGATGTGTTCAGTTCCTGAAGTCATTATAATCACTGACACTGTCTACACTGATACAGTATATAGATCTGTTCAGTTTCTGAAGTCATTATAATCACTGTCTACACTGATACAGTATACAGATGTGTTCAGTTTCTGAAGTCATTATAATCACTGTCTACACTGATACAGTATACAGATGTGTTCAGTTCCTGAAGTCATTATAATCACTGACACTGTCTACACTGATACAGTATACAGATGTGTTCAGTTTCTGAAGTCATTATAATCACTGACACTATACACTGATACAGTATATAGATCTGTTCAGTTTCTGAAGTCATTATAATCACTGTCTACACTGATACAGTATACAGATGTGTTCAGTTTCTGAAGTCATTATAATCACTGTCTACACTGATACAGTATACAGATGTGTTCAGTTTCTGAAGTCATTATAATCACTGACACTGTCTACATTGATACAGTATACAGATGTGTTCAGTTTCTGAAGTCATTATAATCACTGTCTACACTGATACAGTATACAGATCTGTTCAGTTTCTGAAGTCATTTTAATCACTGTCTACACTGATACAGTATACAGATGTGTTCAGTTTCTGAAGTCATTATAATCACTGTCTACACTGATACAGTAAACAGATGTGTTCAGTTTCTGAAGTCATTATAATCACTGACTACACTGATACAGTATACAGATGTGTTCAGTTTCTGAAGTCATTATAATCACTGACACTGTCTACACTGATACAGTATACAGATGTGTTCAGTTCCTGAAGTCATTATAATCACTGTCTACACTGATACAGTATACAGATGTGTTCAGTTTCTAAAGTCATTATAATCACTGTCTACACTGATACAGTATACAGATGTGTTCAGTTTCTGAAGTCATTATAATCACTGTCTACACTGATACAGTATACAGATGTGTTCAGTTTCTGAAGTCATTATAATCACTGTCCACACTGATACAGTGTACAGATGTGTTCAGTTTCTGAAGTCATTATAATCACTGACACTGTCTACACTGATACAGTATACAGATGTGTTCAGTTTCTGAAGTCATTATAATCACTTACACTGTCTACACTGATACAGTATACAGATGTGTTCAGTTCCTGAAGTCATTATAATCACTGACACTGTCTACACTGATACAGTATATAGATCTGTTCAGTTTCTGAAGTCATTATAATCACTGTCTACACTGATACAGTATACAGATGTGTTCAGTTTCTGAAGTCATTATAATCACTGTCTACACTGATACAGTATACAGATGTGTTCAGTTCCTGAAGTCATTATAATCACTGACACTGTCTACACTGATACAGTATACAGATGTGTTCAGTTTCTGAAGTCATTATAATCACTGGCACTATACACTGATACAGTATATAGATCTGTTCAGTTTCTGAAGTCATTATAATCACTGTCTACACTGATACAGTATACAGATGTGTTCAGTTTCTGAAGTCATTATAATCACTGTCTACACTGATACAGTATACAGATGTGTTCAGTTCCTGAAGTCATTATAATCACTGACACTGTCTACACTGATACAGTACACAGATGTGTTCAGTTTCTGAAGTCATTATAATCACTGACACTGTCTACACTGATACAGTATACAGATGTGTTCAGTTTCTGAAGTCATTATAATCACTGACACTATACACTGATACAGTATATAGATCTGTTCAGTTTCTGAAGTCATTATGATCACTGTCTACACTGATACAGTATACAGATGTGTTCAGTTTCTGAAGTCATTATAATCACTGTCTACACTGATACAGTATACAGATGTGTTCAGTTCCTGAAGTCATTATAATCACTGACACTGTCTACACTTATACAGTATACAGATGTGTTCAGTTTCTGAAGTCATTATAATCACTGACACTATACACTGATACAGTATATAGATCTGTTCAGTTTCTGAAGTCATTATAATCACTGTCTACACTGATACAGTATACTGATACAGTATACAGATGTGTTCAGTTTCTGAAGTCATTATAATCACTGTCTGCACTGATACAGTATACAGATGTGTTCAGTTCCTGAAGTTATTATAATTACTGACACTGTCTACACTGATACAGTATACAGATGTGTTCAGTTTCTGAAGTCATTATAATCACTGACACTATACACTGATACAGTATACAGATGTGTTCAGTTTCTGAAGTCATTATAATCACTGTCTACACTGATACAGTATACAGATGTGTTCAGTTTCTGAAGTCATTATAATCACTGTCTACACTGATACAGTATACAGATGTGTTCAGTTTCTGAAGTCATTATAATCACTGTCTACACTGATACAGTATACAGATGTGTTCAGTTCCTGAAGTCATTATAATAACTGACACTGTCTACACTGATACAGTATACAGATGTGTTCAGTTTCTGAAGTCATTATAATCACTGTCTACACTGATACAGTATACAGATGTGTTCAGTTCCTGAAGTCATTATAATCACTGTCTACACTGATACAGTATACAGATGTGTTCAGTTTCTGAAGTCATTATAATCACTGTCTACACTGATACAGTATACAGATCTGTTCAGTTTCTGAAGTCATTATAATCACTGACACTGTCAACACTGATACAGTATACAGATGTGTTCAGTTTCTGAAGTCATTATTATCACTGACACTGTCTACATTGATACAGTATACAGATGTGTTCAGTTTCTGAAGTCATTATAATCACTGTCTACACTGATACAGTATACAGATCTGTTCAGTTTCTGAAGTCATTTTAATCACTGTCTACACTGATACAGTATACAGATGTGTTCAGTTTCTGAAGTCATTATAATCACTATCTACACTGATACAGTAAACAGATGTGTTCAGTTTCTGAAGTCATTATAATCACTGACTACACTGATACAGTATACAGATGTGTTCAGTTTCTGAAGTCATTATAATCACTGACACTGTCTACACTGATACAGTATACAGATGTGTTCAGTTCCTGAAGTCATTATAATCACTGTCTACACTGATACAGTATACAGATGTGTTCAGTTTCTAAAGTCATTATAATCACTGTCTACACTGATACAGTATACAGATGTGTTCAGTTTCTGAAGTCATTATAATCACTGTCTACACTGATACAGTATACAGATGTGTTCAGTTTCTGAAGTCATTATAATCACTGTCCACACTGATACAGTGTACAGATGTGTTCAGTTTCTGAAGTCATTATAATCACTGACACTGTCTACACTGATACAGTATACAGATGTGTTCAGTTTCTGAAGTCATTATAATCACTTACACTGTCTACACTGATACAGTATACAGATGTGTTCAGTTCCTGAAGTCATTATAATCACTGACACTGTCTACACTGATACAGTATATAGATCTGTTCAGTTTCTGAAGTCATTATAATCACTGTCTACACTGATACAGTATACAGATGTGTTCAGTTTCTGAAGTCATTATAATCACTGTCTACACTGATACAGTATACAGATGTGTTCAGTTCCTGAAGTCATTATAATCACTGACACTGTCTACACTGATACAGTATACAGATGTGTTCAGTTTCTGAAGTCATTATAATCACTGACACTATACACTGATACAGTATATAGATCTGTTCAGTTTCTGAAGTCATTATAATCACTGTCTACACTGATACAGTATACAGATGTGTTCAGTTTCTGAAGTCATTATAATCACTGTCTACACTGATACAGTATACAGATGTGTTCAGTTTCTGAAGTCATTATAATCACTGACACTGTCTACATTGATACAGTATACAGATGTGTTCAGTTTCTGAAGTCATTATAATCACTGTCTACACTGATACAGTATACAGATCTGTTCAGTTTCTGAAGTCATTTTAATCACTGTCTACACTGATACAGTATACAGATGTGTTCAGTTTCTGAAGTCATTATAATCACTGTCTACACTGATACAGTAAACAGATGTGTTCAGTTTCTGAAGTCATTATAATCACTGACTACACTGATACAGTATACAGATGTGTTCAGTTTCTGAAGTCATTATAATCACTGACACTGTCTACACTGATACAGTATACAGATGTGTTCAGTTCCTGAAGTCATTATAATCACTGTCTACACTGATACAGTATACAGATGTGTTCAGTTTCTAAAGTCATTATAATCACTGTCTACACTGATACAGTATACAGATGTGTTCAGTTTCTGAAGTCATTATAATCACTGTCTACACTGATACAGTATACAGATGTGTTCAGTTTCTGAAGTCATTATAATCACTGACACTGTCAACACTGATACAGTATACAGATGTGTTCAGTTTCTGAAGTCATTATAATCACTGACACTGTCTACATTGATACAGTATACAGATGTGTTCAGTTTCTGAAGTCATTATAATCACTGTCTACACTGATACAGTATACAGATCTGTTCAGTTTCTGAAGTCATTTTAATCACTGTCTACACTGATACAGTATACAGATGTGTTCAGTTTCTGAAGTCATTATAATCACTGTCTACACTGATACAGTAAACAGATGTGTTCAGTTTCTGAAGTCATTATAATCACTGACTACACTGATACAGTATACAGATGTGTTCAGTTTCTGAAGTCATTATAATCACTGACACTGTCTACACTGATACAGTATACAGATGTGTTCAGTTCCTGAAGTCATTATAATCACTGTCTACACTGATACAGTATACAGATGTGTTCAGTTTCTAAAGTCATTATAATCACTGTCTACACTGATACAGTATACAGATGTGTTCAGTTTCTGAAGTCATTATAATCACTGTCTACACTGATACAGTATACAGATGTGTTCAGTTTCTGAAGTCATTATAATCACTGTCCACACTGATACAGTGTACAGATGTGTTCAGTTTCTGAAGTCATCATAATCACTGACACTGTCTACACTGATACAGTATACAGATGTGTTCAGTTTCTGAAGTCATTATAATCACTTACACTGTCTACACTGATACAGTATACAGATGTGTTCAGTTCCTGAAGTCATTATAATCACTGACACTGTCTACACTGATACAGTATATAGATCTGTTCAGTTTCTGAAGTCATTATAATCACTGTCTACACTGATACAGTATACAGATGTGTTCAGTTTCTGAAGTCATTATAATCACTGTCTACACTGATACAGTATACAGATGTGTTCAGTTCCTGAAGTCATTATAATCACTGACACTGTCTACACTGATACAGTATACAGATGTGTTCAGTTTCTGAAGTCATTATAATCACTGACACTATACACTGATACAGTATATAGATCTGTTCAGTTTCTGAAGTCATTATAATCACTGTCTACACTGATACAGTATACAGATGTGTTCAGTTTCTGAAGTCATTATAATCACTGTCTACACTGATACAGTATACAGATGTGTTCAGTTTCTGAAGTCATTATAATCACTGACACTGTCTACATTGATACAGTATACAGATGTGTTCAGTTTCTGAAGTCATTATAATCACTGTCTACACTGATACAGTATACAGATCTGTTCAGTTTCTGAAGTCATTTTAATCACTGTCTACACTGATACAGTATACAGATGTGTTCAGTTTCTGAAGTCATTATAATCACTGTCTACACTGATACAGTAAACAGATGTGTTCAGTTTCTGAAGTCATTATAATCACTGACTACACTGATACAGTATACAGATGTGTTCAGTTTCTGAAGTCATTATAATCACTGACACTGTCTACACTGATACAGTATACAGATGTGTTCAGTTCCTGAAGTCATTATAATCACTGTCTACACTGATACAGTATACAGATGTGTTCAGTTTCTAAAGTCATTATAATCACTGTCTACACTGATACAGTATACAGATGTGTTCAGTTTCTGAAGTCATTATAATCACTGTCTACACTGATACAGTATACAGATGTGTTCAGTTTCTGAAGTCATTATAATCACTGTCCACACTGATACAGTGTACAGATGTGTTCAGTTTCTGAAGTCATTATAATCACTGACACTGTCTACACTGATACAGTATACAGATGTGTTCAGTTTCTGAAGTCATTATAATCACTTACACTGTCTACACTGATACAGTATACAGATGTGTTCAGTTCCTGAAGTCATTATAATCACTGACACTGTCTACACTGATACAGTATATAGATCTGTTCAGTTTCTGAAGTCATTATAATCACTGTCTACACTGATACAGTATACAGATGTGTTCAGTTTCTGAAGTCATTATAATCACTGTCTACACTGATACAGTATACAGATGTGTTCAGTTCCTGAAGTCATTATAATCACTGACACTGTCTACACTGATACAGTATACAGATGTGTTCAGTTTCTGAAGTCATTATAATCACTGACACTATACACTGATACAGTATATAGATCTGTTCAGTTTCTGAAGTCATTATAATCACTGTCTACACTGATACAGTATACAGATGTGTTCAGTTTCTGAAGTCATTATAATCACTGTCTACACTGATACAGTATACAGATGTGTTCAGTTCCTGAAGTCATTATAATCACTGACACTGTCTACACTGATACAGTACACAGATGTGTTCAGTTTCTGAAGTCATTATAATCACTGACACTGTCTACACTGATACAGTATACAGATGTGTTCAGTTTCTGAAGTCATTATAATCACTGACACTATACACTGATACAGTATATAGATCTGTTCAGTTTCTGAAGTCATTATGATCACTGTCTACACTGATACAGTATACAGATGTGTTCAGTTTCTGAAGTCATTATAATCACTGTCTACACTGATACAGTATACAGATGTGTTCAGTTCCTGAAGTCATTATAATCACTGACACTGTCTACACTTATACAGTATACAGATGTGTTCAGTTTCTGAAGTCATTATAATCACTGACACTATACACTGATACAGTATATAGATCTGTTCAGTTTCTGAAGTCATTATAATCACTGTCTACACTGATACAGTATACTGATACAGTATACAGATGTGTTCAGTTTCTGAAGTCATTATAATCACTGTCTGCACTGATACAGTATACAGATGTGTTCAGTTCCTGAAGTTATTATAATTACTGACACTGTCTACACTGATACAGTATACAGATGTGTTCAGTTTCTGAAGTCATTATAATCACTGACACTATACACTGATACAGTATACAGATGTGTTCAGTTTCTGAAGTCATTATAATCACTGTCTACACTGATACAGTATACAGATGTGTTCAGTTTCTGAAGTCATTATAATCACTGTCTACACTGATACAGTATACAGATGTGTTCAGTTTCTGAAGTCATTATAATCACTGTCTACACTGATACAGTATACAGATGTGTTCAGTTCCTGAAGTCATTATAATAACTGACACTGTCTACACTGATACAGTATACAGATGTGTTCAGTTTCTGAAGTCATTATAATCACTGTCTACACTGATACAGTATACAGATGTGTTCAGTTCCTGAAGTCATTATAATCACTGTCTACACTGATACAGTATACAGATGTGTTCAGTTTCTGAAGTCATTATAATCACTGTCTACACTGATACAGTATACAGATCTGTTCAGTTTCTGAAGTCATTTTAATCACTGTCTACACTGATACAGTATACAGATGTGTTCAGTTTCTGAAGTCATTATAATCACTGTCTACACTGATACAGTATACAGATGTGTTCAGTTTCTGAAGTCATTATAATCACTGATACTATACACTGGTACAGTATACAGATGTGTTCAGTTTCTGAAGTCATTATAATCACTGACACTGTCTACACTGATACAGTATACAGATGTGTTCAGTTTCTGAAGTCATTATAATCACTGACACTGTCTACACTGATACAGTATACAGATGTGTTCAGTTCCTGAAGTCATTATAATCACTGACACTGTCTACACTGATACAGTATACAGATGTGTTCAGTTTCTGAAGTCATTATAATCACTGTCTACACTGATACAGTATACAGATGTGTTCAGTTTCTGAAGTCATTATAATCACTGACACTGTCTACACTGATACAGTATACAGATGTGTTCAGTTTCTGAAGTCATTATAATCACTGACACTGTCTACACTGATACAGTATACAGATGTGTTCAGTTCCTGAAGTCATTATAATCACTGACACTGTCTACACTGATACAGTATACAGATGTGTTCAGTTTCTGAAGTCATTATAATCACTGACACTGTCTACACTGATACAGTATACAGATGTGTTCAGTTCCTGAAGTCATTATAATCACTGACACTGTCTACACTGATACAGTATACAGATATGTTCAGTTTCTGAAGTCATTATAATCACTGACACTGTCTACACTGATATAGTATACAGATGTGTTCAGTTTCTGAAGTCATTATAATCACTGACACTGTCTACACTGATAAGGTATACAGATGTGTTCAGTTTCTGACACACTCCACACACTTGAGTCTGTTGACAACAGGACAAATGGAAGAGTGAAAGAACATTCGCTTTGACGTGTCCAGTTTAAACAGCTGGTTTGTGTCTCTGTACAGATGTCAGAAGGATCCCAACATCAGAAGGGAAGTGGATTGTTCATTTTAATGGCATCCTCGATTTTGTTAGAGGATTATATGTTTGTTTGGAGCATTTTGTTTCGGACCACAGTATAATGGAGAGTTTGCAAAGAAACTTTTGTTGACAGATGATGAAGGCGACTGTATTGGATCTGCGAACATATCAATGTGCAAGTAAATGATTTTATAATGCTTCATCTGTAAATTATGGTTTTCTATGAATTTTTTTTTCAAGACACTTACTCGTATGTAATAGTGAATGGGCGTTGATACTATTTCCTATGCAATGATGTTAGCCAATCATAACAGTGACCGTTTACTGACAAGACTTAAAGGAGCCACACCTTAAAAACTTAGACAGAGGGTCAAAATGAAGGTTAAATTAATAGTTTTTCTACCTATGTATGTTTTTTTTGTGCACAATTTTTTACAATCTTTATTTACAATTTTAAATGAACCTCAAGGAACATATTAAAAAAAGAAATCCATATCATGACCTCTTTAATTGGGATCAAACATAGTACAACTTTTATACCGTCCAATAAAATGTCCATAAATTCAAACCTTACAATCCTGTAAAACTGCCACGATTGTGTGATAAAAAGCGTGTAAAATGTTGTGGATCCACTACTGTGGCTTCAATGGCCCAGCCTGATGATGTCTGACCTTTTCTCCCTTTAAAATCTTTACATATTTACCTTGTATCTAAATTCGTTGTCTACAGCCAGCCCACAAATCTACTGGCCCGCGGGGAAAACACACAGGCGCGCCCCATAGATAGTCCATCAGTGATTACTCTACAAGAGACAGCAAAGCATAAATATTTTACCAATTTAAGTTCACAGAGGCAAAGGTTAATTCACGAGAGGCCCGAAGCTAACCCAGCAGGATTTGTTTGTGCAAAACGCAGCCTGACGAATAGTAGTCTGCTTCTAAATCATCTACAATTGCAAGAGGAATAAGGTAAAAAGAGGCGAACATCTGGTGCGGCCAAAATTGCCCATGCTTTCAGGTAATGGCTAATGAAATTGTGCTTTATTTAACATTTCATCCTGCTGTCATGCTCACTGGCTAAATGTTTACAAGACCACGTTTGGAATGATAAAAGAACTTCAGAAAAGCCCCCACACTCGCTCACCTGCGCTGTGTTACTTTACGTTCTCCAGGATGCCCTGAAGGTGTAGCTCACCGCTTTGAAGTAAACCCGACAGCTGGTATTTGTCAAGATGAATGTCCACTTTTTGTCCTTTTAGTTAGAGAGCATTCAAGGAAAGGAAACGCTAAATGCTTTGGTAGGGACACAGATCTAATGCCTACCCCTAACTCCAGCTGGGGGCAATTCTGAATCATACACACCCCACCGCAGAATGTTCCCGGTCACTCCGGGCTCAGCTGGATTACATGCTTTCATGGATATATAGGAAAGTCTGCACAAATGAGGGCGTAGCCTATATATGTAAATGCAATTAAGAAGATTAATGGCTTATCCTTGCATTCAATCTGGCTAACATAATCAGAGAATGTTAGCATTTGTGATATCCAGGTCAAGACTTCATGGAAATTCAAATCCTAAAGGGGAATTGACCCTTTGCAAAGACCCGCCCCCTTTAGTTACTGTTGCTATGTCTGACAAGTCATGCGCTCTCACGCCACACATCATGTTCTCACGCAGTGAAAAATACATTGCGGAGCAAAGAGGACACTGACAACGTATGAAACAGTTTCATATTTACAATATTGTAATTTTTAAAGAAGTTTAATCAATAAATAGCGTCTAGTGTGTGTTTAATGTGTGGTGACAGATCGCTGTAGCTCCTCGTGAACCGATCATCTCTTCATACTAGTTCATTTATAGCATCAAATAAACATGAATGAACATCAGAAGGAATGTTGTTTCAAGACGTGATTCAAGTTCACCAACGTTAATCTACTAACTCCCCTGACCGCTTTGACGGACAAAATGGAAGATTCTGCGTTATGATTGGTCAGATCACCTGTCAATCAAACTGTTTGCGAAGGGTCAATTGCATAATTTCAGCACTACTGGTCTCACCAGATGAAACTGAAAAAATGTTTCCAAAACACTGGTCTATTCTGCCATTGGTCAGACAAACAATAGTCCTGCCCAAAACTCATATCATTGGCCAAGCAAATATTGCTGTGACAACTGGTTTAGGACACTTAAAGGGGCACAACACCAGTGCGGATCAGTGTGAACGAGGATCGTTTTGACAATATTGTCATCAGGACGTGCAAAATGCAAAGGAAAAAAATTATTCTGTGTTTAGTACACTGTTGTTGTGGAAATGTACCCAAAGAAACTGCATGTGTAAAAGAAGTACAATATATGCTTTAAAAAGAGTCCTTGTTACAGAAATAGTATAAAATAATGCACTTCACTGCAAACTGAATGCAATGTGCTTGGATAATTAATTGAAATTAAATGAAAATGTATTATAGTTTATATTAATGGATCATTGACAAATAAAGCTTCAAAAAGGTGTTTTTTTAAAAAAAATATATATATATTCTCAATACTGATATAATGCATATTTTTAAATCACGAATAATGTTTCAGTTGTTAACATTTCAAAGTGTTTAAATTAATTTTTTGAATGTTTTTATGTCACGTGGTACAACCATATAGAGTTGTGTTCAAAATTATTCAACCCCCCCAATGCTGTAAATGGTTTTAGAGAATTTAGAGTACATTTGTAATTGAATTCAGAATGAAATCCTACAAGGACTTCTTAAAGAAGCATATGCAACTAAAATGACATCAATTGGTTTTGTAATACAGTAGTAAATGTTTCTTTTGTGAATTCTTCATTGACACAATTATTCAACCCCTTAAAGACTACCACTCTGAAGAACAGAGGTCCATTGAAGTGTTTTCAATCAGGTATTGAAAGCACCTGTGGATGTCAGGGAGCAGCAATAAAGCCTAATAAGCACCAATTAGGCAGCTTTAAAATGACTGTGATACTCAGCTCCTTCTAGACATTTACTGGTGTGGTTACAAACATGGTGAAGTCAAGAGAATGGTCCAGGAAGACAAGAGAAGAGGTGATTACTCTTCACAGGAAGGGCAATGGCTATAAGAAGATTGCAAAGATGTTAAACATACCAAGAGACACCATAGGAAGCATCATTCGCAAATTCAAGGCAAAGGGCACTGTTGAAACGCTACCTGGTCGTGGCAGAAAGAAGATGCTGACTTCGACTGCTGTGCGCTACCTGAAGCGTAGAGTGGAGAAAAGTCCCCGTGTGACTGCTGAGGAACTGAGAAAAGATTTGTCAGATGTAGGTACTGAAGTTTCTGCTCAGACAATACGGCGCACCCTGCGTAATGAAGGCCTCCATGCCAGAACTCCCAGGCGCACCCCCTTGCTGTCTCCAAAGAATAAGAAGAGTCGACTGCAGTATGCCAAAAGTCATGTGGACAAACCACAGAAGTTTTGGGATAGTGTTCTGTGGACTGATGAAACAAAATTAGAACTGTTTGGGCCCATGGATCAACGCTATGTTTGGAGGAGGAAGAACAAGGCCTATGAAGAAAAGAACACCTTGCCTACTGTGAAGCATGGCGGGGGGTCAATCATGCTTTGGGGCTGTTTTGCTTCTGCAGGTACTGGGAAGCTTCAGCGTGTGCAAGGTACCATGAATTCTCTTCAGTACCAGGAGATATTGGAGGACAATGTGATGCAGTCCGTCACAAACCTGAGGCTTGGGAGACGTTGGACCTTTCAACAGGACAATGATCCCAAGCATACCTCCAAGTCCACTAGAGCATGGTTGCAGATTAAAGGCTGGAACATTTTGAAATGGCCATCGCAGTCACCAGACTTAAATCCGATTGAGAACCTCTGGTGGGACTTAAAGAAAGCAGTTGCAGTGCGCAAGCCTAAGAATGTGACTGAACTGGAGGCTTTTGCCCATGATGAATGGGCGAAGATACCCGTAGCTCGCTGCAAGACACTTGTGTCAAGCTATGCTTCACGTTTAAAAGCTGTTATAACTGTAAAAGGATGTTGTACTAAGTATTAAGATTGAATGTCACTTGGGGGTTGAATAAAACTGATAATGATGTGAGCAGAGAAAAGACATTTGTGGTTATTTCATTATAAATGTTATGTTATATTTGTCTGACCTACACGTGCCTCTTTGATTTAATTGTAAGCAGGATGACTGAATGATCAAAATCAATGTCAAACCGGCCAAAACAATCAATTTCAGTGGGGGTTGAATAATTTTGAACACAACTGTAGTTGTATGTATATCGTGTAGTTGTACCACCTGACATGGAATGTGTACCAACCTACCCATACTACAATTTGAGAGATCTACAAACCTTTTCACTCTGCCATAAGGATCAGTGTGGGTCCTCTAGAAGATGCATTATCATCTTTACTGTTATTACCTTGTCAGATCATAATAAAAGAGTTTGCAGTTGTGCCAGCCTGACATTTGGGAATATACAACTTTTTCAATTATCTCAATAGCTTTAAATGATTTTTAATGTTTGTTTTTTATCAAGACACCGTTTTAAATAGGTTTCTCAGTCTGTTCATTTGTTCACACAGTTGCACCACCTGACATTTTGGGGGTGTAAGATAACAAAACAAAATAATATGTATTATTTAAATATACTAGAAATTAATTCAAACAAAATAGGCTTTATAGAATAATATGTCATGAATTTATTACATTAATTTAAAAGGAAATAATGCACTTGGACACAAAAAATATTCAAATATACTAAATGCCATTAGCTGAAATTCAGATTTTTTTTACCCACTTAGGTTGGTGTACATTTCTGTATAAAGTGTACAGAAGTCGACAAGTGTAGCTTATAGTTGTAATGATGAAGTTGCAATTTAGTACATTTAAAATCTTTAAAATGTAACACTACAATTAAAATTGTAACCAAGAATATGTGCTTAAGTGTGTCAGTCGATACATCAAAATAAGTGTACATTTTTAAAGCGAGACAAAAGATTAATAAAACAATGATTTAAGCTTGTAATTTGACATTACTAAAAAGTGCGCTTCTCCTTAATTTGTTTAGAAACAGTCATGAAAGTTTACTCTCTTCAGGTACACTTAAGTGGCCTTTTGTTTCATACCATTATATTATCTGCAAGTTATCTGCAGTTTTTTTTTTCACACAAGTGCACATTTAAAGCTATTAAGCACATGACCTTTTCTCAAGAGTTTGCTTACTTATAAAATAGTTCACCAGCTCTTGCTCTGCATGAAACTTGTTTGCAAACTTGCTGAGTCTCTGAACTGGTTTACAGGTCGCAGTGACTCATTAGTAAATAATCACAATAATAATTTAAAAAAATACTTAGTAATAGGGCTGTCAAAATTGACGATCTTAGTTCTCCACTGTGAATCTCATATCTGTCTGACAGACACACACAGCTCATGTGCACAGAAACCCACTTCAGACAGCATCGCCTTCGCATTGAGTTCTCTTTCGCACTTGAACGGACAAAAAAACACACAAAAGTGAGCCAAAATGCCCACTTAAATGACCATAAAGATGATGTGTGCCAGATCCGCTTCATGTGCAGCAGCTCTTAAAGTGACAGCAGCCTAAAAACCTGCTGCAGTCTGTCATTAATGTTAAAGCTGCAATATGTAAAATATTTGCAGTAAAATATCTAAAAACCACTCAGTCAGTGTTATATATTTTGTTCAGTTGAGTACTTACAATATCCCAAATGTTTCCAACTATTTTAACATTTTTAAAAATCGCTGTTTTAACCAAGGATCCGGGAGGAGTGAGGGAGTCGTCTGTAGATGGCGTCATATCCGCGTTACCCTCGTTTCCGGTTCTATTTTGCAGAAACCATGGAAACACCAAAGACGCTTTAATATATTACATGTTTAATTAGACAAGGGAACATCTGTTTGGATACATTTATAGACAGAAAACTAATCATTGTTATATAGATCAACACATTTAGTCTTATAGTTTAAATCAAATTCTTGTTTTTTTGCTTTACCATGCCTCAGAGAAAAACACTGTTTTGTCAAGTTGCTAACATCATAATCAGATGCAGCTTTATTTTAATAGTAATACAGAATTTTCTCCATCATACAATATGTTTTAAAATTAATTGCATGACATTTATCAGCACGAGCCATCCATCATTTAATATGATATTGTAATATGGATCTCACAGCAGCCGCGAGCGAACGCTCAGAGTAACGTTATAACATCATCTTCAACACTCTCAAATGTGTCTAATATGATAAACAGAGCTGTGTTTCCTCACACTCATGACCGGAAAAGCGGAAGCGGCGACTGTGTCATAATAAAAGTCCCGCTGCTCTCGAGGCGTGTGTCGTTCGTCTCTCATTATCAATCGTCTCGTTCAGCTCCACAACACTCGCTCCTGCTCTGCTTCAGACTACAGTAACGTTAATAATCATCCATGAACGTGATTTCTGTCCAAATTCTTTTCCACCGGCTGTGAGGTGAAGACCACACGTCCCAAGATTCCTCGCTCAAACTCGGCGTCATCAAGCTATGCATTTGTTTTGAATAGGCGACCTCTAGCGGATGAAAAACTACATAGTGCAGCTTTAATCAAAGAAAAAAAAACAGAATCCCTCATTGATCTTGACTGAATAACTTTTATTGCTTTTGAATCTATATTTAAATGATAAATTATGCAGTGAAGACTGCGATTCAATTTCTGGATATTTCCTATATCTGTATAAAATAAACTATCTTTACGTTGTTTCTACATTAATTTGGAGATTAAATGTGAAATTACTACAATACACAAACATATATGTGAAAGCTTATTTTTGATCGACTGACTTCAGAGGTCATGGACAATTCACGGCGGTTCATTGTCTGTTTTGTTATTCTTTTTTACTTCAAGCCACCTCATGATTTACCAGCCTCTGCCATGCGAGAAATGCTGATACCTAATAAATGCATTTCCCCCCGTGAGAGAGAGGCCAGACCATCTCACGGCACACCAGCGTCTTATTGAGGAAGAGTTCAGCACAAGAGCTTCCTTAAACCTCTCTATTGTAAGCACCTGGGCCAGGAAGAATGGCTCTTTCACAAGTAAATTGCGGCCCGGCTTTACAGAGAGATTTTATAACAGAGCACAGTTGACATTGGCAAGAGTGCCACGGCCGGCCATTGAAAAGCATGAGCTGCCTCAGTCACAGGAGATCAATCAAGGCAGCGTATTTCCCCGAAGCTGTAGATTTCCGCTGGGGAGGGGAGCCAAGGGCAGTAAAATAAGCAGCTTGTGGTTAGTCTTATTGTAGAGCCGAGAATCCCAGCGGGTCTCGTACTTCACATGGAGCTGTCAGTCTAAAGCTAACAAAATGCTGTCTAATGTCTTCAGCCTGCGTCTCCCCTCCCCCTCCCTGCATCGCCGCGCGCAGGCAGGGATGCTGCCGCCATGGTAACAGCTGAGTCACGCCGTGTCCTTTGAAGCGATGCTGTCGGGCTCCTCGTGAAACAGTGTGAAGAAGCGCATATGCGCTCTGATCACTACAGGTGCCATCCGGGAACAACGCTGGGCTAGCAGATCGCACTAGCCGGATGGGTAACGTTTCTACTGCGGTCAAGCACTGCCTGAGCTATGAGACTTTCTTGCGGGATTATCCTTGGTTGCCACGGCTCCTGTGGGAAGAGAAGGTGGGGGTCTGTTTTTGCATGAGCAAGATTTATACATGGAAATATAGCAGTGAAGGAGTCGCTACCCCACAATGGAAATAATCTCACAGAGCTGTTAGGCAGGGTATCCAACTGTCCTCACACATTATATGCATCATTTGTGACGGAAATTTAACATGTTATTCACTTTTCAGTCACCGCTCGCAAATCTTCTTTGTACTTGTGTTTAATTACAACATTTCGACAAGCAGTGACGTTATGTAGTCATTTACAGGGATTGAAACACTGAAAAATGACTAAGAGAGTCGGGCTTTTAACCTGAAGGTTGCTGGTTCGATTCCCACGCCGGCAGGGCGATTGTTCAATATCATGACTAAGGTGACCTAACCCCTAATTTCCTCACTTGTAAGTCGCTTTGGATGAAAGCGTCTGCTACATGACTAAAAATGTAAATACCAACTAAATAGATTATTTATTATAAAGATCATAGAGTTAAAAAAAAGTATGTTGGATTCACTAAATAATCACGATTTGTTAATGTAACTTCAACATCATCGAATGAAGTTGTATTTTGTCGTCTCAAAGTGATTTGATAACGTCCCCAAGCAGGATTTCATTCATTTCGACTGTTACTGTGTTAGGAATGCTAAGTGCACTATTTTAAAAAGCTGCACTTGAATGAAACGGCTCTAAATCGACATAATTAAACACTACACAAAACATACACAAAATATTTTGTTAATTTCAACATTTTTACTCGTGCTTTACGTGGGACTTTACTTCATCAATTCTCATGCAAAGCAATCCTGGGAACTTCAGTTTCAGTTCTGTCCATATCCAAAACCAGTTTTGAGTTCATTTCAGATTTTAGAGAATTACATTAATCGGATGTACATTACACTTTTTACAACTTAATAAGCAATTATATTCAAAACCTTACAAAATTTTAAAATGACTTCATCAGAGTTTTCACTTTAGAAAGCTGTTCCACATAATTAATAATTCCTTCTGAAGGGGAGGTATGAAAAAATAATAGTTGTTTATTAATTAGTGAATTACCACGCTCAACTGAGCATTATTATTTACTAATTAGTTCATCAGAGTTACTAGAATGTTAGTATTGTGTTACTCATTTGTTAGTATCTGTAGTTATTCATTAATGACAGAACAGTGTGTCCAAATTAATAAATAAAAATAATTATAAAACAATAATCGGGTCTATATACTATTTAAATAAGATGACTACATGAATTCTAAAATAAATACATCATTTTAGAGAGTGTTATTTACTTTTAGACAAACTGAACAAAACAGGTTTAAACCACAAACCATGATTAGACGAGATCAGATTTTGTTTAGTTTTTTATAAATTAAGCCTCTGTCCCAACTTAGGCTTGAAAGTTCAGACCAGAAACTTTTTAAAAATACAAGGACAGAAAAAGTTTCTTGGTATAATTCATTTTGCTGATAAGAGTAAAATGCTTGATCCGTTTCTAGCAGAGCCTGTATTTCTGGCTTGAGCAGTGAGTTAAAAGAGAGCGAGTTTGATTTATGAATGAATTTAAAAGCCTGTCCTAACTGCAGGCCTGGGGTGATAACGGGACAAACCACATCGGTTCTCCTGCCCATTGCACACTGTCAGAAACTTCTTAAAAAGAAGTTTGTTATCGTTCCTTTCACACATCCATTTCCTCCCTCCATGACAGCACAATTAAATCAAACTCAGCTCTAAAGAAGCTGCTTTGTGCGGTTCCTCAAAGCCAGTGTTTCGGTATCAAGAGGCTGAGATTTAATAACCATTCAATTCTTCTATAAACACAGCCCTTGGTAACGCTACTCCACGTATTCAAAGGTTAAGCTTTGGTTTTACCATTGGAAGAGAGGAAATGCTTGTTTCCAACGCACATTATGTCATAAATGACCTGGCCAGGATTTGAAGACCAGATTCAAAACATGAAGTTGTACGCACCATTTGACAGGAAGCACTGCGCAGAGGATGTGCCTTAATCCACAGCTCAGATTTTCCATACAGCTCTGTGAAATTGTAATATGGTCCTTCCTTCCTCATTGTTTTTCAATTTACAGTGTTCTGAACTGCCCAAGCTTCCGCTTCATGTCAAAATCGTGGAGGTCGGACCAAGAGATGGGCTTCAAAATGAGAAGGTGGAAATTTCACAATTCTAAACTGCATGTATCAAGTGTATTATTTGCATTCTTCTTTCAAATTAAAGACTAAATAGCAACATAAACCCAAGGCATAAACATACAGAGAACCACACCTGCTTCACATTTTTTATTAAATACATTGATGAGGACAAAGCATATACGAAACATGATGTACTGCAGCCAGATAAGAACATCAATTACATGTTTTATTCGGACACAGAATGATTTAGCCAACACAGGCTTATTGGAAAAATGTGCCTCTACCTTCATTTTTGCACACAATACACGGCAATATCCAGCTGAAATGAACACTTGTGATTGTAAAACACCAACAACTTTTATTCCTTTTCAATACAAGGACAGATGATTGATTTATAAAGACTCATTGGACTTTATTATCTTATTACCTCAAAACACTTTTTCCATAAAGCAATAATTAATTAATTCACTCTAAAAAAAAAATAAAAAGAAGTGCTGGGTTAAACACAACCCAAGTTGGGTCGCCCAACGTGCTGGACAGTTTTATTTAACCCAACTATTGTTTATAAATTACTATACATCTGGATTAAAATGAACCCAAAATAGGTTGGAAATTAAAAATCAGACACATAATCAGGCAACAATAATAATCAAACGGTGAACATTTATTAATAAGCAATTTACTGTTTAATTATTATTCATTAAACGTATTGATAAATGTTAATTTATTAAACATATCAGTACAAGTTCATTTCCAACATATTTTGGGTTAATTTTAAGCAAGCAATACAGTAATTTTTAAACAATAGTTGAGTTAAATAAAACTACCCAGCTTGTTGGGCAAACATTTAACCCAATCACTGGGTTTTTTTGTTTTTTAACCAAGAGTGTTTGATATTTGTATCACACAAACAGCTGTGTATGTATGGGTTTCAAACATAGTAAACTTGCTCTGTAGCTCACCTGATACAGTTCTTAACATCTCAAAGCACAAAATGGCATGGTGGCTTCAATAAATGTGTTTTTATCTCGCATTTGCTTTTGTTATGTTCAGTGCAGGCTTTAATGTAGGTCGTCTGTTCTTTTTAAATGTGATCAAGCATTAACATTTCATTTCTGAACACAACAACCAACACAATTAATATAAATTCGTACGTGAACGTATAAAAGTGAAATGGCTTTTGGCACACTCACTGAACATTTCGCTTTGAGAGCGTTGTGAATGGGCAAGAAGCAATGAAATATCATGTTGCAGAGATGTTGCCGCAGGCATGTTTTTCCATTGAGCCTGGTTTGAATTTAGTAGGTACTGTCTTATTGTATATGTTCACAGGAAAACTATTCATTCAGTGATAGTGGCAAATAAATTATTCATCTCAATATCACGGAGCTGTTGTGGCTCACAGATGTGCACGCTCCCTGGATGCATTCAACTTTTGCGTCATCGTGTTTCTGCAGGAAATAGTGCCGACTGAAGTCAAAATCCAGCTGATAGACATGCTCTCTCAGACCGGTCTGCCTGTGATCGAAGCCACGAGCTTTGTGTCTTCAAAGTGGGTAGCTCAGGTAATAATCCTCAGGAGCGTGTTGGCACATACCCTTTGGCTTTTCTATCCGCACAAAAGCACTGGATTTGGTATTCATGCTCAAAAGCTGCGTTTGTGGGATAAAGTTTGAGCATAAATTCTTGTTGGTTTGTTTTTCAGATGGCAGACCACAGTGCAGTGTTGAAAGGGATTAAAAGGTCTCCTGACGTAAGATACCCTGTTCTGACTCCCAATATTCAGGGCTTCCAGGCAGCTGTAAGTAAATATTTGCATCATTTACATTTATTTACAAGTGACATTTCCAATTTACCGTCCATGCCAGGTCAATGATGTTTTTCGTGTATAATAAACCACTTTATTTATGCATGCGCTCTGCCTACGCGTCCGCTGCCCCTTTGCCTTACATAAGTGAGCAACCTTTGCATCTCTTACCATTTATTTGTAAATGTTTAGCCCATTTCTGTTAATTGCTTTCCTTGCTAATCAAGCAAGTTGTACTCACAAGCCAACATCTATAAGCACAAACTTGATTAAATGTTTCCTGTTAAAGGTTGCAGCAGGAGCTACTGAAGTGGCAGTGTTTGGTTCCGCCTCAGAGACTTTTAGCAGGAAGAACATCAACTGCTCCATAGATGAGAGTTTGCAGAGGTTTGAGCAGGTCATCTCTGCAGCCCAACAGGAAGGCATACCAGTGCGAGGGTGTGTTTCATGGACACCAACTTCCTTCTAAGTATTTAGGCCAGTGCTCATTATACGCACTTCCACTTCGACACTAATATCGAAAGGAAATCGGGTCAGCGTTCATCAGATAATGATCCAAGTTGAATGTCTTTAAATGAAGTTCCAAACATAGTTTCGGGAGAAGGCAAATCATTAAGTCCTGTCAATCATCATTACAAGCGTATATTAGAAGCAATCATTGCGCTGTCCCAGTGACAATTCCTCCAGCATTCCTCCTGTATTTCTCTCATGCTCCCGCTACGTAGTTCCTCTGTGGGGGATTGAGCTTGGAGCTCAAGCCAAGCCTCGGGTTCGAGCCTCCTTCAAGAACGGCAAGCCAAATTCATTTACTATTAAGACCGGATGACTGGATGGACAGGCGGAGTTGTGAAACAAAAGGGGGGTGGGATGAAGTGTGGATAAAGGACCAGTAGATGATTGATTGATTGATTGATTTATTGATTGATTGGGTCTAATCATGAGTAATAATATGATAATATGATTTAATGGTCTATCACTTTCCAAGCGTGTTTGGTTTCGTTGGACTTGGCAAGTATGTGGCGTAGTCGTGGTGAGGGAGTTGGGCTTATAACCTGAAGGTTGCTGGTTCGATTCCCACGCCTGCAGGAATTGAAAGTGGGGATTGTGAATAAACAGCTCTCTCTCCACCTTCGATACCATGACTAAGGTGCCCTTGAGCAAGACACCTAACCCCTAATTGCTCCCCTTGTAAGTCGCTTTGGATAAAAGCATCTGCCAAATGAATAAATGTAAATGTATTGAACAATTTAAGGAGATGACTCCCATGAAAATAAGGTAACCATATCCAAAGTTATAAGCATATAAATATATGCTTAAGCAGTAATTTTTTTCACCATTAGGTGGCCCTGGTCCGAAACTTCTCAGACTCCTTCAGGACACAGCGTCAATGAACCTCACCAAGTTTCATAACAATACGTTCATGCATTCATAAAATACAGCATTTTTCTTCAAAATTCAAAATGGTCAACACCCAAAATGAAAATTTTTGATTTTTGGGCAGAATGATTAGGTGGCGCTGCACCAAAATGCTCCTCATTGCCTCAGATCATACTTATGAAGATCCAAGTTTGGTCCAAATGTGACAAAGCGTTGCGGAGATACAGCCTCACATCTATTTTCACAAGCACTACGTAAAATTTTTTGAGAATGGTTGCGATAAATGGAAAAGCCAGCATTTTGCCAGCATGGCAGAGCCAATTTTGGTGCAAATCGGACAAACCGTCTAGGACAAGTTCGAAAAAGTATGTTTTTCACCAAATTCTTTTCATGACAGAAAAGAATGCAGTCGAATCGTCAAGGAATCAGAGGAAAAAGAGAGAATTTAATTTCTTGCCCTTACTGTTCGAAAGTTATTTGCATAAACGTGAAAATTTGCACACGTGGTGGCGCTAGAGGGATTGAACTAGAGATTCCAAATTAGCTGTAGTCAATGTTGGAACTGTCCTCTATCAGTGTGCCAAATTTCATAACTACGCACCTTCAGTGCTCGGCTCCTAATAATGATAATAAGGGACACACCTGAGCTGCCAACATAATACCACTGAGTAAGGCACTTGAGCCGGGTGACTGAATGACCACTGGTCTTCACACAGAAGGCATTTTTCCATTCCCCTGTGCTACTTTTACATTGTTTTTTTTTTATGTAAACATGTGCTAGACGGACATCTTTAACTGTTGCGGTTGAGTCTCACATCTTTTGCAGTATTCTAAAAACATATTGTTCAAGTTAAAATAAATTCCACCATTAAAAATCGCCTCTATTGACCATGGGCTTTTTCATTCCACTGACCTGCGTCTTGCGTTTTTGACAGCAAAAACGCGTTCTGTGTGAACCGGCCCTTAGACTACAGTACTGAACTTTCAGGAGCTATTGATTATATAAGCAAGTTCCAAGACTGATCTTTAGTTTAACCAAAAGATTATTATATTGTTGTGCGTATATTTTTTGGACTCTTCTCCTTTGAGGTTTTGAGATGGGGCACCAGAGCAGCATGAAATTATTCCAGAATTAATGAGTAAATAATTCAAGTTCCAGATGTGCATGCAGTGTGGTGCTTTGTATCAGTTAAAAGTACAAGTCCAGATGTGTCCAGAGTTTAGCCTGTGCTTTTTATGGAGACAAAAAACAAAAATGACGGAGAGCAGTCACTTCAATCTGACGAACCCATTCTGGCAAATGTGACTTAATGCCTAATGTTCAAGAAGAGACTCCACGGAAATTCTGGTAGCACACAGAAGTATCGTCTGACGACCACAAGCCCAAGAGAAACATTTTCAACTTTTCACTTGTTTGTTCACTGTTTCCCGCAGAACATGCTTCCTTCACATATGGAAAGCACATATAGCTTGTATGTTGCTTTCTAGCACCATCTCTCATTCTCACTGTCAACACTATTGGTCACAACCGTTTGACACCGACCATATGTTTACCCTGCTGCTGAACATTTAGTTTTATTCCGTGATGGGTGTAATCCGTTGTAAGAGCAGTTCTGGCCGCTGTGGACCGTTCTACTTGCGGTTGCAGAGTTAAACAGCTTTTGGCGTTATTTCACCGATGCTGCATGACTGTTGGTGCTGTCAAAGCACAAAGCTATATATCCTCTCACAATTCTTTCTCTTCTTTCCAGGTATGTTTCCTGTGCTCTCGGCTGTCCGTATGAGGGACAAGTAAAACCGTCACAAGTCACAAAGGTATTGACATAAATACAGGGTTGGGGAGTAACGGAATACAAGTAACTTAGTTACGCATTTAAAATGCAAAATTTGAGTCACTGTATTTCATTACAGTTACATTTTAAATGGGTGGTAATCAGATTACAGTTACGAAAAGTGTTTTAGATTACCAAAGTGATTACTTTGAATTTTAATGTCATTTAAACAGCAATTGGTGATTCTCTGACTCTGACCCTCTGAAAAAGAGGAGTTAAGATTCAACAACATTTTAATACTTTTAAGAGGATCATAAAAATGTTGTTATTTTTATTTAGTTCTGTCCTGAACAAGACAAAATGACTGAATTTATAAAAAAATTGCCCAACTGTCAACTGAACTGTCCTGTCATGACCTGATGATCCACGACTGTTTTCATGTTTTGTGAGTCATTTTATAATTCACTCGTCACTGCTGCTTTTTCTCACAATTAGTTTTTTCCCCTCACAATTGTGAGTTTGCATTTCACAATTCTGACTTCTTTTTGCGAGATTTAAACTCACAATTGCAAGTTATAAAGTCAGAACTGGGAGATATAAACTTATGTCATAATTTTGACTTTTCTCAATATTGCAAGTTTATATCTCATAATTCCGACTTTATAACTTGCAATTGCAACTTTATATCACTCAATTTTGAGGGAAAAAGTCAAAACAAAAGTTTTTTTGTGTTTGTTCCACACTTATTAGTATTCCAAAGTATTCTAAAGTATTTAGATTAAGTTACTAAACTTGAGTAATGTAACGAAATACGTTACAAATGACTTTTCAACGCATGTATTTTGTAATCTGTAGTGAAATACTTTTTAAAAGTAATCTACCCAGCCCTGCATACGTAGCGCGGTTCAGTCCGAATAGAACTGTTCAGTGTCTAACAGCCCAGAGCGAACTTAAATGGGCCTTCCAGTGTGTGATAAATCTCACCGGGTGTTGAGCTCTCTGCATATTTTTTCTTCCCACAATTTTCATAGTCCCACAAGGCCCTTATTACGATGTTTGCTAAAAAACCTGCATGACGCTGAAACCCGGCAGTGCTTTTCTAACGCTCAGAATGAGCTCTCTGTGTGCACGCCTTCATCTTGTTTATATTTCCAGAGGGGATAGTGTTTTCATGGCTTTCCTCTGTTCCGGCCCAGGTGGCAAAGCGGTTGTTTGAGCTGGGCTGTTATGAGGTATCCCTGGGGGACACCATTGGCGTAGGCACCGCGGGCTCCATGGCCAAGATGCTGAGCGATGTGTTGACAGAGGTGCCCGTCGGCGCACTGGCGGTGCACTGCCATGACACTTACGGTCAAGCGCTGCCCAACATTCTCATTGCTCTGCAGGTGAGGGACATTACTGTGGTCACAGTCGTGAGGTACCTTGTTCATACATGCACAACGGTTTTTGGAGAACGAGATCTTGTCAAAAAAAAAAAAAAACATCTATCACAATAAAACAGCATATGAGCCTTTTGAGACTTTGAATGCATTTGTATCCTGCCATCCTGCTCACCCATTGTTGCATTTTTGAACACAATTCATAATGCAACACAATCACACATCACATTCTCAACATGCCATGGGCAATATAGAAGGAAAGAGCATGAATTGTTTTCTTCTATGGTCAGCTTGACTACACTTTAAAATTCAACACAACTACACATTGTAATATCAATGTTGCCGCAAGGCGCGCTACGACTACTGACCCAATAAAACATACGGTTTAATAGCACAGGCATTTGAAGGTAACTCTGTTGCCCCCTGAGTTCTGAATTTATCAATGCCACAAAAATGTTAGGATCACAAAAGAAGTATGTGAATGGCAATGCATTGGTAAAACATTCACATCTGCCATCACACCGGTTTAGAATAACTCGTTATGACAGAGCAAATAAATTCAGTAAAGAAATGTCAAGGCATGCATTTGGATTAGTGAGTTCTAATGTTCATATTAAAGGAAGAAAACGTTCTTGGAACGTTTTTAAAATGTTTTTATTTTTTGCTTAAGTGAACATTCCGTTTTACAATTTGGCAAACATCTTGGGAACGTTACTTTTTCTAAAACTAATAAAACTGTAACGTTTCTGGGTTCCGTGAAGAATCTGTAAATAAGTGCTAACATGATTAAAGACGAGGTGACTCTGACTAAACATTCTATTAATATTACTGGCAGAACGTTTGTTCATAACTTTGAGAGAACCTTGCCAGAATGTTAGCCACAGTTCTGAGAATGTTCCCTGTTAGTTGGGAAGTAATAAAGAAACATGAACCACAAGTTCACAGTCTCTCACCACCTCACCTCACATACACACACAGAAAAAGCTACTGAAACACCCTGCAAAACCCCCTGGAGTATCAGCGATTAAACGCTTTTTTTTTGTTTTTTGTACTTTCACCTGAAAAGCACAGAACAACAACGACAGATGCCACCCAAAATATGCTTACACAACACTGACAGGCGTATTTGAATGTGTCGACTGTACGCTTTTATGAAACAATGCCTTCCTGTGGTTTAATTTTCACGAAGCTTAAACCACAGAGCGCGGTCGCAATTCAGAAATAACACTGGCATGGCTTTATCAGCTCTCCAGGGCCCTTTGTGAACTCTTTCTCAGTTTGTCTTCCCTCGCAGAACGCCAGTGCTCTTTGGGGGCTGGGCGGGTCAGCAGATGTGAAGGGCTGGACACAAAGGCTTACCTATTAGATGTCTGTTTCATATGACAGTGGCTTGGCCCTTGACAAAGCCCACAAGATGGAGGCTAGTGCGGGGCCCTCGGGGGCTCAAACTCATCTGTCGCTAGGGCCGTTGAACTCTGTGACAATGCTGCGCTTAAAGGGCAAGGGGAAAATTATCCTTTCATCACTCGCTACTAAACAGAGGGAGACTGGGGAAAAGGAAAACCCCATGCTCTAGTATATTCCATCCTCGGCTCCCACTCCTTTTTAGCCCTGTCTGTCTGTTTATCCGTCTCTTTCCAGCTGTAACGGTGTAACTCTAACTGCGGTCGGTGCACCACAGAAATGGCCATGAATTCATTGGCTTTTTTTTTTCCTGTGAATTGTGTGACATGACAGCGGCTCCATTTTCAAAAGACATGAAAATGAGCGAAGACACCCCACCAACTGAAGGTTCACAAAAGCACTGAAGTTCTCTGAAACACACACTTGATTAACTTTATCATCTTTAACTCTGTCTGTATTAATGATTTGTGGTAAAGAGGAGGAATGGGGTTTGTAAAGGAATTCAAACATACATACTTTTAAAAATTTTTATTTAAAATAACTTTTTACTTAAGGATGACATTACTGTCATTAATTCCTCATGTTGTTCCACATCCGTAAGAGCTTCGTTCATCTTCAGTACACAAATTAAATTAATCCGAGAGGACTTTTTTTTTTAAGAAAGCAACGTAATTACCATCATTCAAGTTCCAGAAAAGTAATAAAAATATAATTAAAGTAGTCAACACGTTCAATGTTATGAAGCGACGAGAATACTTTTTGCGAACAAAAACAAAACAAAAATAACTTTATTCAACAATTTCCATGTCATATGTAACGGAGGCCAGCTAGTAGTTGTTGGACACTCCTTGTTAGAGCGTCTGACTCCCATGCCGGAAGATCCGGGTTCGAGTAGGACCGGGTTAGAGGGGTTACATTGGTGCCGTGACCCGGACGGGAGTGAGGTTTAGGGGGGTGAGTGTAACAGAGGCCAGCTAGTAGTTGCTGTGCGAGTAAACCTCACTCCTCTGACCTAGAGAGATGCTCTAGCAACAGATGCTAGGGGTTGCAGCCTTTAGCCTCCTTGTTAGAACGTCCGACTCCCATGCCGGAAAATCCGGGTTCGAGTAGGACCCGGGTAGAGGGGTTACATTGGTGCCGTGACCCGGATGGGAGTGAGTTTTAGGGGGGTGAGTGTAACGGAGGCCAGCTAGTAGTTGTTGGACGCTCCTTGTTAGAGTGTCTGACTCCCATGTCGGAAGACCCAGGTTCGAGTAGGACCTGGGTAGAGAGGTTTCATTGGTGCCGTGACCCGGATGGGAGTGAGGTTTAGGGGGGTGAGTGTAACGGACGCCAGCTAGTAGTTGTTGTGCGAGTAAACCTCACTCCTCTGACCTAGAGAGATGCTCTAGCGACAGATGTTAGGGGTTGCAGCTTTTAGCCTCCTTGTAAGAGCGTCCGATTCCCATGCCGGAAGACCCGCTCAGAGCGAGTCAAGTAGGACCCGGGTAGAGGGGTTACATATAGACAGAGCAGCACTTCTACGTCTCAGTATTGGCTGACGCTGTTCACACTTCTACAAGAACTAATGAGGTTCATTCTTATGTTACACAGCACATTTGAGCTTCAATGAGAACAAGAACTCTGCAGAGAACTGTACGTTCACGAGCACATATGGTTGAGCTTCTGTTTATGTTCACGATCAATGTTTCTATCTGAATAAAATCTGTTCATCATATAAAGTGATCATGTCTCTTTATAACATTTGGACTAAACAACTCAATTCATATGGATTAGTTTCACGTTTTTATGAGCTTTTTGAAGTGTCAAGATGGTAGATCTATATAGGTTGTCAATAGAGGCACACAAATATCAGATTTCATTAAAATATCTTCATTTGTATTTCCAAGGCGAACAAAAGACTCATTAGTTTAAACGATATGAGGCTGAGATATGATTCACCTCCACCCCAGCCATTTTTGGGTGATCCAAGCTATAGGGAGGCAATATCTTTATGAACTATCCAGTTATATAACATGTAGAACAAAGACAGCATTAAACTACATAAAATACAACTAAAAGGGGGTAAAGTGTGTAATTTCTGCATCATTTGTGAAATTGCAAAACATTTTTCATTTATCTGTCTGCTATTGGTTTGCATTTTAAGCAGCAAGTATTTTAATTTTAAGAAGCAGTGGTCTTTAAGTCCAATACTATGTATATATTTTCCAAACAATTAACAGCAATTGCTAACGGAAATTTCAACTTGTCCAGCAGGGGAACAATCATGTAGGCTGCAGTAGCCGTTGTAACATCAAGTGAAGTAACTTCGACGACAATGAGAGGAGACAGAAACAGGCTCAAATTCCTGAAGGTGAATCAGCATTGAACTGATATATCACAGACACCCCGAGAGCAAATAATAATGTCCTGTCATTTGTCCTCCTCCACTGACCCCCTAGCACAACTTGGTGGAAATGAAAGATTTTATCATAGTTTTTCATTAGGCTTTGCCAGTCGTCTCCGCCACCAGCTGAGCCAGAAATGAATTTCGCTAACCCTGTCAGCTCTGAGTCACCCCAGCTTTTGTTCTTGATAAAGACGTTATAGTCTCTTTGTATGGCTTTTCTCAGGGACTTATTGAGAGTGAAAAAACTCCCTCAGATCGGTCATGTTTGGTTTTTTGTGAGAAAAATCGTGATGTGGACTGCAGTGAAGTTCTCCTGCTCAGAACACCGTGAGCTCAGACTGTTCCAGATTGGCAGATTTGTGCCGTACTCGCGACAGTTTCACTGATGGTCAAAGCCAGAAGTAGTGTTCCTTCCATGATATATCTATTATCATAAATCAAGTCAAAACCTTGGGGAATCTGTTCATGAGGAAGTGGTGGTCCGAAATCTAAATAAATCATCAGGCACTGGAACATAGCATCCGTGAAAATGATCAGGGTTCAGTTATTATCATATTTTCTAAGATGCGAGGTTAAAGTTGCACTCAGTCATTTTTTGTTTATACTGCGCTGGTTGGAGATGTTGCCTCTGTTCTTTACAAGTTCTGGAAAATTATGAACAAACATTATTCCAATCATGTTCATAGGATGTTACTTCAAAGTTTTCTGGTCTTTGATAATGTTCTCAAATCAATAACATTAAAACATTATTAATATTTTATTATTGTTCATGGAAAGGTTGGACATTTTTCCGGAATGTTCAGTGAACATTCAAAAGTAACATTCTCAAAAAGTTTGCAACGTCATAAAATGGAATGTTCCCTTAATGATAATTTAAACAAGAAAAAAAAAAAGTTTTTAAAATATTGTTTAGAGAAAGTTCAGAAATGAACGTTTTCATAACCTATTGTTAAACAAATGTTATTCTTATAACAAATTTAAGAAGAAAAAAAAATGTTTTTTGCTTTAGTGTGTCATGAGGAAATATCAATTTTTATTTACAGTTATTATATATATATATATATATATATATATAATAATAATCCTGGTTTCTCAGATTTTTCTTCCGAGAAAATGTTTCCACAGATTTTCCTCTTTTTCATTGTGAAGTAAAACATTTTACATCAAATTCTTCTTTGACGTCTAAAAAATTGTCTCAGTTGTGTATTTCATCAGAAACATCAGAGACAAAGTTGATGTTATTATAATGAAAAAATATATTGGACTACTTATATAATGAAAGTCAATACCGTTTACTGTTTTCAAGGGTTTTGTGAGGCTCAATGTCACTAGGAGATCTTTGTAATAGACTTTGATGAGTGATTAGCACAGCTCCCATTACTGCCAAAACATGCATGAAAACACAGGGGAGGGTTTGACAAACTCTTCACAGCTTTGACTCCTGTGGAGACGCACATATATCTGAACTGGTAGGGTGCCTGTTCTCTCAGGAAGTGGCTGACCTGAGCATGAAGCGTTGACCTGCGTTTATACAGCCATGATCTGAAGTGTGGAAGGTCAGCACACAGAGTTTGAGCCGTCCCAGAGGTCCTGCGGTTGTGGCTGGAAACAAACAAAAATACTTTCCCCCTCCTTTAAAGTAATATGAAAGAGATCATGACACTTAATCACGGAAGGATGCTTCAGCCTTCTTCCATGTTCAAATGATTTATTTGATGTCCTCCTGAAATATCTCAAAAAAGCAACTGTAGACATACATCAGGGTGAAAGCCAGCCTTTTTTCATCTTGACTGGAGTAAATGAAGCATTACACCACAGATTTGAAAATGTCTTCACACAGTCATTCCGGGAACAACATCAAGTTGTAGCGTCCAAAATTAACACTTGCCAAGCACCAAATGCATGTAAAAAAAAAAAAATGTAGTTACTCGCCAACTGGCTGGTAGCAGCTGCAACATAATGCAGTGGTCAAAGTAGAACTGAAACATTTAACAAATTCAACATATAATCCAATAATGTGAATGTGAAGCGAACTGAGCCACTCAAATCAAACTGTTTATAAAAAAAAAACATCTGTTGAGACTTGTGTGCCTTCAAATTCAATGAACGATTTTCCATCAGAAAATTCTATCAGAACAGGGATTACAGGGATTTTTCCCACATGTCCAGACTGTTCCTCACACCGAAACAAAAGATATTTAGAAATAAAATCATGGCTGTAAATTACAAATAACACTACATTTAATATATGTAAAATTGTGTGTACAATTGCATATTTAAATATATTTAGAAATGTAATTTAAAAAGCTGTATTACAGTAATTTTCTTAAAGAGGACATGACATTTTGTATTATTTTAATATGCTCCTTGTGGTTCACTTTTAATGTTGATAAATTTGTACAAAAATACAAATATATATATGCGGAAAAACTATTTTCGGAGCCTCTGTCTGAAATGATCAGTTTCTAAGGCACAGCTTCTTTAAAGCTTGTTTTAATCGTACAAAGACAAAGTAATGGTACAAGGTTATATGTGAAAAGATCCAGAATTTGATGTCATGACCCCTTTAAGGTGATGCATTACAGCAATGAAATTTTAATTAAGTCTGGTAATGAGAATTTTGAAGGAAATCAAGCGTAGCATTTGGCCTCGTTAGTCAAGTTCGCATCAGCTGACACTCAGCTGATCCACGTTGACCTATAGGAATACTACACCTATCACCATATTCCTATATACAGTGGGTACGGAAAGTATTCAGACCCTGTTAAATTTTTCACTCTTTGTTATATTGCAGCCATTTGCTAAAATCATTAAGTTATTTTTTTTCCTCATTAATGTACACACAGCACCTCATATTGACAGACAGATTTATTAAAAAAGAAAAACTGAAATATCACATGGTCCTAAGTATTCAGATCCTTTGCTCAGTATTTAGTAGAAGCACCTTTTGATCTAATACGGCCATGAGTCTTTTTGGGAAAGATGCAACAAGTTTTACACACCTGGATTTGGGGATCCTCTGCCATTCCTCCTTGCAGATCCTCTCCAGTTCTGTCAGGTTGGATGGTAAACGTTGGTGGACAGCCATTTTTAGGTCTCTCCAGAGATGCTCAATTGGGTTTCAGTCAGGGCTGTGGCTGGGCCATTCAAGAACAGTCACGGAGTTGTTGTGAAGCCACTCCTTCATTATTTTAGCTGTGTGCTTAGGGTCATTGTCTTGTTGGAAGGTAAACCTTCGGCCCAGTCTGAGGTCCTGAGCACACTGGAGAAGGTTTTCATCCAGGATATCCCTGTACTTGGCCACATTCATCTTTCCCTCGATTGCATCCAGTCGTTCTGTCCCTGCAGCTGTAAAACACCCCCACAGCATGATGCTGCCACCACCATGCTTCACTGTTGGGACTGTATTGGACAGGTGTTGAGTAGTGCCTGGTTTTCTCCACACATACCGCTTAGAATTAAGGCCAAAAAGTTCTATTTTGGTTTCATCAAACCAGAGAATCTTATTTCTCACCATCTTGGAGTCCTTCAGGTGTTTTTTAGCAAACTCCATGCAGGCTTTCATGTGTCTTGCACTGAGGAGAGGCTTCCGTCGGGCCACTCTGCCATAAAGCCCCGACTGGTGGAGGGCTGCAGTGATGGCTGACTTTCTACAACTTTCTCCCATCTCCTGACTGCATCTCTGGAGCTCAGCCACAGTGATCTTTGGGTTCTTCTTTATCTCTCTCACCAAGGCTCTTCTCCCCCGATAGCTCAGTTTGGCTGGACGGTCAGCTCTAGGAAGGGTTCTGGTCTTCCCAAATGTCTTCCATTTAAGGATTATGGAGGCCACTGTGTCTTAGGAACCTTAAGTGCAGCAGATTTTTTTTGTAACCTTGGCCAGATCTGTGCCTTGCCACAATTCTGTCTCTGAGCTCTTCAGGCAGTTCCTTTGACCTCATGATTCTCATTTGCTCTGACATGCACTGTCAGCTGTAAGGTCTTATATAGACAGGTGTGTGGCTTTCCTAATCAAGTCCAATCAGTATAATCAAACACAGAACCATCTCAAGGATGATCAGAAGAAATGGACAGCACCTGAGTTAAATATATGAGTGTCACAGCAAAGGGTCTGAATACTTAGGCCATGTGATATTTCAGTTTTTCTTTTTTTAATAAATCTGCAAAAAATGTCAAGAATTCTGTGTTTTTCTGTCAATATGGGGTGCTGTGTATACATTAATGAGGAAAAAAATTAACTTAAATGATTTTAGCAAATGGCTGCAAAATAACAAAGAGTAAAAAATTTAAGGGGGTCTGAATACTTTCCGTACCCACTGTATATGGTCTATTCAGTATTGTTAGCAGCTTTATCGCATTTCTCAAGAGCTAATTACCCTCCTCCATCCCCAGCTCCTCCTTTGTCCAGTCAGAACTTGCCCTTCTGATATTCCTCTTGATCAGACTAATTTCTTCAATTACGTTGTTACTTTAATTATTGTCATTAAGAAAATTAAAGGATTAGTTCACTTCTAAATTAAAACTTCCTGATAATTTACTCAGCCCATGTCATCCAAGATGTTCATGTATTTCTTTCATCAGTTGAAAATAAATTAAGGTTTTTGAGGAAAACATTCCAGGGGTTTTCTTTGTATAGTGGACTTCACTGGGGTTCAACGGGTTGAAGGTCCAAATGTTTTAGTGCAGCTTCAAAGGGCTCTACACGATCCCAGATAAGGAATAAGAGTTTTATCTAGCAAAATGATCTGTTATTTTCTAAAAATAAAAAAATAAAAATGATGTATGTTTTAACCACAAACGCCCATCTTATACTAGCTCTCTTCTTCTTCTTCTTGTAGAATTCCGGAAGTGTAGTCACTGCTAAGTGTATTATTGCCCCCAGCAGGTGAACTAATTCTTTAACGATATTGCAATGTTCTGTTTACCCTAAGGGGGCTATCACTGCTCTCCCTGTTCTTATCCGTGCTAGGCTGCATGAACAGAACCATACCGCCAATACAAAATGTATTCTAACTGCCAGTCATCTTTGAAGATAGTGATCCTGACAGAAACGTTTTTATCATAAAATCTACTTCACAATGGTTCTAAAAGCTTTTGGAGGTTTTATCCCAAAGCAAGAGGTCAGTGAAGAGGTCATTCGTAAGAATTTGAAATGTTGGTTCTTTTCCCACAGGCCTGAGGGCAGGTCAACTCTCCCTAGTGCAAGGTCATGTCAGACCAAAAATGGATTGGTCAGTTAGGGACCACATTTATATTAACATTCAAAACAAAATGAACAAATATAAAGATATTTTAGTACCGCAACCTTTAAGACAGCAATTTTTTTTTTTTTCTGTAAAGTTGCTTTGAAGCAATGCACTATAGTATACAGGTATAAAGAGAATTGACTTGACTATGCTATATTTACAGAAAGTTTTTTTGGCACAGTAGTGGATTTTAGACTATGAAATAGTTTATTTGAATTCTTCAGAAGATTTTTTATGCATTTTTTCCCATCCCTGTGGATTGAATTGGGCTCACCTACAGTAGAGGCCAAAAGTGATGTTCGAAATTCAAATTTTATTCAAATATTATTAAAAATTTTGTTAAAGATTTTGTAAGAATATTGTGTAGTTGTGCTCATAGTCAATTGTTTTATTTGTAATAATAACGCAATGTAACAAGCCAAGTTATGCGAACATAATTTTTGGCCAGACTGTCACATGAAGAAATTATGAACACATGCAAAAACAAGAGATCCAACAAAATATTGATAACTGATTATGTTGTACTCAGTACATGCTTTTTTCTGTGAGTTTTTCAATGCATTTTCATTTTTACAAGATAAAATCAAAAATGTAGCTGTAGTTTTTGCCTTTTTTGCCAAATGAAATTTGTCAGATAAATACCTTTACCAAGTTTAGTGTTTTGTTATATTAAAATATTTTAAAAATATAACATATTTTCCTCATATTTTGATGGTTTAATTGAACTTCTAGGGTCACTAATATGCAATCTCTCCTTTGGACATCACTTTTGGCCACTACTGCAAGTGGATATATGCAAACTCATGCACAAGCATGTCGTACAAAGAAACTATTGTCATCCACACCCATGCCACTCGAAATAGAGGTGTTTACATGAGTCACATATATTCAGGTGGTAAGTTCTTTACCTTGGCATTGAGACCGTGATCCCAAACCATAGAGGGCATTCATACTGTAGGGCCCTATGAAATATAATTTCCATCTTTAAAATAAGTAATTTATTTTCTATTTTGTCTTTCTACAGATCGCTCAGAAATATGTTACCAGGGAAAAGCTGTGTCTTGGTTTCATAGAGACAGCTTTATTTATTTATTGCATGGAAGCTCTGTCTCAAATCGGAAAGCTGTCGGCACGCTGGGTTTCCCACAAACGTAATCTCTAGTGGAAATGTCAGAGTTAACTCCATTTCACAGAAAACAGCCCATTCTGCACTGTGCCTTTCAGACTTCCCATTCATACTCACAAGAACGCGCCAATCGAGGTGGCCGTTGTTCGAGCCTGGCTTCCTCCAAAATTCCTCGTCTTCTTCAGCTCGCGAGCTTCCCTCCCACGCCTGCAGCTTCGCCACAACCTCGCGCGTTGCGGGAGCTCCAACGCGAAGGCAATGCGAGCTGTGATTTTAACGCCACATCTGGATTTTAATCCAAGCAAAACTAATTGAATGGCTTCGATTTGAAGTTCCCGACCACTGTTTGCTGAACATCATGTCCTTGCAGGATTCAGCGTCAGCAAATCTGGAGCGAGTCCCTGTACGTGTTGGTCTGCCTTCACACAGAAAGGACTGGCGACGTAGCAAATTACCACTTCGTGTTTACGCAACAAAGCGTCTGCCCTGCAGAATATCTTGCCCTGACGCAAAAAGTCAAAAGCCCATGTCTGGAAATCTGAAGTACAGTGCAAAGCGGCATGGGTCCCTTTCCTCTCGCCAACAAAAACAACAATTACAAGCAACTCAGACGGCCCAGCTATGAAATAGGGCCTTGTTGCTGAGAAAAGCTAGCAATTAGGGAGCATTGTTCAGCACAGGAAAGCAGCTTTTATTATTTTCTTGGTCAGCTCGCCATGCCCCAAAGGTCTGCGTGGACCAGAATACAGCTTCTTATTGATATTCACTGATGCTATATCGAGGTCAAAAGCAGGATAGGAGCGTTAATTTCACCGCTCTGTTGGATTCCGTCCCCATTTCCCCCCTCCCGACATCTGGCTTTGCCTGGGAAGCTGGAAAACGTCTTTAATATTCTCATGACAGTCAAGACGACATATGGAAAACATTGTAATACCTTAATCTGCAATGCTTCTAAAAAGAAAGAGAGGGGCTGGCAGATAGATGCTTGGCTTTCTAATTTGTATGTTTCAGAAGTTCTTCTGGGTACCCAGACTCGGATACACATCACACACTCGTTTTCCACACCTGCCAATTGCTCGCCAGAACCCCTGCAGGGAATACTCTGTCTACTGATTTAAACTGTTAGTTCAGCCCAAAATCTCAATTCTGTCATTAACTCACCTTCATGTTGTTTCAGAAAAAGAATTTTCTTCCTTGGAATACAAGCTGGATTTTTGAAGAATGTCCTCGCCGTGTCCTAAATATGCATAAAATATCTTCTGAAGACATTCGATAGCATTTATTTGGGGCCGTTATACTTTTGTTGTATTTTTGTCAATTGCTGCTTGACAGCACAATGATTGTGCAAAACAGTAATTTATTTCATTATCATAATTTTAAAACATGCATTGTAAACGTAAAGTTAGGTTGACTCTATTTCCTAACCCAGGTTCATTGAAAAAAACGTGCCTGCGGTGACATTTCTGCAAAATGATATTACATTTTATTACATTTTCAAAATGAAATGTCCAGTGAGTGGCGCTAAAAGCTCATGCTGTTTTATTCAAAACATATGAATGTGAATGTGGCAACCTTTTACCTTGTGTGTAACGTGACAGTTCAGAAATGAAATGAAGTGCCACTAAAAGGTTAATGCTCTGCCACCTTTGAAAATAATGTCCCAGCTAACAGGGAACATTCTAAGAACTTCCATATAACGTTGTGGCAAGGTTCTCTCAAAGTTATGAACAAGCGTTCTTCAAGTAACGTTAACAGAATGTTCAATCAAAGTTATCTGGTCTTTAAAATGTTCTCAAATCAAAAGCACAAAAAATACATTGTCTATACATTGTTCATGGAAAAAAAAATCTAGAATTATATATATATATATTAAATGTTGCCATTTGTTTCAGAGGGTTAAGAGATCTTCTGATAATGTTTGCAAAATGATAATATATAAATAAACTGGACGTTTCAAAGTTCAGGGAACATTCTGAAATAATGTTTTACTATGATAGAAAGTTCATACATATGGAGCTATTTATGTAATACAAACATCAGAATGCTTTAGTTTACAAATTATGCACTATAAGGTAAAAGTGTAACATAGTATTGTGCAAGAAACTGTGTCTTTATTAATTGATAATCTAGCCTTGCAATCATAAGTTGTGTAAGAAGGTTACAGTTAATTTTAAGGTGTCATTGTTACAGTGTAACTATACATTTAAGTACTTAGTAATAACAATTAACAACATGTACTTACTATAGGGTTAGTTGCATGTAATTATGCATCATTTACTGTCAATACTATAGTAAAAACATGTAACAAGACACTATAAATTATATTTATTTATAAAATACTTTATTTATTCATATTTAATTATAAAAATTATATTTTAGTGTTGGTTTAGTCAAGCATTAGAGGAACTTAAAGATTTTAAGCTTATTCCACTCAATCGGGTTGAATTCAGGTAACAAATCTAAGTCTTAACAACTATATAGCTACTTAAATGATTTGAGGAAAGCGATTGGCTTAAATGCAGTTAATCAAATTTAAAGTATAGTTACATAAGGATAAGCAATAACTAACATTGGTACGAAGCAATGTTGATAGAACAAAAACACTGTAAAACTCAATAAGTTCCAAAACATTTAAGTAAAATAACTAATTTTTTAAGTTAGTAGAACTTAAAATTTTTGTGAAAAGTGGGGCGAGGCCGAGAGCTGCGGAAGCGGAGCAAGGCTAGTGTGGAGCACAGGTGTATCTCATAAGCCTAACTATGTTTTATTGAATTTATGATGAATATCAGTTAAATATGTTTAATTGAACTGAGTTTATTATTACGTGGCAAGAATCCCAACGTAATAAATATCCCAACGATCTCTTTAACTACCACTTTTTTTTGTCTAGCCAGCTTGAAAGTGTGTTAGCACAGTATGTAAGTGAACATATTCAGACTTCTTAGTTTGTCATTGCCTTGAATCAAAAATGTAACAACCCTAATTATACTCAAATATTTAATATAATAGAGGTACTACTAATAAAAGCAACAATAGTGAAAGCGTAAAAGACAATGGATGTGATCTGAGCCCAGTTTGGCTCTTTTACGGAGAACCTCAACTCATGTTTCATAATCTGAAGGAATCAAATCAGCAGCTTGAGAGAGTTCATTGAAGTTCATTGGAGTTTAGTAGCAGGGCTATGTCTAATCCTTTGCTTAGCAACATCTTCTGGGTGTTTGGTTTAGCGCTCCGACAAAAGCGCAGACGTGCAAAACTGGCCCAAAACGCATCATTAATTCTCATATGGAGGCCAGACACTTGTGGTCCACTGTAGAAAAAAGCCCCTTTTCCACACCCCGTTGAAAATCCACAATTACTCTGATTATGAACATTGTGCTGCAGTGCAAGTTCGTGGAGACAGTAGGTGCATTTACAGGTGATTATTTTTTCATGTGTGTGAGCTGTATTTATTCAGGACCACTGAAGACTGAGGCATTGTACTCGAGGTTAAACCATAGTGCCTCTGCGTGATTAACGTTGAATTATTACGTCGCCTTGGGTTCAAACGCTCCTCCCGTTTGCCAAAACCAAGTATCTTTCACATTAGCAAATCTGGTTTTGGAAAAGGGAGTGCTGTCCCACCAGAGGTCATTTACGATTGTTATTTCCCATTTTGTGCTCACATTTGACCTTGAAAGAACATATTTATTACATTAAAATAAATCTCCTCATTTACCCTCATGTTTTCTTTAATATGTGATTAATACTCAGGGTAGAATTACCATAGCATCGTATCCGCTTCAAATAATTCCTGGCTAAATGGGACTTCCAAGAAAAATGCAGTCCAACAGAAGGTACAGGTGCTCCATAATGTACCAGATGTTCTATATATGCCAATGTCCAGGACACAAAGTCAATTCCTTGAGATAATGGACGCTATTGTTCTCAGGTTTTACACCCCGTAGGTCTCGTTGGTTAGTTTTAACCAGCCTTTTTCATTTGTGTTTGGCAGATGGGGGTTTCTGTGGTGGACTCCTCGGTCGCAGGCCTCGGAGGATGCCCGTATGCCAAGGGCGCGTCCGGCAATGTTTCTACAGAGGACGTCTTATACATGCTACATGGTCTTGGAATTGAAACCGTAAGTCTCGTTTTTCTATATTAATCATCAAGAATGTTACGTTAATATACAACGGCACTTTTTGGACACTTAAATATTGTAACGTCGCCAAATTTAAACCCATTTTGTATTGTTACAATGTCGATATATGTCAAATGAACAATGTTCTCCATGTTATCTGCGGCGTGAAAATTATTAGTCAGCAAATTGGACAACTCAAGGGCTTTCGTGAAAACATACTTACGCATATTTGTATCCTCGCCACGGACAGTCTGATCAGCAGAGGGTTATTAACAGAACAGTTATTGTAAGGATAGGTTTATCTCTGAAAATTGTATTGCATCATGTCTATTCTTTAACCAGCATTATGGTAAAAAATGTAACACTATGGCAAAAACTTTCTTACCTGCAAGACTGTAAAATAAATGGACGACGCACCTCCACTCTCTTCCATTAAGTGAAGCCACCGATGTCCCAATATGGCGCTGACATCTTGAATCCGAGTCTGCGCAATAGTGAGCCGCGGTACCAAGGCCCCGCCCACGTTACCGCTTAATACAGTTTACTGACAGTTGTATAAATGTGAAATAAACAGATGTGAAAATGTAGAAATTAAAGTTAAAGCTCAAATCGAATCGTCACACCCCCATTTTTATAGTGTCAAATGACTAACTAAAACCAAATTTGTTTTTTAAAAAAAAACACTTGAACTAACAACAGCGTGATAAAATCTACCTACAATGACAGAAACCATGTTTTAAAAAAAATTATTTGAAGGGTAACTTGATTGTTTAGTTTGTCTCACGTCCCATTAGATTATATATAGAGAGGGCGGGGTTTATGAGCTATACTGCATCCAGCCACCAGGGGGCGATTGAAATGTTCTTCACTTTTCAGGACTTGTGCGGCACACTTGGGCAGAACTGACAGAACACCGGTTTCTTTAAGTTTTTACCTTCCGCTTGGCCTAAAACACTGTGTTTGTGGTCATCCAGTTAGAAATTTTGACTACAAACGCGAAGGTTTTTCTTTTTTTTTTTTACAATTCTTTGCAGCCTTGATCACAATGCGGTGAATCCTTGCACAAGTAACTCACTCCCGCTAAACATTTACGTTTAATTTTTGCACCCAGGACGAGGAACAATACAAGTCGGCACCATTATGACTAAAAGTTTGCTAAGAAGTATTTCCTACTAAAGCAAGGTTGTATTTGACTCTTGAAAGAGTATCCACAGCAGACCAGTGGGTGTGGCCTTGGACGGCAACATGCCCAGTGCATTATGGGTGTTGAAGTTTTCATACCTATTTGGCAAAATGGAAGATAACAGGCCTTTTCTCTGTTTTCTGTAGTCACGTAGCACCAATTTCAGTTTCGCCTTTCTACTGTATAAGCAACCAAGTTTTATTGAAAGCCCATTTTACCAGCGGATGCAGATGCAGAATATCGAAACAACTGGCATCAATCAACTACTGGGCTCAAACTGGAATCAAATGGTGGTCAAAAAGTTTTTCTGAGCTATTTTTTTTTTTGGAAGTATGAGTTAGGCGGATATACTGTATGAAGTCAGTGGGTGTGTGCCAACAGGTGGAGTTCAGCACGTTAATTAAGTTCGACACATATCAGAAAGTGTTACTTTTTGGGCAGCATTTCTGTCGTATCATTTCAACCTTGACTAAACATTTTGCTCAAAACCTATTTAAAATAAAAGCCTCGTGCTCAGATATTTTGTTACATCACGCAAAGCATGCGCACGTTTTTGTTTGGCTTTTGTGTCCAAATACTTTCTGAGACCACACTATATGTTTATACATACACTTCGACTACACTCCCAGTTTTTCCATTACTCAGTTTTCCCTGTTGTCTCAAGAACAATTGAACAAAATGTGGAAAATTGGTTTTGTCATAGTATATACACAACATTTACATGGGTGTGTGCGAGTGTGTCTGCAAGGCATTATTTGATAAAATTGTGGGTAACAGTCCTGATTTACCTGATATTCTGGTGGCAGTAATTATGTTCTACAGTTTCTCACACATTTTTTATCCACACCCTTTAACTACCTCCTCTTTTTAATCCTCACACAGATAACATCTCAGCAACACTAACCTCTGACTTGGAGTTTCTTTTGCTATAGCGCCCCCTGGTGTCTGTTGTGATTGGTGCAGCTCAGTTGAGTCTGTTGTTTTCTGATGCAGGGGGTGGACCTGCTGAAAGTGATGGAAGCGGGAGAATTCATCTGCCGAGCCTTAAACCGAGCGACTAACTCCAAGGTCAGCCAAGCTGCTAAAAACATCTAGCCTAAGTCCAAGCGTCCACATTAAACGACAACAAACATCTTAAAAAGCATAAAAGCAATATGAAATGAAGAACAATGTTTTAAGATACTGCTCTATTTCTGTCATTAAAGATGAGAGAACGTTCTCAGAATGTTCTGGCTGGGTTCTCTCAAAGTTATGAACAAACGTTCTTCCGGGAACATTAATAGAATGTTTGCTCAAAGTTCAATCATGTTCGTACGAATCGTTATTTATACTTTTTTTTTTTCCTGAAACATTTTAGTTGGATTTTGTCTAACGTTAATGTTGCTACTACTTAATTTAGAACATTCCGTGAACATTCAAAAGTAACTTTCCCATAAAGTTTTTCATAAAATGGAATGTTCACTTTATTTTCACAAAACGTTTTTTAAACATTAAAAAAAACTGGACATTTTAAACATTCAGGATATATTCAGAAAACAACATTTTCATAACTTAGCAAATATATTTTTCACTTCAAATTATGTGCATTTTTCACTTCCATATTTCTCTCATAAATTGTTATAAAAATTATATTTTTTGTGCATGGGCCTTACCAAAGAAATAAGCCAATGCCGTTTCTGTCAAAAATAAAAAACACCACAAGTAGATAGACAAGAAAATATTCTCATAGATGACATGAGGCTCATTATACCCCCTATATGTGATAGTAATTCATTTTTCCCTCCCTGATTCATATCCAGCTCGATATAATTACACGGCAGAGAGAGCAGACTGGCGGAGGTCACTGCAGGTCGAAAGTAGTTCGAGTTTGCTTATCTTTTCCATCATATACTGTCCCGTTCACAGTATTCGAAAAAGAAAATCTACAGCAACATGATAAAAGACACAAGTATTCAATCTGTACGTTTATTAATATTAATAACTAAAATAATGAATCCTTCCACCAAGTTATAGCCTGATTACCTATGCTGTTTTAAAAGCCTTACTGTAGTATGTGTATATCTGCAAGCTGGAAGCCATTTTATAAATATTTAGGGCAAATCATTTGAGCATTAACAATGTCTGGTTTAATATCTGACAATGTTCCTTATTACCGTCTTTGTACTAACAACACATACAACTTTTTAACCTGCCTCATCATAGTTGTCTAAAGTTTGGAAAATATCGTTTCTTGTTAGTAAAGGTTGCATGTATATATGTTAAGTAATCTGATGAATAAAACTGTCTACTTCTGACTGACAACGTCCATCTTCTTTAGCTCTAGTTTAAATACAGGTGGGATGTAAACATGTTTGACTTGATCTATAATTTACCCGTCTGTCCTCGCCTTGTTCATCAAGTGCTCTAATTGTGTTAAACCAGCACTCTGTTTGCCTGTATATTGCCTGTATTTGAGAAGGTAATAGATATTCAGCTCTTTTAACTCTCAGGTGTATACAAGTGAAAGCAAACAGATGGTTTATTACAGCGCACTGCCACGACTTGATCCCCGGGTGATTTAACAAGTGAAGGCAGGGCCAACCCTATTACAGAAAATACTCTATTAGATTGACATAGCAAAATGATGTGTACATTTCATTTATTTTCTTCTGCATTCTTGCTGTTCTCGCTGTCTTTTTTGTTTCACACCTGTCCTCTTAAGTGTTTGCTGAATATTTTAAGCAATACTTTATTTATCCCGAGGTGCAATTCAGTTTTAGGCACACGGACAGATATAATGTAGAAGTGAGTTTACTCGCTGCCTGCGCATCATAATGTATTTTTGTTCTCATGAATGCCACTGTTATTTTTGGCTTTTAAAAAGTACATAACACATTTCTTATGTTATAACATTACAGCATTATTCTCTTTAGAGTATCTATTCATGGTTATACCTTTAAAGGTCCATTCACACCAGCGATGAAATATAAAAGAATAGCACTCTTCACACCACAGCTACAATAAGGATCATTTTAGAACGATTTCTTCTTGGTGTACAACCAATCAGAATCCATTCTAATTTAAAATGGCGGACGTCGTTGTGGTGAAGTTAATCGCCGAAGTCCAGAAAAATCCACGTCTCTTTTCAAGGATGCTTTAAAGATATATTAAGTGGTAGTCGTGGCCTAGTGGTGAGTCGGGGTTGTAATCTGAAGGTTGCCGGTTCGATTCCCACGCTGGCAGGAATGAACAGCACTCTCTCCACCTTCGATACCATGACTAAAGTGCTCTTGAGCAAGACACCTGACCCCTAATTGCTCCCCTTGTAAGTTGCTTTGGATAAAAGTGTCTGCTAAATGATGAAAAAATGAAAATATATGGAAAACAATCAATCATACCGTTGGAATAAACAGCAAGAAGCATTAACTGAGATGCGATCATCATACAGGCTAGTGAACAGTGTAACGTAAATTACCTTTTCTACAACATTGTCTTACTTCATTTGAAGTTCATTTTACTTGTTTTTATTCCACTACATTGACGTCGTCAGCTAAATGCATTGTTATATTAGATCAATTACACTAGGAATTCACTCTGTTCTGCTGGTTAAAGCCGTGCAAATGCAACAATAACAGCAAAAACATGTTGTATACACTTTGAAAGCTTTACAGTAATAATTGGCAAGTGATTTTTGGCTGTGCAGCAGCTCTTAAAGAAAATGGTGTCATTGTCCTGCTTAAATAAATTCAGTATTGATTCCGTTGTAAAAATCAATAGTTATTCATTTTGATTTAACTGTATATCAGCACTGGAGAAAACAGTGATGTAATCGTCCAGCTTTGCATTCAGTGGTGTGAAAACAATGTTTAGAATAAACAGACCATTATCGTTCGTTTGTGTGGACGCAAACATATTTCATCGTTATAGTTATAGTTCTTGGTGTAAAACTCTATTATGAAAAATATAATTCATTCCAGTGCATTATAAGAAAATCTTTATAAAGGCTGTCGATGTAAAATGTTACCAAAAGAATGTTTTGTAATAAAATATTATGTATCATAATATGCAATCTACAAATATACATCATTATAAGTGGGTTTGTGAAAAAAAGTTTATCTTCAACACTGTTAAAGCCTCTGTGATAAGTTTAACCATGAGGGCTAAGACAACGTCTTTGGTGAAACTCTCATTAATGTCTGTGGTGAAGTTCCTAATGGTGATTTAGTGTGGTCCTGACACTGGGGTTCAGGAAACACATCATTAGACTTGAAAACATCTGGATCGAGGTGTCGAGTGTCGGCAGGAATGGAGACAGGACAGACTGATGTTCCCTGATGAATATCAGATGGGCTGAAGAAGACAAGAACATGTATGACCACTTTCCTCATGCTCGATAATCAACTTCCATAACTCAATAAAGATGAATGAGAGAACTGGCACCAGAGACTCTACATGTTGCTCATTAACACTTTATTTATAGTTTATGATCTGAAACAGAACCAGAGTAGCACATTACAAAACAATTGGCGATTTTGTGCAATACTGAACTACACAACTCACTTATTACTTGAAGAGTACAACTCATTATAAGCTCACTTGATTTAAAGTTTTTGGTTTTTTGGAAGTGATAAAAATAGAAAATGAGGCGTTTCGGCATTCTTTTGTAGCAAGAAGTGTTGTTTCAGGTATGAAACTTGCAATGTATTTGTGTGTAAAGATCTCTTGTCAATTGATCTAAGAATTAATTTCTTCATGTTTTAACCCCTTAATGTAATAAAGTTTACGACAATAATTGCAAATGCTGAAAAAGAAATGTCACTTTTGAGATGCTCTGGTGAACTTGACCATCAGTCTCCATCACAATCACAGTTCCTTTACAATCCTATCCATTCACTGTGGGTGAAATCATGTTCTGTCCCTATTTTTTTATCATTAAAATTCACACTAAAATATATAACTACAATGTGCAAAATATCAGGAATATAACTGCCTCATAAGGAAACCAGAATTTTACAAAATCACTCAAATAATAACAGAAGACAACATTAGAGATTTTGACTGATGGGCCTCAAATGTTGGTTTACCAGCAGCTTGGTGTATTCTCCTTAAAAGAAAAAAAACATCATTAATAATTTGGTAACACCTTAGGGTCCACTACACTCAAAAAATATTTCTGTCTAAACATAAGTTTTATGTAATTTAATTACATAGTAATTTTCCATCCATTTGGATTACATAGTTTTAACATAAACAAACTAATAAACTTAATGTGATTCATATTTGTCAGTCATATGTAAATGAAATAGGTAAGATTTATGTAATAGTTGAGTATATGAATAGTGAGAGATTAAATGTCTTTTATCTTCAGTTGTTGAAGTCAGTTGTAGTTCTTGTGTTTCTCTGTCCTTCAGTGATTCTGCTTGTTAACAGCAGGTGTTCATCAATAATGCTCAATCATCACTTAATGATCTCATTAACTCTGACACTGCTTCAATGGTACTTTAACTCAGTAGTGTGCACACACATGACCACTAAACAGTGTTAATTAACCTGGGCATTTTTCTGTGAACTATTACATAAATCTTACCTATTTCATTTACATATGACTGACAAATATGAATCACATTAAGTTTATAAGTTTGTTTATGTTAAAACTATGTAATCCAAATGGATGGAAAATTGCTATGTAATTAAATTACATAAAACTTATGTTTAGACTGAAATATTTGTTTATTAGCATGCACTGCACTAGGATATTGGCTGTTTATTAGTACTGATGAAGCACATATATGCCTTATTCTACCATATTCTACATCCCATAATTATACCCAATACCTTAACCTAATAACTATCGTACTAACTAATAATAAGCAGTAATTAGGAGTTTATTGAGGCAAAAATTGTAGTTAATAGTTAGGACCCTAACCTAAAGTGTGACTATAATTCTTATAGAGTTAAGTAAAGATTAGGTAAAGAATTCTGCTCTACATTATTTGGTGTTGTCATGATCATCTGCTGAAGCGCCCATGACGCACTTCACCACCGGACTCCATTTCCCACAAGTCACCACACAGGAACCATCACACACTCACACACACTACATTTCCCAGAAGCCTTGCACCCTGTCACTGATTACCCCAGCCAGCTGTAGCACATTATTTGTCACTATTTAAGCACACTGCACACACACTTCACTGCGAGGTCTTGATCTTCTGTATAGTTGTCATTTCTGAGCGTTATTCCCGGTCTTGTTTTCCTGTTGCCATTCTGCCTGTTTCACCGTCTTCTGATTGTTTTGCGATTATTGCTTTGTTTATTGGACTGTGTTTGCTCGACATCTTTGCCCGTGTATCGACTACGACTCTGCCTATCCTCCTTCATACCTGTTTGCTCCTGTATTGACCGTTGCCTGTTTGACCACGATTTCAATAAAGCTGCGCTTGGATCTCAACCCACTGTCTCTTCGTTACAGGTGTGCATTATAATGCATTAAAATAATGACAACTTACCTCAGTCTGAGCAAAACAATGCTGACAATGAGCAACACCACAATTAATGCAGAGATGTAGATCAGTAGGTACAACAGTTGATCTGGTAAACAAAGACGATGTGTTTAATTACATCAGCAGTACTGTAAAAGGATAAGGGAATGTTTAAGGCAAAATCCCACTTTTTAAGTAAATCAACTCACCGCTCAACCACTGCTGCTTAACCCTTGATTCATTGGTTTGTTGTTGTCCATCGCTTGAATCATCGGATTGTCCACGTCGGACAGTTTCACCTCCTAACCGCTGCTGATCAGCGCTTGGTGAATTGGTTGGCTGTCGCACAATGTGTGATTCATGGGATGCTCCATGTCGGAAATTTCCTTTGGTTCTTGAGAGCTCTATGATTTGAGTGGTTAAATCAGAAAACATCAATCACAAGCAGTACTTCATGTAGAATACAGTTAAACTAGCCAACGACCTCTGAAACTACTTACTGAAGAGGGACTTGTCTTGGAAAAGCTGTTTCAGCTCATTGCACTTGTGTTGGTCATGATGATGTAATCCATCACATGTACATGGCTTATGAAGTACTGAACCCATTGTTTCCACAAATGCCACTCTGCATTGGAGGTCTTCCCCAAGAAAGATGTCAGGGTCTAGAAGATTTAGCCAGTCACTCGTCAAATCATATGCAGAGTCCTCTGCTCCAAAACAGTTGGACAGGTACCTGTTAAATAGCGGCCTGTGAATGGCATAGAGTTGGTTTTAATCAGAAGCAGCAACCATGAGAGATAACCAGCTTACCTAGAAGTTATCTTGTCAACCAGCTTCATTATGGATGAACTTGTATGTACTCTGTATGAACTTATACCATCTCATCTGTTCATAACGGTTTTGTTTAGGAGTCGACCTTCATGGTCACATTTTACCAACATTTTGCACATTTGAATTGCTCTTTTCAGCATGATTTACACAAATGACATGAATCAAAGACGAATGGGAATTTTTGCAACAACTTAACAATCTGGCAATGGAGATATGCGTCTTTTGATTTCTGCACCCGTTTCATCTCACTCTCTGTCCATATCGGACTCAAACTGTGTGTGGAGAATCATTTACTAGTAAACACTGACTAGTACTTTTCTGAGTGACTTACTCAATTCAACCTTTTTCGCTCTAGATATTGTCCCAATGCATCAATGAAATCTAAAGCTGACAGTGCTAAAGGAAAGTTCCTGAGATGGTTAAGTACATGAGGAGGAGTGAGATGTCTCAATTCACAGTACTCATAAAAGAATAGGCAAATAGTTCCGGGATGACCTACTACTTTTGGCGAGATTCTGAAGTGTACATACGATGAGGCCACAGGAGAGGATTTGTGAATGGCAGTGAAGCGACACAACTGATCCCGGTAGGTCACATGACAATGACAACATGGCGAATGTACGTTGTACATCCAGATTAAAAATTCACAGTATACACATTCATACTATATAGAACATACTTTTTTGTGGTTGCAAAGTAGTTACATATTCAAAATAAGTAGCTACTCAAGAGAGATTTCAGACACAGCATTTAATTGATTGCTCAACTCAGGTTGATGCATGAAAACCTATTATGAGTGACATCTCTGGTTCTACAGCTCATTGTGAATTGTGTATTTTGTTGAATATTTGTTCAGAGGGTTCTCTTTTGGCCTCATTCATCAGTCATGAAGGACACTTCTTCTGGACTATGATTTGAACCTGTGATATACACCATTGTTGATTTCCTTCTTGCCTGGAACACTTCATTCAATTTTTACTCTACAACTATTGAACTGTTGGGACACTGCAAAATACTCACCAATTGACTTTATTTCAGCCTGGATTGAAGTGATTGGACTGAAATGTTCTAAAATAATTAAGTTAAAGACATTCTACTAACTATAAGTAACTCGTCAGCTACATGTCAACTAACTCTCATTAGAGTGTTAGTAGACTGTTAGGGTTAGAAGATTAAGTTGACATGTAGTTACTTATAATAAGTAGAATGTCTGTTGTTTGTGCACCTTTTTCCTGAGTAAACGATGAGTGCCGCCATGAGGAATTGACCCTTCGCGAACAGTTTGATTGACAGGCGATCTGACCAATCATAACCCCGAATCCGCCATTTTGTCCGACAAAGCGGTCAGGGGTGTTAGTAGATTAACGTTGGTGAACTTGAATCACGTCTTGAAACAACATTCCTTCTGATGTTCATTCATGTTTATTTGATGCTATAAATGAACTAGTATGAAGAGATGATCGGTTCACGAGGAGCTACAGCGATCTGTCACCACACATTAAACACACACTAGACGCTATTGATTGATTAAACTGCTTTAACAAATTACAATATTTTGAATATGAAACTGTTTCATACGTTGTCAGTGTCCTCTTTGCTCCACGATGTATTTTTCACTTCGTGAGAACATGATGTGTGGCGTGAGAGCGCATAACTTGTCGGACATAGCAACAAAAGGCTAAAAGGTGGCGGTCTTTGAGAATGATCAATTCCAACTTCCATTTGGATGCCGTCCTGTTCCAGTCTCTAGGAACACAGTCAATGGGGTAAAAGGAACCTTTGAAGAATTAACTAAACACAAACCTTTAGAACATTAATTACAAAAATAAAAATGTGCGCAGGGTCAAGCTGTGTTGTTGCTGGCTGCAACACAACAGCACTAAACTTCTTGGAAAAGTTTGAGCACCAGCGAATCTGAAGAGAATGTCTGTACAGCGCCGTATGCCTTGCATTTTATGACTGGCAAGAGAAAACGCATCATTCCAATACAAGTCAGGCGAGACTTCTGCATTCAGAAAAAGGTGGTTAGTTGGTAGAATGTCTAAAATGGACTCTCGTAATAACTGGGCATGCCAAAACATGACTTTAAAATGAGTTTGGGGAGAAGCACTGTGATTGGTTGATTAAAATGCTATTTTATGAGCATGTCCTAGTGTAAATCATGTTGTTACTACTTTGCCATCAACAATCAAGGCTAACCTGCACACTGCATCTCCAGAGCAGCTGTCCAGCGCCTCCAGGCAGGTCCAGGGTGTCTGCGACTGGTCACTCACACAGGATCCAGAGTGTAGAGAGGCCTTCATCTCCTGGCATTCGTGGTCTTCTCCATCACAGTCGCAGAACACCAGTCTCTCAGCCACATTATGAGGAAGAGCTGAGTAGAACCACCTCGTTGCCTGTCTGCACTGGCTGGGGTTGCATTGCTTTGCGTTGCACTCCTGGACAAATGGCACCATCCGTCTGTTGCAGGCTTCTTCCCCAAGACAAGCCATTGTCTCTTCGAGACAGGATCTGCTTGTGTGCAGTTCTGTATTGAGGGTTTGAGAGTGTCCAATGAGGAGATCACAGCATGCACGCAATTATCAGTTTACAAAATTGCTCTATGTACAGATCTTACCACTGGCTTTCCATTCTTTCTCCCGTTGCTTGTTTTTTTGAGCTGGAAAACATTAAAAATGAGAATTTTGTCAGCATTTACTCGTTCTCGTGCCATCCCAAACCTGTATGTAAGTCCTTATTCACTGATACGTTTCCCTTTTGCCAAAGCTCAGAATTCTTCTGAATTCAAAATGATCCAGTAATGCATCACACTGGTTATATTTAGGTCTTTTCCTTGGAATAGGAACTTGGAATATCCCAGCTAACAGGGAATGTTCCCATAACTTTCACAAGATTATGTAAATGTTAGGACAAAACATTCTTAAAATAATGTTTTTAGAACATATGATATACATTCTTGTAATTTTGTGAGGAAATGTAGTTAGATCAATGTTCTTGGATAATAATAATGTTCATGGAAATCCTTATGTTAGTCCTCTTTCATAAATGTTCCTGTGTGATGTTAATAGAACATGTTCTTAAAAACACAACTAATGAACTGAATCTGGGAGAAAGCCTTTTTTGACCATTATTCGCAGAAAGTCATTTAATCATTAGAAGGTTCAGCTAACAGGGAACATTCTTGGAATGTTTTCAAAATGATAGAATGGAATGTTCCTCTAACGTCAACATTGAAAAAAAAATGATTTTTTTGAACATTAAAAAAACATTTTAACAGAAATAACCTTTTCATAATTTAATGAGAATGTTAACAAAAACGCTCTTTTTTGTTTTGTTTTCTGGGATAGTGCACAACTCATAGTAATGATACTTTAATGATTCCTTCTTATTTTTTTTTTTATTTCTTTGTATCCTTCTGGGGGCTTGGCAGCCGTTGTCACTCTAATTTGTATGGAGAAGAGCTCAATGCAGATTCTTAAAAATCCCTTAAAGGTCAATGTGATTTTCAAGGGGATTTTCACAAAACTAGTGGCATGCTGTCAATTACCACAAACAACAAGCAAAAATCCTGTTTACTTACGATGGATGCACGTTCATAAGTGCTCAAAATGGACAATAAGACATAAGTGGTGTAAAAAAGAAAAGGATTATTTTCTGTAAAGCTGACTTGGCATTGCACGTTAAACACACATTAAGTGCATGACAGTACATGACATTTTTATTTGAGTGAAAATTGTTGGCTGCAGTAATCAGCATATTCATACTTCCATTATTGATATTGAAATATTTAATGTATGTGGCACGGTATACCCAAGCGATGCTGGCAGTGAGAGTACAGCTGTTGTAGAGTTCCGCACGGATCCGGCCCGGAACACACACACTCTCCCAACGCAGGTGAGCGGCTCAACATCATCTGAAGTGTGGCGTTACAGACCTTTGCGTCAGTCGGGCGGCAGTTTCCATCTTTCCACAGAGATATGAGGAGACAAAGGAGAACGAAGCAGAAGAACTTTCAACATGACAGCTTTGACATGAGGGAACTCTATTCATCCGTATCACACAATGCGGTCATGATTTTTTAATAGCTATTGTATTTGCTGCAATATTGATTGTTTATCAAGTATTTAATCCTTTAAATGAGCTATATAATTGTTTGTGATTTCTAAAGTGCCCAATGGTTTTCCAAAACTTTCATTATGGTCAAATGAATCAAGATGACGGTCAATATAATATGTGAATATGGACTGATGGTCTCATATGTTGCTATCCCCTTTGCTTCCCTGAGGCCATACACACACACACACACACACACACACACACTCACTCAAGCACAACAAACAACTTCAGAGTCCCCTCAAGCTAGACCACTTCTTCTTTCGCTGCACATACGGCCGGTTTGAGTCGTGCGGTTTGCTCAAGGCTATTGCGCTTTAATCCAGTTACTGCCATCACAGTGATGGGACGTTTCACAGGAAAGAGGAGACAGGGATTGACATTAACAAAGGTTAATAAATGTAAAAATATATTTCTCATAGTCAGGGTTGGGGAGTAACGAAATACAAGTAACTTAGTGACGTATTTAAAATACAAAATTTGAGTAACTGTGTTTCATTACAGTTACATTTTAAATGGGTGGTAATCAGATTACAGTTACATCTGAAAAGTGTTTTAGATTACCAAAGTGATTACTTTGAATTTTAATGTCATTTAAACAGCAATTGGTGATTCTCTGACTCTGACCGTCTGAAAAAGAGGAGTTAAGTTTCATCAACATTTTAATACTTTTAAGAGGATCATAAAAATGTTGTTATTTTTATTTAGTTCTGTCCTGAACAAGACAAAATGACTGAATTTATAAAAAAAAAAATGCCCAACTGTCAACTGAACTGTCCTGTCATGACCTGATGATCCACGACTGTTTTCATGTTTTGTGTGTCATTTTATAATTCACTCGTCACTGCAACTTTTTCTCACAATTTGTTTTTTCCCTCACAATTGTGAGTTTGTATTTCACAATTCTGACTTCTTTTTCTCAGAATTGCGAGATTTAAACTCACAATTGCAAGTTATAAAGTCAGAATTGGGAGATATAATTTACTATGTGAGTTTTTATCTCATAATTCTGTCTTTTCTCAATATTGTGAGTTTATATCTCATAATTCTGAGGGAAAAAGTCAGAATTGTGAGATAAAAACTTGCAATGACCTTTTTTGTGTTTGTTCCACACTTATTAGTATTCCAAAGTATTCTAAAGTATTTAGATTAAGTTACTAAACTTGAGTAATGTAACGAAATACGTTACAAATGACTTTTTACAGCATGTATTTTGTAATCTGTAGTGAAATACATTTTGAAAGTAACCCACCCAGCCCTGTTCATAGTAAGATCATAACATAAACAAATGCATTAACTAATGTTAACAAATATGACCTTATCTTAAAGTGTTACACTTTCTCTTTGTTGAATATCCCAGAATAATCTAGAACAACATCATAGATTTAGTGGTTAATAATCCTGTATGTCTGTGAGTCAGTGTAGCTTTAATTTTAGTTTTTATCATTTTTAGAAGTTTTTAATATAGTTTTTATTAACTAAATTAAAATGAGAAATGTTACTTCGGCAAGTAGTAAGCGTTTATTATTTTAATGTTTATTTCATTTCAAGAACAATCTTTAACGGTTCTACTTGTAATTTTAGTTGTGCATGCAGAAGTAATGTTCAAATATGCTATAAATAATTGAATTATTCTTACGCTCAAACCCGCGCCAGCCTCCCCCACTCACCTCAAACGCTTTTAATTTTTAATGCCTTGACAAAATCAACTAGTATGAATCAAGAGAGCAAACATTCAGGTTTTTTACAGTTTTTGTGACAGTGCTCGGTTATTAACCCCATGCCTCCAGCCAACCCCAGTCCTGTCCCATTAAACAAAGTCATTGATTGCATCATGGATGGCATTCTGTTTGCTGCGTAGAATAATTATTTGTACCTTTATAACTACAGAAATCTCTGAGGACTGCCTGTTCACTTCTGCAGATGCGTGGAGAAACACAAGCATCCATGTGTGAATTGCAGTCTGTAGTTCTTGAAGAGTCAATACAAACTAGCTGGTACAGCAGATGAGACGCTGGAACAGAAAATAATATTCATAATCGGCTCTTCCTTAATGCCATGAGAAATGAGTTGTTCTATAAAAATGCTTCCTTGAAAATAAATACATTTCTTCATTGTGCATGACAAACTGACATGTTTTCAGATTCTCCTGGTATTTGATGCGTCCCATTTGTTTGAATGAAAACAACACAAAACCTCACGATCCTTATCTTGCATTATAATTTGAGAATGTTCTAAAGAGCATCTTTAGGTGCACAAAAAAAAAATCATACATGATTACATATGGAAAATAACACATTGAATTAATAATGACATTTTGAAGTAGAAAGACTTCTTGCAACATATACGCCAACAAACTTATGTTTTTGTTTACAATTAGATGTAAATTTGACTTTTTCAGTGTCAGAACATTGTTATCATAGCCTCAACCGCATTATATTTTCTCCTCCCAAATCCTGAAACTTTCTTTATTAACTTTTTCTTAAGTTGCACTGCACTTACACCTCACGCAAGAGGAGATTTCAGTCCCTGTTCCACAATATAGAGGAACACTTGGCAAATGTTCAGACCACAAACACATGAGAAATCAATTTCAATAACTTCATCAGAAGATCAATGAAGCCCTGAACTGCCAAAATCTCATTAATCCTTCAAATAGATCCTCTACTCACCAATGAGAAAAGCAGCTTTCATGGCCTTGTTGTTGTAGTATCAGTGTTAAGCACCTGTGCGAGTGAACAGCTCCGCTTCAGCGCGCTCTATTCACCCCAGCGTGACGTCATGGTGCTAATGAATAATCCCTCAGATGTGTCACTCACCTGCGCTGCCGCTGTGTAATGAGGTAATGAGGGTCGGTTCTTGGGTCAGTGGCAATGTTTCTGATGTAGGCTCATATTGAAGACATATTGAATTGTTAGGGTTATATACAAAACTAAAACTGAGCAAACACCAGTAATCTTAGTTTCAGTTTAGAAAGGTCAAAAGTCCTGAGTTTTTGCTTTAGTGTTGAGCAATAGTGCAAACAGTAAAGCTGTGACACAGTGATTAAGCAGCAGGTGATGTTGAAAGTCGCTGCAGAGTTTACTGTCAGCGGTTTAGATCAGAACCATGATGATCACTTTTCACAAGTCTAGATCAGCGGTGCTTAAATTCGGAACAGTGACGCTCTTGTTTTTGTGATTTTGCTTATTCTATCTTCTAAACCTAAACCTCATTGTACTTTTTGCATTTTCAGTTTCATTCATGCATGTTTAAGTACTTTAACTTACTGCCTTACTACTTCTAAAATGTATTTCACTACAGATTACAAAATACATGCTTTAAAAAGTCATTTGTAACGTATTTCATTACATTACTCAAGTTTAGTAACTTAATCTAAATACTTTAGAATACTTTGGAATACTAATAAGTGTGGAACAAACACAAAAAAGGTCATTGCAAGTTTTTATCTCACAATTCTGACTTTTTCCCTCAGAATTGTGTGATATAAAGTTGCAATTGCGAGTTATAAAGTCAGAATTATGAGATATAAACTCGCAATATTGAGAAAAGTCAGAATTATGAAATATAAACTCACAATATTGAGAAAAGTCAGAATTATGAGATATAAACTCACAATATTGAGAAAAGTCAGAATTATGAGATATAAACTCACAATATTGAGAAAAGTCAGAATTATGAAATATAAACTCACAATATTGAGAAAAGTCAGAATTATGAGATATAAACTCACATACTAAATTCACAATTGCATGACAAAAAGTCAGTAATGCAAGTTTATATCTCCCAATTCTGACTTTATAACTTGCAATTGTGAGTTTAAATCTCGCAATTCTGAGAAAAAGAAGTCAGAACTGTGAAACACAAACTCACAATAGTGAGGGAAAAAAACAAATTGTGAGAAAAAGTAGCAGTGACGAGTGAATTATAAAATGACTCACAAACATGAAAACAGTCGTGGATCATCAGGTCATGACAGGACAGTTCAGTTGACAGTTGGGCAATTTCTTTTATAAATTCAGTCATTTTGTCTTGTTCAGGACAGAACTAAATAAAAATAACAACATTTTTATGATCCTCTTAAAAGTATTAAAATGTTGATGAAACTTAACTCGCTTTTTCAGACGGTCAGAGTCAGAGAATCACCAATTGCTGTTTAAATGACATTAAAACTCAAAGTAATCACTTTGGTAATCTAAAACACTTTTCAGATGTAACTGTAATCTGATTACCACCCATTTAAAATGTAACTGTAATGAAATACACTTACTCAAATGTTGTATTTTAAATACGTAACTAAGTTACTTGTATTTCGTTACTCCCCAACCCTGCCTGCAACGACAACGGTGTACTCAAAACTGAAAAGTTTTTCCTAGTTGTTTTTTTTCACATACAGATGTTGTCAAAAACAATCTCCATTCCCAAGGATCCACGAAAACTATAAAATCGTTGTATTCTGCTGCCAGGCCAGTAGATGGCGATGTCACTTTGTAAAGAAACACTACAGACTGAACATCTATGAAAGTGATGTCACAGTTTCCACAAATTCCCATTTTTCTGATTTACACAAAGACGATAATAGTATCGTTTTCAAAAACTCGCACTTTGAAACCCATTTCCAAAAGTTTCAAAATGTCATTGTCCTGTAATGTTTTGTTTTTAGTTGAAAACCATGTCATGTAAATAGACCCCAAAGCTTCTTTCTACTAGCTACTTTCATTACATTTACTTGTATTGATTTAGCAGATGCTTTTATCCAAAGTGATAAAAATGAGAAAAGCTATTTTGTAGACATTTTAGTATTATAAATGCAATCGGCTCTCTGTTTTTAAGCAGTTAGCAGAAAGTTAAAAATGAGCGGTTCTTACAAAAATATAGTAAAAAAAAAAAATCCTACCTTTTGTCTGAGGAACAGACCTTTGTTTTAATGTAAATAAGCACCATAGTGTTTTGTTAGTCTTGCATGAATACACTGTAAACGATTTCTGTTGTTTTCACAGAAATATACTAAAGCAATAAGCCTAACCCTAACCTAACCTAACCCTAACCCCAAATCCCCCTAACAATGCCTCTTAGCTGTTATAAATTCACTGTAAGCCATGGTTTCATTGGGCTTGTTGCTTTTATAAAACGGTTTCCACACAATACAAATATTACAGCCAAAACATCTGCATCAATGCAACTTTCATGAAGTAAAATCACTAAAAGCCTTCCTTCCGCTGGAAAAAATACTCCCTCCGTGAACCGCAACAGAAGTTACACTTATTACGCCTCTAGATGGCGGCAAAGATTGTCTTTATGAGTGAGTGACTCAGTCGCAAAGACTTTTATATTGAAACTTGTCGTGAACACGGAACAAGACGCAAATAACATATGCTTTGACTAGAGCTGTTAGTTTCAGCAGGCGGACAATCAAATGGATTTTTTATTATGAACATAGGACTGTACTAAATCTGAATGCAGGTAATACACTCGATCAATCGATCTCTCTCTCAAAATACTCTTCTGCATAATGCAGCGAGCTTCAATGAACACAATCAATAGAGAACAAATATATTTACGTTGCTAAGACAGACACAGTAACATACACACTCAGTGGCGCAGCGATATGTAATGCGGTCAGCTGGATGTTTTTGGTAATTTTACAACGGCTTCAAATGTGGCTCAACCAATCAGAATCAAGAGCTGGAACTATCTGTTTTATTATGTATTCTCAGCAATTCACTACTGTAGAATATATAAAAGTATAAAAGTTATATATATATATATATATATATATATATATATATATATATATATATATATATATATATAAACTGTATAAGCTATGTACAGTATGTTACCGTATAATGTATTCTGGGAAAATCTTAGCCAACTGTAAATCTAAATGCAGTACTAAATGCCATATGGGAAAAAAAAAAGTATTTTATCTGGCCAAAATATATTTTAAATATATGTTTTAACTGAAGATCAATTAAATATTTTTGTTTCAACCTTCATATACTTAAAATATATTTATGAAAATGCATTTCTGGTGCAAGAAAATACATTTATATTTAAAAAATGTATTTCAGGGCGTAAGAAAATACATTTCCAATCTTACAGTCGACAATGCAACTGTGGGTGGAAGAAAACCTAGATCAAAACTACATTCCATTAAATGTTAGAAAAAATTTTAACACGTAGACCTAAAAAAAGCACGAGAATTTACACATATTTTCCACATTGACAACTTTTGTTCACATGATCTTCCCAAAAAATCCTGGCAGAAAAAAATGTCACCCTCATAAATGTGTATTTTAATCTATTATTAATTAATTAATTAATTTGTAATTTGATGTCAGCGTGATATAGCGTTTAAATGCACATCAGATAAAAATAAATAAATGAATAAAATTGTACGATGTTAATAACTGTGAAAAACAACCTCAGTCAACTTTAAAACACATGTAATCGCCTTTTTTGTTTTGTGCCTATGCTATTCGTAAAGTATAAATACGTTTGAGTTAGCCTAATAAATGTCCGTAAGAACATCCCATTTTAAGCCATGCTAACTAGCATAATTAGAAAATTACACAGTGTACCTTTAATGACAAAAACTTCCAGGCAAGAAAACCCTGAAAAGACCAGCTCAAACCATCATATATTTCCATGCTAGTTGGTACTGACAAATCATGCACAATTACTTGTGTTGCTATTGTTTATATTGTCTTTATTTTTGGATTGCATCTACATAGACAAAAGTAATTAACATTTTTCTGTGACTGTTTAAGCATGTGCGCGATCATACACATATATGCTAACAAAAAGATCATGATGAATGGCTTTGTGAATCTTTTAAGTAAAACTCGAATCTCCATAAACATAATTTCAAACACATTAGTACACGCAATGTATTTACTTAAATTACTTAACTACTAGCACATAAGTAGCAGCAAGTACACACTTTTAATAAATAACACTCAAGATCTCAAAGCAAGCACCTGAGAGATAGCAACATCATGAGTAGTTCTCTGCCATGCTGTTCACCTGTTCGTGCTCCTGACGTCGATCACACTTGAACAAAGATGCATTATTGTGCCATTGTTCTCCTTTATTACTCTGCAATCATCAGACTAATAGTAGTCAAATAAACAGTCAGCGCTCCAGGCTTCCTGACCCAACAAGCAAACCCTCCGAGCAAATAATTACTGCTGTACAGTGCAAAATGTCAAAACAACCTCAAATAAATGTTCGAAAACAACACACCACTGAGATGATTTCACTGGAAATAAAACAGACTTATAACACTTAACTTGTGAAATTCACTCTAAAGTGAACATTCAAAATGTTATCTTTTTTTTTTTTTTTTTGTTGAGTACCCGACTGGGATCAAATTAGAGTAAACGGTAACACTTTATGATAAGGTCTCAGTAGTTAATGCATTAGCTAAATTGAATATATATATATATATATATATATATAATCAGGGCTGGGTGGGTTACTTTTAAAATGTATTTCACTACAGATTACAAAATACATGCTTTAAAAAGTAATTTGTAACGTATTTCGTTACATTACTCAAGTTTAGTTACTTAATCTAAATACTTTAGAATACTTTGGAATACTAATAAGTGTGGAACAAACACAAAAAAGGTAATTGATAAAGTTTTTATCTCACAATTCTGACTTTTTTCCTCAGAATTGTGTGATATAATGTTGCAATTGTGAGTTATAAAGTCAGAATTATGAGACATAAACTCACAATATTGAGAAAAGTCAGAATTATGAGATATAAACTCACAATATTGAGAAAAGTCAGAATTATGAGATATAAACTCACATACTAAATTCACAATTGCAAGACAAAAAGTCTGTATTGCAAGTTTATATCTCCCAATTCTGACTTTATAACCTACAATTGTGAGTTTAAATCTCGCAATTCTGAGAAAAAGAAGTCAGAATTGTGAAATGCAAACTCACAATTGTGAGGGAAAAAAACAAATTGTGAGAAAAAGTTGCAGTGACGAGTGAATTATAAAATGACTCACAAACAACTATCACAAAACATGAAAACAGTTGAAAACATGAAACTTAACTCCTCTTTTTCAGACGGTCAGAGTCAGAGAATCACCAATCGCTGTTTAAATGACATTAAAACTCAAAGTAATCACTTTGGTAATCTAAAACACTTTTCAGATGTAACTGTAATCTGATTACCACCCATTTAAAATGTAACTGTAATGAAATACAGTCACTCAAATTTTGTATTTTAAATACGTCACTAAGTTACTTGTATTTCGTTACTCCCCAACCCTGAGTATATATATATATATATATATGCATCATTGATTAATCTTGTATTACTGTTAGTTCTTTTGTTATAGTTAAATCCCCCAGAAACAGTAAGCAAAAACCTGCTTGTGTGCACTAATCACTTCAAGCTTTCTCAACCTTGTTGTACAAAGTAGGATTTTCTTCAAAGTTGTTCCTGAACAAGGAATTGTGTTTCTTTGGTTCAGGCAGGTCCGTGTGCTTTCCTTTAGCCTCCGTATGCTCTATTACTTTATACTAGCACAAACAGAAGCTGTGTTTGACAGAAATGTCATTTTACACCGGACTGCTTCACAAACGAGGGTCAATTCAAGGAAAAAAGATGAACATGACGACACACGCTAGTGATGAGTTGATCAACTCCACAGCAACTACATCAATTTATCCACTAACCGTTCAGAAACGTCTAAAAGTTGTGACTTCTTCCCATCAGTGTCGAGTCCGGTTTGAATAATGTAAGGTTGAACACCGTCGCCATTTTGGCTGCGTGAGATTCTTCGACTTTGTTGTTGTTGTTGAGAAACCGAAGCGAGCAAGTACAGGTCTCTGCAGGACAGTAATAGGAGTTACCAGATCCGTGGGCGAGGCCATAAACAGAGGGGCGTTTTTGAGAGCGTTACCTGATTTGCCCATGTCACAGTGTGGGTGGGCTTTAGGGGTGGGGTCGGGTGAAGGGGATCATTTTCATTGGATGACTTATAAACACCCAGCAGTTTGAAAACACCCATGAATACAGAAACCCTTACTTTTGTTCTGCAGAGACCTCATACTCAAAGTGAGCTGTTAAAGCTAAGCCCTTTTCTGGAAAGGGGGCGGGGAGCAGCAGCTCATTTGCATTTAAAGGGACGCACACAAAAACGGCATGTTTTTGCTCACATCCAAATAGGAGCAAATTTGCCAAGCTATGATAAATGATCTGTGGGGGATTTTGAGCTGAAACTTCAGACAGATTCTGAGACTGATATTACATCTTGTGAAAAGGGGCATAATGGGTTTAAAGATTAATGTTATGTTAATTAATTGTTATATTGTTAGGCCATGTTTAACTAACATAGTTAACTAAACCTTATTGTAAAGTGTTCCAGTTCCTGAAAAGATGACAAAACAGAATTCTTAGAGAAACAAGAATACTGATACAAAATGTCAAACTGTACATTGTTTAAACATGGAACAATAAATAAATAAATAAATAAATATATCCACGATATCAATTGTGTTTAAAAGCACTTGAAGCAGTTTAGGCATGCAAAAATAATTTTCAAACAGAACGCATCTGCTATTGGTCTGTCAAACAAATAGTACCGTCCAAAATACACATGACGGATGAGTTCAGCTGGTTAGATGCTCAAACAAATAGAGCAATGTTTTTCAGAGAACATAACCCACAAACTGCTTTCTTATCATTGTCTCTACATAAGTTTGGACTGGGAAAAGTATTTTAACACTGAAAAAAATGACACGCATCACCCTTACAAGAAAAACTCATCATTGGCTTTCAATCTTGAGCTGAAGAATGCAGTCTCACGGCAGCATTGTGTTTCAGACACATGCCATTATTTTCATCTCTGGGGATTATGGGGTACATCGCCTGTTGCTGAGCCCAGCTGTGAGCAGAAAAATAACCTCTTGGCTCACAGGGTAAAAATTTCAATTCCACTGAAGTTTCATGTGCTCTTACGCTAGACATAATGTCATTTTCAAAACGTGTGGGTAATTCTCTGAGGCGAATAGGTCGATTCAATCCTTCCATCCATTAGTCTCACAGTTCAAAACATACGGCACGTCTGTGTTCTAGTCAGCGGTTGTGACTGGTGAAGTGGCACCCGTAGGATTAACCCAGCAACCCCTTCCCATGATGGAGCTACACAGCCTGGTCAGATATCCTGGAGATGTTGTCAAAATTGGTAACTTGTGTGGACAGGGATTTGCGGCTATCTGTGCTGGTTCTCGCTCTGACTCTCTCCTTGTGTGTCTCGTCTCCACCGGAGCAATGACAGATGAACGCTGCTTTGAACTCCTCTCGGAATTTACCTGCGAGGATACACGTACAGGTTTCGATTCAAACAATGTTCCGTTTCTTTCATTTCATTTATTTATTTATAAAGCACAATTTATACCACAGCACTCGCCCAATTTGCTGTACAACAATAAAAATGAAATAAAAACAGAAAACACAAAAGCAAATTCAAAGTAAGCACAGACATTCAATGCAGGACATGCCTCAATACCCGTGAGAATTAAAATCCTGAGACAATAAATGAGTTTTTAGCCGAGTTTTAAAACTGGATATAGTAGGAGTCCATGTGCGGCTACCGAAAAGAGTCAAATCAAAAGCCACTGATCAGAGGAACTAAGATAGATGTTATAGGGTCTGTATGGTAAGATTTATAGTAAGGGTAGTCATGGCCTAATGGTGAGGGAGTCGGGCTTGTAACCTGAAGGTTGCTGGTTCGATTCCCATGCTGGCAGGAACTGAAGGTGGGGATTGTGAATGAACAGCTCTCTCTCCACCTTCAATACCATGACTAAAGTGCTCTTGAGGAAGACACCTGACCCCTAATTGCTCCCCTTATTGGTCGCTTTGGATAAAATGAATAAATGTAAATGTAAAGATTTTAAAACAAACAACACAAGCTTAAATTCTGTTTGGAAAAGGATGATAAAACGGGAGTAATGTGCTCTCGTGTTCCCATCCTAGCTGCCGCATTTTGGACTACCTGCAAACGCGACATACTACATACAGAAAATTACAATAATCCAGCCTTGAAAAAGTAAAGGCATGAATGACTTTCTCAAGGTCCTTAAAAGAAAGAAATGTCTTGACTTTCGCCAGAAGTCTCAGGTGGAAAAAGCTGGACTTCACAACAGCATTTATTTGGTTATCATATTTAAAAGCTTTGTCAAATAAAAACTAATAAACAGATTATTCACCACCGTTTTATTATATGAAGCCGGTGGACCAAGACTGTAAAAATGTAATAATCTCTGTTTTGTTTTCATTTAGTTATAAAAAAAAAACTAATTTCCCTTGAACTAATAAGCTCACTGCAGTTCACTTAACAGCCACATGTGTCGCTAATAACCAGGGTTTCTGAATTCATAGCCTCTTTAAAGGTCCAATGAAGTGCCTTCGAACGCGCAGCTAATGAAACTAATGAAAATGGACTTCATTTGCGTCAATGGAAAGCATATTTACACTGATCGCTCCCTATCCCCTATATAGTGCACTATGTGCCATTCAGAAACTAGTAAATGTTTGAACAAATGAACAATTTCAGCTTCAGCTTCTGTAGGAGGGGCGGGACTTCGGATTCTAGAGAGCATTTGATTGGACAGAAGATATAATGAGAAGTGATGTCATGAAAATCCGTGATCCATTTTAGCGGAGGACTGTAAGTTTTGAATGCTTATTTCTCCGAAATGCGAATGTTGTCATTGTTTTGGAACACAGCAGCTTATTCATAACCTGAAGTCTAACATATTCATACCAAAAGCTACAAAACTTTTGACAGTTTCAGTTTCATATTTAACATATTTAGATTTTTTTTTAAACAAGTTTAATCAATAAATAGCGTCTAGTGTGTGTTTAATGTGTGGTGACAGATCGCTGTAGCTCCTCGTGAAGCGATCATCTCTTCATACTAGTTCATTTATAGCATCAAATAAACATGAATGAACATCAGAAGGAATGTTGTTTCAAGACGTGATTCAAGTTCACCAACGTTAATCTACTAACTCCCCTGACCGCTTTGACAGACAAAATGGCGGATTCAGGGTTATGATTGGTCAGATCGCCTGTCAATCAAACTGTTTACGAAGGGTCAATTATCTAAGTTGATTTAACAAAAGAAAAAAATTGTTATAGCAAATCATGAAAAGATTTTTTTACAGTGTATTTCTATGTAGATTTTGCTTTTAGTGGTTTCCTTTTTATACCACATACATCATCTGTCAGAAAGACAAACTAAAATACCTCAACCCATACGGTAAAAAAATATATTTTCAAATATATTTAGAAATATATTTCAAAATATACAAAAAAATGGCCAAAAAATATATTTGGTAAAATATATTTTGATAAATGAACGTTGAAATTAAATATATTTTCGATGTCAAAAATATATTTTATTGAGCTTCACAGTTTTATTTGACATATATTTAAAATATATTTTGACCAGAAAAAAAATATTTTTTTTACCGAATGGGAAGTGTTGTATTTACATGTAAAAACGAGTGTATTTTTGTACTCTTAGAAGAAATTGGCAAAAATTGTGCCATTAGGGGTCCAACAGCTTGTCACTGCAACAGGACTCTTAAAGGGACATCCTTGTAGCTTATATACCCCTAAAAGGTTCATAATAGTACCTTAAGGGTACATATTACTACTCTAATGTACCATAAAAGCCCCTTTTAGGGCTACATAAGGTACAAAGATGCCCCTCTAAGGGTTCTGCCTCAGTGACAAGCTGTTTTACCATAACGATACAATTTTTACACTTACTTTTCCTGGCAGTGTATTTTATATTCTGTTTTTAAAAAACAGACCTTATTAGACCTTTCAAATTCAAAATATGGGATTAAATGGATTAATTTCATTTTCAGTAGGTGCACCAAATCCTCCAAACAGCTCGAAATAATGTGAAAAGCATCCTGGAAATGACCAGGTAATGATGCACTCAATGTTATCAAACCTGGACCACAGTGCACAAAGAGAATATTGCAAAGTTAATGAAGAAATAATTAGTTTGCTCATTTGGAATGAAAAGGTGCAGGATGTTTCTGGAGGGCAAACGGCATTTCAAAGCTTTGAAGTCTTGTGTGCGTTTGCAGGCAGTGTGGGGAATGAAAGCTGCAATGCCTTAATGTGACCAGCAGATGGAGGAAACAACATGCGGCGCACTGGTCATCTATATACCTCTGTTATAAGATAAGACCAGATTAATTCTGGAAACAACATGATGATTTGTGTGTAAAGAAGGAAGACACTGAAAACATTCTGACCAGATGTGAACGGTGTCAAATACTCACCACTGAGGAAATTGTAGATAATCGGATTGGCGGCACTGTTGGCGTATATAAGCCAGTGTGAGAAGGTAAACCAGGCATAGACAGTCTCTCTGTTGCCTGTGTTCTTAAAAGCTCCAAATACTCTGCAGATAACAGGTGGACAAATGCAACCATCAAAAACAGCATTTTGAATAAATAAAGCATATATTTCAAATACATTGGGACTCTTCTCGGACAAACTTTACAAGGAGCAATTTATCAAAGCTAGCCTGTTTTATTTGCAGCCTTCATTTCAGCTCAACATGCAGTCTCCCGAGCTTGTGTGTCCAGAGCGATTCTGTTTAACTGACAAAATAAAATATAAAATAAAACTTTAATGTAAATAATTCAGCTGACTCAAAGTAGTTGTGTAAAAAAACAAGATGGTGCACTCATAAAAACAACCTAAGTTGGGTTGAAAATGGACAAACCAAGCAAATGCGTTGTTTTAACCCAACAGCTGGGTTAATGTTTGCCCAACCTGCTGGGTAGTTTTATTTAACTCAACTATGGTTTAAATATTACTACATTGCTTGCTTAAAATGAACCCAAACTATGTTGGAAATTAACATTTATTAATATATTTAATAAATTAACATGGTAACACTTTATTTTACAGTGTCATTGTTACATGCAGTTACTCAGTAATAACTATAAATTATGCATAATTACATGCAACTAACCTTAAACCAAACCAAACCCTAATCATAACCCCATAGTAAGTACATGTAGTTATTTAATATTACTCAGTACTTAAATGTAGAATTACAGTGTAACAAAGACACCTTAAAATAAAGTGTAACCCATTAACATTTATTAATGTTTAATGTATAATAATTAAGCATTTATTAAATTGTTTATTAATAAAGGTTCAACATTTGATTATTATTGATAATTATGTGTCTGATTTTTAATTTAAAACCTATTTTGGGTTCATTTTAATTAAGCCATATAGTGATTTCTAAACAATAGTTGTGTGAAATAAAACACAAACTATAACCCAATCTTTGGGTTTGTCCATTTTCAACCCAACTTGAAACCCAACTGTTTTTAATTCAGCAGTTTTTAGAGTGTCATTATTGCTAAATGAACACGAAGCAGAGATTGAGTTAAGCATCACTGGACACTTTGCACTTTCTTCTCATGTAATAAAATAATTTAAATCGACTCAATATTTCATTTCTTTTTTTAAGCAAGGTTAACGTACAGTCAGTATCATCAGTATCGCAAAATGAACCTTGTGATAAGACCCTTCTACTTCATGCCAGGTTTATGTAAGAAATAATTGACGATGGGCTGTTGAATTATTAGAAAAATAAAGCACACCCGAGGTGGTAAAGAACCGCAATCATCCCTGCGGCTAAAAACAGCCTGTGTCGCTTAATGACTTCAGACGTGTTGCTATATATGGAAATGTTGTTACAATCAGGGTTGGGGAGTAACGAAATATGAGCAACTTAGTTACGCATTTAAAATACAAAATTTGAGTGACTGTATTTCATTACAGTTACATTTTAAATGGGTGGTAATCAGATTACAGTTACATCTGAAAAGTGTTTTAGATTACCAAAGTGATTACTTTGAGTTTTAATGTCATTTAAACAGCAATTGGTGATTCTCTGACTCTGACCGTCTGAAAAAGAGGAGTTAAGTTTCATCAACATTTTAATACTTTTAAGAGGATCATAAAAATGTTGTTATTTTTATTTAGTTCTGTCCTGAACAAGACAAAATGACTGAATTTATAAAAGAAATGCCCAACTGTGAACTGAACTGTCCTGTCATGACCTGATGATCCACGACTGTTTTCATGTTTTGTGAGTCATTTTATAATTCACTCGTCACTGCTACTTTTTCACAATTTGTTTTTTTCCCTCACAATAGTGAGTTTGCATTTCACAATTCTGACTTCTTTTTCTCAGAATTGTGAGATTTAAACTCACAATTGCAAGTTATAAAGTCAGAATTGGGAGATTTAAACTTGAAATACAAATTTTTTTTCTTGCAATTGTGAATTTAGTATGTGAGTTTATATCTCATAATTCTGACTTTTCTCAATATTGTGAGTTTATATCTCATAATTCTGACTTTTCTCAATATTGTCAGTTTATATCTCATAATTCTGACTTTTCTCAATATTGTGAGTTTATATCTCATAATTCTGACTTTTCTCAATATTGTGAGTTTATATCTCATAATTCTGACTTTTCTCAATATTGTGAGTTTATATCTCATAATTCTGACTTTTCTCAATATTGTGAGTTTATATCTCATAATTCTGACTTTTCTCAATATTGTGAGTTTATATCTCATAATTCTGGCTTTTCTCAATATTGTGAGTTTATATCTCATAATTCTGACTTTTCTCAATATTGTGAGTTTATATCTCATAATTCTGACTTTATAACTCGCAATTGCAACTTTATATCACACAATTCTGAGGGAAAAAGTCAGAATTGTGAGATAAAAACTCTCAATGACCTTTTTTGTGTTTGTTCCACACTTATTAGTGTTCCAAAGTATTCTAAAGTATTTAGATTAAGTTACTAAACTTGAGTAATGTAACGATTGACTTTTTAAAGCATGTATTTTGTAATCTGTAGTGAAATATATTTTAAAGTAATCTACCCAGACCTGTTTACAACATCCGCAGTTTGTCTATAAAGCACAGAGAGGCGCTGAGGACGTCACTTTAACTCTGCTCCATGTGATAAGCAAGAATGTTCAGAATTCTGCCGCATTTGCCAGAAGTTTATTTATTGATTTTAGCTCAGCTTTTAATACTGATAGGACTGACATTTTATTAGATCGATTATTATATTTTTTTTAACTGACCGCCCTCAAAAAGTTTCTGTATAGGGTACCGTGACTTGAGTCCCTCAAGGCTGTGTGTTATCAGCTGCATTATTTTCTTTGTATGTAAATGAAATGCAGATTTATGGAAGTAATTTTATGTTATGTTAAATATGCTGATGACATGGCTATGGTTGTGGTCAGAGGAAAGGGGGATTTAGAGAGGGAGCATGTAGATCGCCTGGTAACATGGTGTGAGGATTAAATGCTTTGTTAGTATGGAGAAGGGCCATCTATATATCAGCCGTTATAATTGGGGGCCGACATGTTGAAATTGTAAATGGTTTTAAATATCTAGGGATTAGTCTTAATTGTATTAAGCCTATAAAACGGCAATCCAAAGATTGTATCTTTTAAGGAAATCAAACCGTTTTAATGTGAGTATGGAAATCTTGGGAATGGTTTACACCGGTTTGCTGGAGAGTGTTATTTCATATAACATCATTTGCTGGTGTGGGAATCTGGGGCTGGAAGTAAAATGTTATTAAATCAGCCAGTGAGATTATCTTGAATCCCCAGACGCAGCTGGAGGAACTGGTCTCGTTGTTAATACACAGGTATAAATATGTAAGTATAAAATATAAAATATAAAAATATAATAAAATATATAAATATGTAACTTTCGAAGCAACAAAACGTACGTTTAGAAGGGTGCTGAAACACAATATTGATATTTATAGCACTAAAACGTAAACATACTTAGTATTTTAATAGTATTTTTATGTTTTAGTGCTATAATGTTAAATATTTACGTATTTTTCATGTCATAAACATATATGTATAGTTTCCATTTTATTGTTTTGTAGATAAATGTAAGATCCCTAAACCCCATCCTGAACCTAAACATACTCATTTTATACAGAATGTAAAACATAATGTGTAGGAAAATGGCAATTTTAGTAAAAATATGACATTAAAACAATATTTTAAGCCACTAATCCTACACATAACCATTTCTTAAAACTAATTACTGTTTATTTAAAGAATAACAGAGAAATAAGCGTAAGCATATTAATTTATCTTATTGTGAAAATGTCCAAAGTGGAACCAAAAGTAGTTCAAGTGATGATGAGTCGCAGTCCTCTCTGATTTTTATGGAGTTTTTATGGAGTTAATCCATGAAAATATGAATCCGGTCAATCCACTGAAACACGGCGTGTCTCAATCTGTGATGGAGCAGGTGAGAACGTGTCGTAACGCTTCTCTTTCACGTGAACCATGAGGAGCGCGAGCTTCGACTGACGAAGATGAAGATGGATGGATGAAGGCTGAATGTGGATCTGTTCCTTCCAAACACATGGATTCTACAGATGTGGAGTACAGCGAACACACACAATTGATTTGTGAATGTTGTATTTTGTTGTATCTTTGTATTGTCAGGAGAAAACGCCTTCTGTGTCTCACAGCAAACAAACTAAATATTACAAAATGATTAAACTATGACAGAAATTGAAGTCCTGTTTAACTTTATTTAACATTATTATTTCATATTTAAGTAGATGAGCAAACTGTATTCAATAAATTCGACTAAAAACATGCATTAATGACACTTGAATCCAACAGATTCAAAACATTAATTCCACGATTTTAATATTAATACATGGGAATTCATACACATTCACACTTGGATACGTAAATGATTTATGTTTTAGTGCCATAAATACGTCAATATTGTACGTTTTTGTGAGTAAATGTACGAACCACACTTTGCATAAAAATATACACATATTCTCATGAGATCACGCTGATGAATCTTTATAAATAATATATACCATCTGCCATTACATTATTAAATAAATGATCTATGGTTAGCTCTATGTACACTAAGGGTTATTTATTTACTTAGTTATCTTATTTATGGTCTTAGTGTTATTAGTATATATATTTATTTTATGTTTTGTGTTTGTAATCCATTGGGCAGGAAGTCTCTAGTATGTTTTGGATTTTGAAGATAAATATATTTGTGGTTTATGTTTTTTATGTTTTCTGTGAGGTGAAGATGAATTTCTACATGCGTGGACAATAAAGATGTCTAATCTAATCTAATCTAATGACGTGAAGCGGTGTCAACATGCGCGAGTGTGTGTGTGTGTGTGTGTGTTTAACAGAGAACACATTTTTACACTACAAAGGGCCACAAAATGAACAGATATAATCTCAGCAGTTTGTTTCACGCCTCACATTACTCATAACAATGACTTATACTACCATAAGACACATTTTGTAGCTTTTTATTAATATTGCTATTATTAATATTATTATTATTATTATTATATACAATGGCAGAATGTTTTCTGTTGAGTTAATAATTCATGTTTTCCCAAAGTGCTTCAAAAATCATTGTATGTCTGGCTTAAAATGAATCCAAAATGGTTGGAAATTAAAAATCAGACTCATAATTACTAGAGACGACAGTAATAATCAAAAGGTGCACATTTATTAATATTTAATGTTTATTGTTGAATTATTATTCATTAAATTTAATAAATGTCAATTTATTAAACATATTAATACATGCTAATTCCCAACATATTTTGGGTTCCGTTTAAGGGAGCAATATATAGTACTTTTTAAAGAATAGTTGAGTTACAACTATTACACTTTTAACACTTAACACTTTTAATAAACATTTAACCCAATCGCTGGGTTTGTTCATTTTCAACCCAACTTGGGTTGTTTTAACCCAACATTTTTTAGATTGTGGGGGAGTGATTCTCACAAAAACATGCCTTGGACAAATTTGAAATTCTTTCTTTCCTTCCTTCCTTCCTTCCTTCTTCCTCCCTCCCTCCCTTTCTTTCTTTCTTTCTTTCTTCCCTCCCTCTCTCTCTCTCTCTCTCTCTCTCTCTCTCCCTTTCTTTCTTTCTTTCTTTCTTCCCTCCCTCTCTCTCTCTCTCTCTCTCTCTCTCTCTCTCTCTCTTTCTTTCTTTCTTCCGTCCTTGCTTAATTCCTTTCTTCCTTCCTTCCTTAATTCATTCCTTCCTCCCTTCCTTCCTTCCTTCCTTCCTTTCTTTCTTTCTTTCTTTCTTTCGTCCTTGCTTCCTTCCTTCCTTCCTTAAGTCCTTCCTTCCTTCCTTCTTCCTCCCTCCCTCCTTTCTTCCTTCCTTCCTTTCTTCCTTTCTTTCTTTCTTCCTCCCTCCCTCTGTCTCTCTCTCCCTCTTTCTTTCTTTCTTACTTACTTACTTACTCCCTCCCTTTCTTTCTTTCTTTCTTTCTCCCTCCCTCCCTTCCTTCCTTCCTTCCTTCCTTCCTTTCTTCCTTCCTTCCTTACTTACTTACTTCCCACTCTCTCTCTCTCTTTCTCTCTTTCTTTCTTTCTTTCTTTCTTTCTCCAACAATGGTCCCAAAGTACAATGTACTAACATTTACATCAATCATTAGATGCAGTGCACTTATTGTGTACATACTGTGTATGTTTTTCATTGAACTTGTATTTAAAAAAAAAGAAAGTAATTACACCAATAATTAACCTGAACCCATCCATAAATCTACCCATAGCACCTGTTCTGTTCTAACTTTACCCGTATCAAGCTCAATAGCAGCACAAGTGTTTTCCAGTTCAACACAATAAGACTATTGTGCATAAAATTGAATATTATTTTGTTGATGCAAGTAAAATTCATAGTAAAGACTAATATAAAGTGTGACCCAAGCGATAAATATATTGTTTTATATATTATTTTAAATTAGGTACTCATGGGTATTGTGCCTTTTAATTATTTTCATAAATTATAATCTACTGTGGATCACAGTTGAGAATAATGAGAATCACAATAAACCCTCTCAAAAAGTCGTCATGAATATCATGAATACATTGTCATGAATAACATCACAATGTAAAAGACAACCTAAATGGTCCTAAAAATGCGAAATATAATCTCCTGCTTCTTAACTTTGTTACTCAGACATGTTCGTGACAGCTGAGAGTCCACACGACCTGTGCTCGTGTCATGGTTCTTACCTCTTCATGATGTTGAGGACACTGATGGGCAGGTAACAGAGAGCAAACACAAACAGCACCACCATCAGCATGCGCGCCGTCTTCCGCCGGGCTTTCACCTGTTTGATCTCTGCTGAGACCGTGCTGGTTCTCACCCTCACCGTTTCTCCCGAGCCCACGGCATAGGCTGAACACTGCAGAGACTTCCACTTCCTCTGAAGCACCGATGATGTCCCGGGAATCTGCTCAGGGATAAAGCACTGCACGTTATGGGTCATGGCAGAGAAATTCAGTCCGACGGTTACAGCATTGAATACACAAGACATAAAATTTGTCAACATTGTGAAAAATGATTGTCATTTTAACTGTAAAAATGCTACAGTAAAAATACTGTTACCCAGTTAACGGCACATGTTAGTGGTGGATATATTAGGCAGCATTTTGTCCTCAAAGTTGATGTTAGAAGCAGGAGAAATGCGTAAGGATTTGAGCGAGTTTGATGAGAGCCAAATTGAAATGCTGGACGACTGGATCAGAGCATCTCCAGAACTGCAGCTCTTGTGGATGTTCTCGGTCTGCAGTGGTCAGTGTCCATCCAAAGTGCTCCGAGGAAGGAACAGCGGTGAACCGGAGACAGGGTCACGGCCGGACGAGGCTCATCGATGGCTGGCTCGTGTGGTCCGATCCAACAGACGAGCTCCTGGAGCTCAAACTGCTCCAGAAGTTCATGCTGGTTCTGATAGAAAGGAGTCAGAACACACAGAGCATCAGTTTGTTGCGTATGGAGCTGCGGAGACGAGACCAGTCAGGTGTCCATGCTGACCCCTGTCCACCGCCGAAAGAGCCAACAGTGGGACGTGAGCATCAGAACTGGACCACGGAGTGATGGAAGAAGGTCAATCACGCTTTCTTCTACATCACGTGGATGGCCGGTGCGTGAGCGTCTCTTACCTGGGAACACATGACACCAGGATGCACTATGGGAAGAAGGCGAGCCGGCAGAGGAGTGTGATAATTTGGACAATGTTCTGCTGGGAAACCTTGGGTCCTGCATCCATGTGGACGTTACTTTGACACGTTCCACCTACATAAGCATTGTTGTAGCATGTTCACCCTTTCATGGAGACGGTATTCCCTGGTGTCCGAGGCTCTTTCAGCAGGATAATGTGTCCTGACACAAAGCAAAAGTGGTTTGAGGAGCACAACAATGAGTTTGAGGTGTTGACTTGACCTCCAAATTCCCCAGAATCCAATGGAGCGTCTGTGAACAAACAAGTCCGATCCATGGAGGCTCCACCTCACAACTTACAGGACTTAAAGGATCTGCTGCGAACATCTTGGAGCAGATCCCACAGAACACCTTCAGGCTCCAGAGGAGTCCACGCCTCGACGGGTCAGGGCTGTTTGACACCAACACAATATTAGGAAGGTGGTCATAATGTTATGCCTGATCGGTGTATGTTCCAAGAATGTTTTCCTAGCATTGCAATTAAGTTCTGAAAATGTTCTCTGAACGGTTAAAACGACTAGTAAATGTTATGAGAACATTTAATTTAGCAAACATTATAGAAATTCTCCTTTTGAAAGTTCTCTGAACATCTGATATATTTTTTGAAAAACATTAGACAAACGTTCAGTTTCAGGAAAAAAAAATGGGTAATGTTTTTATGCTAACATTTTGATAATATTATTAAAGAGATAACTGTTCTCTGTTAATGTTACTGGAAGAACGTTTGCCCGGAACGTTAGAGGGACGTTTCTGAGAATGTTAGCTGTCAATGACACATTTCCTTACTATATACAGTAACTAACAGATCTAAGAGGACATTTATGTGATTTTACAGTAAAATACTGTTAAAACTGTTTAATCCAAAACCTAGTAAGAAAAGTTCCATCTCAGTTGCAATGCTATTAGAATGCAGCGGCCCATATAGACAGGGAATTAAGCCGCTCAAATGCTTTGAAAAAGCCAGAATTTACAAAAAAAAAAAATACTGTCAAAATACTAAATGCAGTTGGGCTTAACTATGATGTGTTATCAAGTCAAGAATGATTACATACCTGTTGACACCAGAGTTTATGACAGATCTGAATGTATGCCAGGACCATCAAACATAATGGAGCAAAATAGGTGACGATAAAGAAGCAGGTGTGATACACTTTAGGGTAGATTTCATCTGCAGAGGAGAGAATTGCAGAATCAGTCAGTTGCATAAGGGAGATTTTAGGGAAAGAAAATGGAGTTTGTAGACGTTCAGCATTGACCAATCAGCATCCATGATTGTAAATTTAATTTCCTGAACATGCTACACATTGAATGTAGACCTTATTTAACCTTTTCAAATGTGTTTCAACTTTTTTGCACATTTCAATCCCTCAATACCATATTAAATCTAATTTCATCCATTGCTTAAAAATGTGAAAAGGCGCACTCATTTCTCTTCACAAAGGCCTTCATATTGGGTTTTATGTATATGAAATTATTACATTAATGCACACCAGAACAGAAGAGATTTTATCATGCTGCTTTGATATAAAGGGAATAGGAACTGAGGCTTTCAAAGTGCACAAAAATGGAGTTACTGTCTATCGATTCTGAACTGAAATCAATTTAGAATATAGACGAACGTTATTTTAGTGCAATATGTTTAATCCGCCCTATACCCTATAATAAAACCACTTCTATTTTTAATAACAGAACTTAAATCTGTCAATTTGCCACACAAGTGACATCATCTCTTACCCCAAGGCTATAAATGTCACAATCAGCTTCATGCTGATTATTTGAGTTTCTGTTGAATAAATTAATCCCTTTCTTTGTATCAACTCAAATTTTTTTTGTTGAAAGTAATTTAAAATTTGAAGGCAATCAGGTTAGGCTACTTTAAGTTAAAGCAGCAAATCATTTTTACAGTGTGATTATGTCTTTCATAATTTCTGTGCATGGTGTTAATGTAATGCCACATCTAAAATAATATGTTTTAATAAAAAAAAGCATCTTCGTGTCACGTCGCTCCAAAACAAAATCAGGAGCCTTTAAAATAACATAATAGTAATTCTTTAAGTAATTCATTTATGGCGACAGTCATTGGAAGTGTATGGAAAAACAAAACAGTGTTACAAATCTCTTTTGTGCTCGATGAAAGAAAAAAAAAAGCCTTAAGCTTGATTTCAGCTCACGCTTTTGCACTCTTCATTTGAAATGTATAAATAATCAGCAGCAAAATCACACACGATGAAACACTTTTGAGCGGTGACGTGCGTTACCCTTAGAAATTTAGAAATACTTTTCTCATTTGCGGGAAAAGCAGCATATTATTACAAACAGTAATTTAATGAAGACAGGAATGTGTTTTGAATCGTCTCTCCATGCCTGTTCGACACTTGAGACTCTGTGATTATCTCTGAGAATCTTTTTTTTCTTACCGAATTTAAAAATAAACAATCATTTCCTGTGTGCGCTGCGAAAGCAGTAACAGTTAAGTGCACTTGGCAGTCTTATCAATACGAGTCTCGCCAAATTACTCTTCCCACTTCATCAAGCATCCAATGGAGACTGACAAATTTCTTCAAAAGCATCTCATGCTGTTTTGATTGACAGCCTAGGTATATAATATTTAACAGTGCTGGGTTTTATCACTGTAATGTTTGGCAGCCCTAGGGAGAATGTTATAAAGTGGTACAAGAAGTCCCTTTAGCAAATCGGATTGAATTTGTTGTGATTGACAACAGCGAGTGCAGTGATTTGTTCAAACACCTGTCGTGACCTGCAGTGGCAGCACGGCATCGCAAAGAGCCAAAATTGCTTTATTTGTCATACTCTGACAGATTTGATTCATTACGCCCTACGGAGAGCAGTTCCAAAAAAGTGACAGAGCATCAAAATCTTTGGAGAGTCAGAGAATTATTGAGAAGACTCTTTTAAGAGACTTTTAATGTCGGTGGTTCCCAGAAGAGCAAAGATGTTGACGTCTGAGATCTACTTTTGATTTCACTTTAATTTCATATTTATGGTGCTAAGGAATATACAATGAGCTGAAATCAAATGTGCCGCCTTTGATCTGGCGAATGTTTATTTCGAAATGGTTTATGCAACGAATTTAATTAATATGAAAATATATATTGTTCAATGTTACGAATTAAGACGCCGCAGTGCCCAGGGCACACGTTGTTTAATTCCATTGAAATGAACTTAAACCCTACATTGAAGTTTTGAGTTCGAATCTGCCTTTTACTGAACTAATTCTTCTCCCTTTTTCCAGCGCATATCAGCTCAGATTTATTTTAAATAAAGATTAAGAAAATATGGACAGTGGAAATAAACTGGTGTTTAATAGTGGGAATAAAGGTACGATTAATGGTAATTGTACAGATGAGCTTTAGGGACAGGCAGCATCCATTTATGATTTTAATAAACAATCATATAAACAATATGTTATCATTGCATACTGTTTACTACAATACACTAAGGTGCAAATAATATTACAATTTTCACGTAGTGTAATCAGCATTTAATGTTATTAGCTCAAGGAAAATATATTTTGTTGATATTTAAATTTAGTGTAAGTAACATCTATCACAAAGCAGCCTTAAAAATATCTTAATTTGTCTTTTGAAGATTAACCAAAGTCTGTGTTTTGAACAACATGAGGGTGAGTAAATGATGACACACTTTAATCCTTTAATTTATTTATTGCATTCCCATTTAAAATGGATCTAAACTGAGTTTATACCCCATTTGCTTTGTTGTGTGACGCCAATCATTGCAATGAACTCCTGTCTTGGTGCTGTGAGATTCTATTTGTTCAATATTGGGAGAGGGCGATTTAGCGTTATTTTTTTGTCCAACAAATTGTCGGCCACAAAGGAGATCATGGTTTGACTCAATACCCTCTCCTCCTCATACAGGCCTCTGTCATTGCTGGATAACTGACTCATTGGGTGCCATTGTGGGAACTCATCAGGGGGACGGCCCACGTCTCTCTTCAGGGGGCCGCACTCTGCCTTTGATGTCTTTTCATCTGCCGTGGTGTCTTTTTGCTCAGCAAGGCAACGATCAGTGAAGACAGATTTAATCTTTTTAAGGGAATATGCGCCGCAGCGCTATAAATGTTTGAATCCATACAGTCTGATTCATTTTGACTCGAGCAACATGCAGATCAAGATGGTACGGAAACTAGGAGAAAAAGGGGAAAAAGTGTGCCTTTGGGCTTCTGCTTTTGACGAATTTCAGTTTATAAAACTGAAAGGAGAATTTACTGAAGTGACTGAATCTAAAACATAAAAGAGGATGTGATGGTTTGACTGCATGTTCACAACTCATCACAAACTATATGAATACAAAGTATAACTAATAATTAGACACAAAAGGGGGTTTAGATTGGAATATTCAACACTTTATTCTAATAATATTACTTATTTAATCTCTTATTGTTATGAGTTTATCCTCATAAAAGGACAATTATGAGATTATTCTCCAAACATTCTCAAGACACTGTGTCAGAAAGCTATGGGAATGTTTCAGCGTGACCAGTTTCTGAAGCATGTGTGAAATCACGGCAATTCTACATGCTGACGGCAGTCACATGACATGGAATTTTGTGCCCTGGCCAGTGGTGTAAATCTGAGCAGCTGTTAGTTTGTTTCGGAGCATGCAGCCAGGGGTTCTGAAGGTTCCAAGCTATGTGTTGCACACTGGATTTTGTAGGTTATTTCTCAGGCCTATGGGGCGCATGGATTCCTTTACCCCTAGGCATCAGAGCTCACTCCAGTCGGGTCGTGGCCTCTTCTAAGCCCTTATTGTAAGGTGCATCTTTATAAGATATCAAACGATTTCACTTCTTTTTGGGGCAGGAATCCTTTCAGTATGACGTAGTGGGTATTGACGTTCCCATACCGTCAACATTCTGGCACAGCATTGAGTTCCCTTGAAAGGGAACATCTCGGGTTAAAGCAGTTCCCTGAGTTCCCTGACAAGAAGTTGCATATTCTGCATCCCTGAGTGTCTTCCTTTAGCCAGTGAGAAGCTGATGCCATTTTATAGTCATAATGGTGGGCCATTTCCCGTTATATGACTGTCATCGGTCAATTAAATTGCTGTGATTTCACATGTGCTTCAGAGACTATGGTCACATGGAAGTGTTCCCATAGTATCAACATTCTGATGCAGTGTCTCATGCTCAGGGAAAAGGGGTTATAGTCATAACCTGAGAAGTTCTCAAAAGTACTGTTAATAAATGCTCAGTATGTGTTTTATTACCTTATTTCAGTGACTAACCCACAAATTTGATTTTCTCAAAAATACAAACCTGAACATACAACTGCTCACATATTATTGTAGCACAGTATGTACTGACTACACTGTAATCAGAATGAGTCAGGGCATGGCAAAAATGCCTCGGATTCCAGAGAGTTAAATGAACGCTGTTGTGAACACAATTTTAGCCATAAACAATGTTCTTCAGGTTGCAATCAATACTCGATAGAACCATACTATCTGTCTGTGCTCCCACAGCAAAGATAAATGGTCTGTCTAAATTGGTATATAGCCCTACTGTGCCTTGATAGGAGATGGTTGAGAAGCAAACAATCTCTTACCTGCCCACTGTTCATCACACACGGTGAACAGGCTGGTTTTGTTGGTAAGCTCTGGCAGAAGACTGCTGCATTCCATGACTATGGCTTGTGGAATCATGATCACACAGGAAACCAGCCAGATCAGAACGATACTCTTGCGCGCCCTCTTGGCAGTACTCTTGAACTTCAGTGGGTGGCAGATAGCATACCAGCGATCCTGGGCAATGCAGCTCAGAGTCAGAACCGATACCGACACCGAGATCGTCTAGAAGGCAATAGACAGGAGATGGAGACCGACAAACCACAGTGTGAAACAAGACAAAGAATGGTTACACATTATTTGGTAACACTTTGTGTCATTGTTACATGTAGTTACTGTAGTAATAACTATAAATTATGGATAATTACATGAACCTAAACCAAACCCTAATCTTAACACAATAGTAAGTACATGTAGTTGCATAATATTAGTCAGTACTAAAATGTATAATTACAGTGTAACAAAGACACCTTAAAATAAAGTGTAACCCATTATTTTATAGTATCTGTGTTACAGAGTAATTATACATTTAAGTACTGAGTAATATTAACATGTAAAAAAGTAATTCCTGCTATGCTGTACATGATCATTTTCTACTTCATATTTTAATATGTTGTAATAAATAAAACACCAATCTCACAATTTGACAGTCTTGTTTTATCAAAATACCATGATTAAGTGAACTTATGGGGAACAATTTTAAATAATTTCAAAACTTCCCAGATTTGCCATGAGGGCAATGAACTTCTGACATGAAAAATTAATTATTAGAAATATGAAATCATTGAGAAGAAGTGCTCCTCATTCAATTTATTCCCTTTCTCTAATTGAAACGTTTAAAATAAAACATGATTTCTTGGATAAATTAATTAATAGCATGAAAAATTTATGTGGCCACAATATCGGGGGCTCCATAAAAAAAAAGGTATGGCCCAAAGATTGTTTTTTTTTTCCTCAAAATTTAGCCGTGATACAATTAGTTGATAAAATACTCCTGAAATGCTGTAAACTTCTGTCCACAAAAATGTTGGAAATTATGCAAATGTGTAAATAAAGTAAACATAGAGCATGTCGCTGTAACGTGAAGTGAGCTCAGCAAGAGGACAGCAGGATTTAATTGCAAAATGTACGTTTAAATAATAATTAAACAAAGAAACATGCAAACAAGAGAAACTATGGAAACCAATGAACATATTGGAAAAACTGGAACTGAACATGCAACATCCAGGGAAGACACACCTGATCGTGACTGATCAACAAGAAATTACAAAGAACTACAAACATGTAAAAAAGTTACAGCATTTGGAACCAAGGTGGCCTTTTTGTTTAGCCCTCGTCGCCCCCTAGTGGGCATTTTTAAAATTGCACATTCACGTGGAGTAACTTGTGGATCGTCGCATGGGATTTTGTTGATCTTGGACTCATTTCAATCGGGAGCATGCACTGTAAGTAATGATGTGCCATATTCCACAATCTATGCATGTTTCATGAAGTTACATGCTAAAATGCCACTTTAGCTAGCAGCTGTGCGCCTGTGGGGTTTTATTTGTCATAATTGCGTGATCAATATCTCGTGTTCGCTTCATTGGCCTATGATGATGTTGGACTCATTTTAATTGTGAGAATCTGCTATAAATAATTACAATTTTCCACAATCGGTGCATGTTTCATGACGTTAGGAGCCAAAATGTGCTGGAACAGTTTATTATTTACATTTGGGTCTTGTGGGGTTTCACGTACAAAAAAATCACTCAAGTTTAGTCAAAGCCCAACAGCGAGTACTATGCTTTACCACGCCTCCGAGAAAAACACTGTTTTGTCAAGTAGCTTAGCATAATCAGATGCAGCTTTATATTTAGTAACAGTAATACAGAATTTTCTCCATCAATACAATACGTTTTAAAGTTAATTGCATGCCATTTATCAGCACAAGCCATCCATCATTTAATATGATATTGTAATATGGATCTCACAGCAGCCGCGAGCGAACGCTCAGAGTAACGTTATAACATCATCTTCAACACTCTCAAACGTGTCTAATATGATAAACAGAGCTGTGTTTCCTCACACTCATGACCGGAAAAGCGGAAGCGGCGACTGTGTCATAATAAAAGTCCCGCTGCTCTCGAGGCGTGTGTCGTTCGTCTCTCATTATCAATCGTCTCGTTCAGCTCCACAACACTCGCTCCTGCTCTGCTTCAGACTACAGTAACGTTAATAATCATCCATGAACGTGATTTCTGTCCGAGTCCCGATTCTTTTCCACCGGCTGTGAGGTGAAGACCACACGTCCCAAGATTCCTCGCTCAAACTTGGCATCATCAAGCTTCACCTTTGTTTTGAATAGGCGCCCTCTAGTGGACGAAAAACTACATAGTGCAGCTTTAATGTAAATGTGGATTATTGAAGGAATGTATTGTATATTGTAGAAATTTTTTTTGTAAAATAAAAGTACCCTACTTAAAAAGAATAGGACATCAGATGACATGATGATCACTCGATTTTCAAAGCATGTCTTTTGTGCAAATTGGTCAATTTCCAACAGATATGCTTTGAAGTGCTTCACAACGCATATGTCTGAATGTTTCTACATAGCATAGCAGATGTTCTGGCTTCATTCTAAATGTCAGCTCAGATAATGTTGAGCTCAAGTGTCTTGGATGCATTTGAAAGATGCAAACATCCGACATTATACTGGCATCAATCAAACGTGACTCTCTTTGAGGGTCAAAAGGCATGAATGTTATTGGAAGCAACTGATTTTATTCAGGCATATGTCAACACTTGAAGCAGCCACAGCCATGGCTCACAGCTGCTTCTCCATTCTTGATAACTTCAAAACTCTCATTAATATTCAGTCATGCAACTAGCGAAGATAACCATGCCTATCAGGGATAGAGAAGAAACAACAGTACTTGTAGCTTTCACACTATGAAGGGTATGTCAGCTAAACTATTCATTAGGTCCTTTCGATCCATTAGGTCCTTCAAGACAGGAGGTTAAGTAAATGTGTTCCCAATATACCTTTGAAAATGACTAGAAGAGCATGGTTTTTTCCCCAGGAACTCCATCACTTTCATCTAATGTTGTTGGCAAGCATGTCATTTAGTGCAGTGTATCTCGATCTCAATCTCTTTCATAAAGCTTAAGCTGTTTACAGGATTTATTGACGGCAGAGCGAAGCAACTACTTAAAAAGCACAAACAGCCTCTAGCAGTAGTATCTATGATATCTGATATCTGATGCGTCAGAAGTTGTAGATGCACGAGATCAAGCTTCACAAATATTTGAAAACATTTTGAAATACATCGTGCTTCCTATGAAAAGAAACCAGAAAAATATAGTGCCAAATGAATGAATTAAAGTCCATATGTTATCCGTTTCCTTACCTGTAAGTAAGGTAGTATCTTGCACAGGGTCTGTCCTAAGAACCAGGTTTCTGTAATGTCCACCACAAGACTTGCAGGGAGACACGTGATCGTGACCAGGATGTCTGCGAAGGACAGGTTCACGATAAAGTAGTTGGTCACTGTGCGCATGTGGTGATTTTTCCAAACTGCAAAACAAACTGAAAAGAAATATGTCATGAGAACATGTACATTTATGTTGATCTAGCAGTTGCTTTTTAGCGATTTACGAATGAGAACAGTGGAAGCAAAGTCCCAGTTATTCCAGCAAAGTGCACTTTTTTTTTTTCATAGATGGACAGAGAGATTAGAAATAGAAAAAGGAGAAAGTGCTGATATTACTGGGTTAAGTGTTGACGAAAAATATATGTTTTTAGCAGTTTTTTGAAAATGGTTAGACAAGTGCCACCACAAGGTGCCATTCCCTTAAGTCTGAAGTAGTGAGTTTAGGTATAGTGGTGCAGACCCACTGGTTGTTCTGTTCGCAAACATTAGAGTCTTGAATTTGATGCGAGTGGCTATTGGCAGCCAGTGCAAGCTGATGAAGAGAGGTGTGACATGCACTCTCTTCGCCTTCCTCTTGGTGCGGAAGAAGGGTTAGTATGTAAAAGGTAGCGTAAATAAATGCCAAATAATTATTGTGCCTAACAAATATTGTAATTAGTTCAAATGTGACAACTTACCCCAACTGAACATGAAAGATCCCATTCAAAATTATTCTGAAGTGTAGAGACTTTTGAACTGGGTTTGTACACACATTTTTCTAAACAGACTTTTACTTCAAACCCGAGATCTAGTCCTTGCAAACATTTCTCAGTGTGACAACTAACCTTAGCCTTTCCTATCACTGAATGTATAGCATGGTGTTTACGTTTCAGGTATGAGAGGGAGGAGAATGCACTTTCACAAAGATGTGTTATGGCAAAAGGCTCATCATGGCCCAGGTGTGCAAAGTCTTTCTGGCAGAATATCCAGAACTGGGTGAAAGGTGTTGTCTCGTACATGTTTCTGAATGTACTGTACAATGTCTTGTGTTGTCTTTTCACCAGGACTCAGCTTCAGAAAAGAAAAGTACTTTCCAAATTGCCCCTCGAGTGCATCTAAGTGCGCAACAATTAAATGCGTCACTTGAGGCGAAAGCACTGCAGGTCATCCGCTGATGGAAACATGGAAAAAATTCCCTCCTTGACTTGCTCTCTCCATCTTTTCATTTTCTTCAGCAAACCATCCATCTTGGCATAAAGCTGAATGGCATTTGTGTTACGGCCCTGCATAGAAGTGTTAAGTCTGTTCAGCTCAGAGAAAACATCTGCAAGATATGTCAATTTAATGAACCATGTGTTATCATTGAACTTTGCAGCCAGCTCTGCGCGATGTTGAATTAAAAACTGACGCGTGGAAGTCAAACACACACGACAACACTGATCCACGAGAAAGCCCACGGACCTCAGAACGATAAAGCAGCGTTGTGCGTTCTTCTCCCACAGAGAAGCGAAAATGCACGTTTGCAAAGCACTCCTCTTAATACAATGAACAGCTTTTACAACAGAATCCACAATATTGGCAAATTCTCCACCCATCTCTTTCGCTGCCAGAGTCCACAACACATTTTGGGCTACTTGTTTGACGAGCGTTATTTGTCCACTTTTTAATCTGGCCAAGGATTTCGCGCCATCAGTACACAGCACAATACATTTTGCCCAGGGTATGTCATGTTCTTGGAATAACTCATTAATTTATTTCTGCTCAGGCGGTGGTTTACAAAGCAAAAATTCTTCCTGGATTTCGTTTTCATCTGCAAAGCGTACAAATGGCAAAAGCTGCGCATCCTTTGTGACAACTGTAGACTCATCTGGCTGTAAGGAAGCTTCAGTTTCTCCAGCAATTGCTCCAGACGCCATTTCATCAATGCGCCGAGCAGTGGTCGTATCCGACAACGGAATGGTTTACAGTTTATTTACACACTCATCATTTCCATACACTGTTTTGCACATATCGATGGTTGCAGGCAAAATATCAGATCTTCTGCTATTTGATATGTTTTTTTACACTGAGCAATCCTTAGAGTCAGCTGATAAGACGCTCTCAAAGCAAGCTCACCAACTCCAGCTGATTATTTCATTATTACCTGTTGCCCTCTGAAAGATTTGAGGCTAGATTGAAAGAATTCCAGTGGTTTGTCACGCAGGTGATCATGGTTTGTCTCCAAATGACGCTGCAGCTTCGATGACAAGTGTTTTATTAAGGCTGTTAATATAATAATTTGTCTAAAATCAAAAGTTTTTGAAGAGAGGCTCCGTAAGAAGCATCTCAGGGTCCTAGAGTGGCCTAGCCAGTCTCCAGACCTGAACCCAATATAACATCTTTGAAGGGAGCTGATAGTCCGTATTGCCCAGCGACAGCCCCAGAACCTGAAGGATCTGGAGAAGGTCTGTATGGAGGAGTGGGCCAAAATCCAGCAGTGTGTGCAAACCTGCTCAAGAACTACAGGAAACGTGTGATCTCTGTAATCGCAAACAAAGGTTTCTGTACCAAATATTAAGTTCTGCTTCTCTGACGTATCAAATACTGATGTCATTACTTAAAAATCATACAATGTGATTTTCTGTATTTTTGTTTTAGAGTCCGTCACAGTTGAAGAGTACCTGTGATAAAAATGACAGACTTCTACATGCTTTGTAAATGGGCAAACCTGCAAATTCAGCAGTGTATCAAATACTTGTTCTCCCCACTGTACATTGTATTATAATATATTATTATAATGATTATTAAATTCAGTTTTTTACAGTACAATAGTAGGTATTATTGCAATAATAAGATATATTTTTATTAATCATATATATGGATGTATGGATGAGGATGAGTGAGTAAAATGATTTACATATATATATATATATATATATATATATATATATATATATATATATATAAAATGACCATCATGATCACATGCGATTTGACTGAAGCTGAATGTGATTTGACATACAAGGAGTATTCAAAGAAAATAAAGTTTTTACTAAACTAAACAAAACATGCAGGATATACATGTGTGTTGTTATGAAAACAACAAGAACCGACCAGGAGTAACAGAAGCAGAATGCTTCAATATATATGTATAAATCATGATCACATGAAATTTGACTGAAAATACTCATCCCTGTATCCTCAAAGACTACCTCTGCTATCTTGATTTGTATTTTTATTCTACCTGATGATGAGTAATTGCTATATATATATATATATACGTATGCACATTCCTGTAAATTGTTTTGTTTAGAAAGTGTTTGTGCAGTAAATATCTGAAAATATAGGTCTGAGTAAACACATTAATAAGACATGAAATAGCTGTTGATTACCAACTGCCTTGACACAGCCACAGATAAGCAGTCATGTAACATCAGTTGATTAATGTTGATTCTTTAGCATATTGAGTGTGGGACTTAATTAAATTAATAATTCAGAGGTCATTGTAAAAAAAACTGATTTTGTCTGGCAGAATATACAACAGGACTTCAAAAGTAAACAGAATTATTTTTGATTAACCTGTTAAACATGTACCCATTTATGATGTTTTGATGCAGGCTCCTGCTTCACCTTTTTTGCCACGTGTTTATACTAGCTATTACTGAAGGTGTCAACACCAGATATCAGATAAAAACATTATGTGTACTGAATCAGATATATTAGCAAAAGCATTCATAGCTATGATTAAGAACGAACTGATAATACAAGGTGATAGGAAAGGCTAGGGTTATTTGTCACACTGAGAAATGTTTGCAAGGACTAGATCTTAAAAGTCTATTTACAAAAATGTGTGTACAAACCCAGTTCAAAAGTCTCTACACTTCTAATAATTTTCTCACAGCTAATTAACCAGAGTAAACAATGAATGAAGGCACATTTTAGCTGTGTTTTCAGGAAAAGGGTATCTTTCAAGTTGTCACCTTTTAAGTAATTACAATATTTGTGAGGCACAATAATTATTTGGCATTTATTTATGCTACCTTTTACATACTAACCCTATGCTCATTGTTTTCTGAGTACATTTAGCTAAAAAAAAGGCTTTTTAAACCTATAAAAGACACAATGTTCCATTATGATGTGTCTTGTTGTGTGTTCAGTGAGCTAAATGCTCTTTTCCTGGAAAATAACAGTGAAAATGTTCAATAGCTTTTTTGGAACCTAACTTAGAAATATCCACTGGAATAAAAAAAGTGTGACAACTAGCCCCGGCATCTCTCTATTGCACATGTGATGGGTGAACTATGGGTTGTTTCTCGATAATCGAAGAATTGAAGATTGCATGTCTTCCACAAAAGCTCAGACGGACAAATACATTTTGCGTTTGCCTGCTTTCATTATTAACGGCAGGCATTGTGACTCAGTTCTGAATAATTGCTGCGCACGAGCGTGTGCCAATAAGCCATTCGTCTCTAATGTATGATATGTTGCAAATGTTCTCTTTTTTGTGTTCATCAGAATGATTTGGACTTTTCTTATCACTGTCTCTTTTGTGAAACCCATAATACTACAGAGAGGTTTGTGCAGTTTAACAATGGTTTTGTCTCCAAAATTGGGACAAGAGAAGCAACCTGAGAATGAATGAAGTCACAGCTGTTGAATGAGCCTAGAGGGCAGAGTAGACGATGAGGTGATATAATGACCTGAAGCCCCAGGCTATATCAGTGTTGGCACAATTTCCCGGTTTGGCTGACAGTATCCTCGAGGGACATTCCCAACGGTCAGCTCACAGGTGTTATGGACAACCACCGTACACGCTGAGAAATGGCCAAATTGTCTCCCTTTGAATTGAAAACGCATGATGATGCATATTTCGTAACCAAATAATTTTGCTGTTTTGTTTTGCCAGATCTTCACATTTCAGAGTGTTTCATCTGTTCATTCTCAACTTGCTGCCAGTTTTTCAAAATGTACTTTATTCAAACATACGGCAGTGCCAAGCATTGGAGGCAACGCAGGTAAGTACGTTTAATTCTAATCTCAACTCTGGACAAAACGAAGCGATTGTTCCGAATCCATTTGTCCTTTTTCTTGTCAAAAGTAGTGCAAGCAATTGGAGTTCACGCAGAACGAGGCATCAGTTTACTGTCAGGGATTCGTCATTCCACCTTCTGTATTCGAATTATGAAGAAAAGTGTAAACTGGTGTCACATCAGTTACACTTTTAAAGTGTAACATTTACATTTATTCATTTGGCAGACGCTTTTATCCAAAGCGACTTACAAGCGGAGCAATTAGGGGTTAGGCACATTAGTCATGGTTCTAAAGGTGGAGAGAGTGCTGTTCATTCCCAATCCCCACCTTCAATTCCTGCTGGCGTGGGAATCGAACCTGCAACCTTCAGGTTACAAGCCAAAGTTTTAAACTTTCGTCGCAACTTGTATACGGAAGGCGGTCTGGCAGAAGCTAGATATTTTACTTCATAACTTCATAAATATGGGTTGTGTCGCTTCAGAAGGCCTTCATTAACCCCCCGGAGCAGTGTGGAGTACATTTATGATGGATGGATGTGGAGTCACGAGCTCAGACTCGTGACATCCGTTCACCGCCATTATAAAGCTCGGATGCGTCAGTATATTTATTAAAATATCTCCGATTGTGTTCATCAGAAAGAAGAAAGTCATACACACCTAGGATGGCTTGAGGGCGAGTAAAGCTTGGGATAATTTTCATTTGAAAGTGAACTAATCCTTTAAGTCCTGTAAGTTGCGAGATGGAGCCTGGACTTGTTTGTTCAGCAGATGTTCCACTGGATTCTTGGGAATTTGGAGGTCAAGTCAACACCTCAAACTCGTTGTTGTGCTCCTCAAACCATTTTTGCTTTGTGTCAGGAGCATTATCCTGCTGAAAGAGCCTCAGACACCAGGGAATATCCATGAAAGTTTGAACATGCTACAACAATGCTTAGGTAGGTGGAACGTGTCAAAGTAACGTCCACATGGATGCAGGACCCAATACTAGACCTTTTTTGGTGTGAAAAACGTAATAAGCCAACCTCGATAAACATAATATGACATTTCATGATTTAATCCCTTTAAATAAACACTCCCTTCCTCTCTCCTACCCCCAATTTTCCAAGACACAGTTATGTGCCGCCTCTTGCCAGGAAGATCTGGACTTTCCCTCGAGGTTCAGAGTTTTCCAGTTGGCGCACGAACACTCTTTGATTTAGCGGCAGAGGAACCATTATCGCACGTAGGGCATTTTCAGAGCATCCTCGCAGTGGTAGTAGGTCTGGCTCTATTTCCGTCCTTCGGCTCGTTTCATCTGCTCATCACATGAACACCATTGCTATGATTCTTTGACAAAAACCCCCACAGCACATCCATGCACTTCCAGGAAAAAGAAACTGACACTTATCAAAGCTATGCGGTAGCTCTGCGACAGAACTCCCACCTGCAAATGCATTGCATAATTGCACAATTGCCATGAGATGATAAAAGTAACTCTCGAAGAGAGGGCAGAGAAGGAGATGAACTACTATTTAAAACTCAATAATCCAATCCCCTGTAGAGTCATTATGTTAAGAGCGTATTATACTTGTTAGAATGGAATTATCAGTAGAATCAATCACAGAACGGGGGGGCAGAAATGCTGATGCTCCAATTTTACAGGCACTGTAAAAAAAAATATATATATATATATATATATATATATATAACTTGCAATCCTCGTTTAACCCATAACATTAGATTTGATGGTATAAATACATTTAGGTTGATTCAGTATGGTAAATAATATTTTTAACTTGAATAAAATCAATTAATTTGGATGTCACCAAGACAGTCAGCTTTCTATGCCAGCGCAGAAGACATGATATCTACAACTACTAGATCACACATCTCAATACTGCATACACTTTCTAATTTATTGCACACATCTAAACTATTTTTCCATAAAAAAATTCTGATTTGTCCAGTCCAGCATCACATTGCTGTAGCCTTACATATTCATTTTGCTTCAGTGATATTAAATTAAAACATTTTTGACCTTAGTAAAACCTTTTTTTAAACAGTAGAGCACTTCAGAGTGAACAACAGAAAATCACACACTCAAGTCCATATCTTTTATCGTCTTCTCCTCTTACATCGCCATTCATTGTGATTGCATTTGAATAATGTGTCTCTTTTTCAATTCCATTTAATAACTCTGAATATTTCTGAAAATGCATTTATCTTCCTTCACATGCATTTTATGGATTTGCAAAGTAATAATCTGTGTAAATGGCTGTTTCAAAGATATTGTAATATTGTGTATCCAACAGTGTCCATATTGCTAACTCATGTAATTGATGTCATAGGGTTAGAGCAATGTAAAAGAACAGCCAATAAAAAATAATGAAAATTCCGTCATTAATGATTTCATCCCAAACCCATATGCTGTTTTTCCCACAGTTCTGAATATGAGTCAAAATCTGCTAAGAGGTAATAATGGAACAACAGTTTTAAACACTATTTCATACACTATTATATTATATATGATTTCTCTATTATATATATATATATATATATATATATATATATATATATATAATTCGTAGCTAGTTTATTTAGTCTATTAGTTTATTTATCATTATTTAGGGTCCTCATTTTCATAGGTTTGTTATAAGAGACAATAAAAACAATTTTTGTGCATCAAAACCAATGAACTTGATTTTCAAGAATCAATGAATTTGCAAGCCAAATGTGTCAGTCTCTGACATGTAATTAATTTAAGCCCCGAAATAAACATCATTCTGTAAAATAAGTATAATGAACTATAGCTAAAGCATTTTATAATTGCCCAAAAATGAAGCGGTTCACCCCTCATGCGCGTTATCCCGTCCGTCAAAAACTTAGGCTTTCATAAATGTCCATGAATCACTTGACTGAATACTTGCTAAGAAACAAATAATTATCTGTTTTTAAATCCACATCATTTGAATCTCACGACATCGATATGAATATTCAACAGTGTTTTTGATCAGCCTGCATTGACACCACTGTATGATATCACTGTTTTCTCCAGAGCCGCTGTGTATATAAATGAACTAAATTAATAACGAATGATTTTTACAATCAATACTGAGTTTTCTGGACATTGACACATTTTCTTCTAGAGCAGCTGTGCCGCCAAAATGATGTTCCCTCCATCGCTGTGAAGCTGCTCTGACACGATCTGCATTGTAAAAAGCTCTATATAAATAACTCGTCTGTCAAAAAATAACATGCACAATTCACGGCAGTATTTATGAGAAGTCCGGCGAGTCGCGCATTTCCTGGAAACCAAAACCACCGGATGTTTTGAGTACGTCATCGCTTTCAGAGAAGAGCTTGAGCTTCAACGTGTCTGTCAGAGACGATAACGTACATAATACATAAGAATTTATTCTTCACTCACTTGAATGGGAATCATCAGGAAACGGAGTGAAACACTGCATGATAAAGAGAATAAATGATCATTTAGCTGAAAAACTTCGCTGGGTTAGTGAACATTGTTCAACATGTTGGTTTTGACGGACATTTTTTATGCGCAAACTACACATTCAGATATTCCTGATTTTATTCAATAATTTTCTATTCTTGACTGATCTTTTTTCATAATTTTGGCAGTACAGTCATCCAATTTGACTCTTATATGCTGATGTAATATAAAAAAGTATATATATATATATATATATATACACACACTAGAAGTGAACACATCTGTCAAGCTGCAAAAATGGGAAAAAAGGAGAGAGAGAGAGAGAGAGAGAGAGAGAGAGAGAGAGAGAGAGAGAGAGAGAAAAAGTCATTGCTTTGTGTGAGAAGTGGACAAAATGTAACGGCTGACAATCTTGCCTTTCTCTGCAGCTCTTAAATCAAGTTTGGCTGCATTAGAGATGTTGCATTAAAGTTCTAGACACAGGAGAACCAACACATTTGATGTCAGTGACACATTTGGGGCCACGATTGCAAAACACATTTCTATCTGTGCTAGGCTGCGGGATTTACCCGCATTTACCACTGCATTCCTACTTGGGAATCGGATTCTGCGTATCATGCTTGTGCCGGCTCACACACTCACCATTGTGTTCTTTATGAGTCTCTAGGGTGACACTCTTTAAACAGAGAAAACAGGACATTGTTAGGTAAACTAACTACTCCGGTCTTTTATCCCAGCATTTATAGCACTAGATCTAGCACACCAATTCATTGAGATGTCTCCTGGGTGCATTTACAGCTTGGTAAAAACTGCTGCCTCAGAAACTCTTTCCTTACAAACTAGAGGAAACATGTTGCTGTTTTCAAAAATCCTTGACTTGAGGTGAAGAAATCCATTATGGATTGCGCTGGTACGACCTGCACGTCTTTTGCTATTTCTCCGGTTTTGCTTGTACATTTTGTGTATTTATTAATGTGTGAAATTGTACTTCTGCTGCTTTTGTATCAGAATTAGACCATATTTGGTTTGAGAGCTCTGGTGAAGGGAAATAATGATTTTTAGGGTGCGTTCACACTTGTAGTTCGGTTCGTTTGGTTCGGACCAAAAAACAAAAACAAAGCATATAGTCCTGGTCCTCTTAGCGTTCACACTGGCATTTTTAACAGCGAACCTAAAGTTACCGAACCAAAGGCACAGGGATACAGTCACGACCTGATTGGTCGGCTTTTATGACGTATATTTGGTGACGGATCTCGCTTACCGAACATTCAGAACAACGCTGTGTTCTGGATTAAACGCCATCATTTTATGCTTTATTTTCACCAGCTGAGAACTCATGAAGAGCTCATAAAATGTTCAAAACATTCAAAACAGCTCCAGGATTTCCTCCGTTGTACACAGAAACAGAAACTTCACCTCCTCGTTGCTCCACGTTTGCCCTCGACTCATTTTGGATACGCCGATCTTCCCGCGTCGTCAAATCAGCTGACTTGTAGCGTCGCATCTTGTGACATCACGTCCTGTTTTTGGTTGGTTTACATGTCTTTGGTCCGTGTTGCGTTCATATATCAGTCGAACCGCACCAGAGTTCGTTTGGAAGCGGACCGAGACCCATCTTTTTAGTGGTCTCGGTCCGCACCAGGGTTCTGATGGCAGCGTTCACATATGAACCGCACTAACTGAGCAATCGCACCAGGGTTCGTTTTAATCCAACCAAACATGACGAGTGTGAACACACCCTTAGTCTCACACGTAGAAATTATACAGCTTTAACACTTGTAATTTAGTCTTGGATTATGTTGACGGTGCCTTTTGGTGTTCCCCCCTTTTTTGAGACTTGTTTTATGGAAAAGAGCAGCATAAAGATTCCTCAAATATATTTCAAATATATGCATAAAGGTTTCGAGCAACATGATGGTGAGTAAATAATGACATATTTTCCTTTCTTTGTGAAAAAAAAAAAAAATTCCAGTAACAGTTTACAATGAGGTTCATTAGTTAAACATTAATGTATTAACTAACATGAACTAACCATCATTTGTTACCGTGTTTAGTCATCTTTGTTAATGTTAGAAATGTAATAAAACAGTTCGTGTTAGTTCACAGTGCATTAAATGTTAACAAGATTTTAATAATGTATTAGTAAATGTTGAAATCAATATTAATAAATGCTGTAGAAGTGCAGTTCATCATAGTTCATGTTCAATGAACCTTATTGTAAAGTGTTACCAATATTCCTTCAAAGTGTCTTTCTAAAGCTTGTTTGTTGGAAAACACATAGCTCTGCCCAAATCTCATTCCGTTTGATGCAAGGAAAAAATCCTCACTGCACCTTTAAAGAGAATAGCACATGAAAGATGTGACTAAAGCATTCAGTTTCACGTAATATTTCAAAGGACCCATGATTAATATGCCAAAATCCATAAACCAATTATCTCGGATTCCAAATCATTGGGCGTTAATCATATTTCCTTGAAAAACTTCACGTGTGGCACACAAAACATTTAAAAGCACAGCATTAAATACATAATGTCAGAATTCAAATCCATCACAGTTTGTTCTAAAAGAGCAATTAGCCCTTGGATTGATTTGCCAGAGGTCTATGGATTCAATTTCACTAGTTAAAATGTTAATTCTTGATATCAGGAATGTGATTGTTACTAGTAAGAAAGCCATTTTAGATATTAGACATATTGATATCAATTCATTCATTTTCAGATATCAGAAATGAACATTTTTACTAGTAGCAATTCAATTGTTGATATCAGAAATTTGCATTTTTACAAGTACGAATTGTATTCCTGATATGTGAAACTGGAATTTCAACTAGTAAGAAATTAATTCTTGATATCAACAATTGAATTTGAATGGCAGCCTATGGAGAGATTTCACTAGTAAAAATACAATTCTTGATATCAACAATTATAGTTTATAACTAGTGGAAATTGAATTGTTTATATCAAGAATGAACATTTTAACTAGTGAAAATGTAATTGCTGATATCACAAGTTCATATCCTGAAAATGAATAAAAGTCAAAACGGCTTGCCATACGCTAGAGCCTTGACATGTGTGGTCCAATGTGTGCAAATGAGCATGCATATATTCTTAAATTGACAAGTGCAACCTAATTACATGTTTAAAATTCATCAGTTGCATTAATTATTTTAAATTCTACTGGCTTCTCTGTTAAGCAGAGAAGTAGAATTATAATATTTCATGATTATGTCGCGAGATGCCTCCCTGCAGCTCAAAGAGTAAAGCACGCGCTCGCAACGCCGAGGTTAAAGTTCGATTCCCAGAGAAAGCAATATCTGATAAAATGCATAAAACCATGAATGTAATTATAATATGACCCCATGCGCAAAACAACGCAGACCTGTGGAACAATATTCGTGAGAGTAAAGCATTTCTGAGTTACTTAAACTTACTTACCCAAGGTATTTCCCACCAGAGATACGAGAAAAACTATGATGTATCCAGCTATGAGCACCCATTCATATTGTTTAGGGTGCAGATATTCCCTCCAAATGTACTTGAGAAGTTCGTCGTCCTCATCAACATGAGAATGCGAGTTCATTTCCGTGGAGTTCAGATGCTGCGCTGATGTTAAACAATCCTCGCAAGCCTCATTAACGGGGATCCCGGACATGTTGCGCGCGGACCCGGGCTCCCTCTCCAGCATCGCGGATGACTGACACCGCACGAGTGAGGGGGAGAGAGAGGGAGAAGGGGATAAAACCGAGAGCTGGATGGCGTCGTGACGCAATGAGGATCTCTCAGCCTATTACCAATTAGTTACCAAGACAGAGAAGCGTTTTGAAGTCAGAACCTGCTGCATGCTGCTTTATATCTCACGAGGAAACTCATGTTTATTCAAGTGGAACTGTCGTATAATAAATGATACCCATGCACAGTCTTATCCTTATTATTCTATTCTAGAAAAGAATTGTAGAAATTCCATATTTTGGGACAGGTTCATCGTGTTTAATTGCAATGCTTCTTACATTGGGCTTGGGACTTCTCTTTTAATGATGCATGGCGGTTTATATCACCATCATATAGACAGGGCTGGGCAGGTTACTTTTAAAATGTATTTCACTACAGATTACAAAATACAGGCTTTAAAAAGTCATTTGTAACGTATTTCGTTACATTACTCAAGTTTAGTAACTTAATCTAAATACTTTAGAATACTTTGGAATACTAATAAGTGTGGAACAAACACAAAAAAGGTCATTGCAAGTTTTTATCTCAGAATTCTGACTTTTTCCCTCATAATTGTGTGATATAAAGTTGCAATTGCGAGTTATAAAGTCAGAATTATGTGATATAAACTGAAAATATTGAGAAAAGTCAGAGTTATGAGATATAAATTCATATACTAAATTCACAATTGCAAGAAAAAAAGTCACTATTGCAAGTTCATATCTCCCAATTCTGACTTTATAACTTACAATTGTGAGTTTAAATCTCGCAATTCTGAGAAAAAGAAGTCAGAATTGTGAAACACAAACTCACAATTGTGAGGGAAAAAAACAAATTGTGAGAAAAAGTAGCAGTGACGAGTGAATTATAAAATGACTCACAAACAACTATCACAAAACATGAAAACAGTGGAAAACATGAAACTTAACTCCTCTTTTTCAGACAGTCAGAGTCAGAGAATCACCAATTGCTGTTTAAATGACATTAAAACTCAAAGTAATCACTTTGGTAATCTAAAACACTTTTCAGATGTAACTGTAATCTGATTACCACCCATTTAAAATGTAACTGTAATGAAATACAGTCACTCAAATTTTGTATTTTAAATGCGTAACTAAGTTACTTGTATTTTGTTACTCCCCAACCCTGTCTACAATTTATTCAATTTGAAGTTGGATAATGACGGACAAGTCAAATCAAATTATTCAAAATCACCATTTTTAGTGTTTAAAACTATTTTTTCTTATTATGAAGAGCATTTTATATATTCTAAAGAACCTTTTTTCCACTATAAAGAATGTTTTGTGGAATTGAAGGTTTCATGGATGTGGTCAGATATGATTTCAGATTGAATGATTCTGCTCAATTTGGCTATATGTTATGATGAAAAATGAATATGTTTGAAACACGCATCTAATTAATGGAATTATTTAATACTAATTTAGTATAATATTTATTAAATTAAATAGAAAAATCCACGACACGCTACCGGGGGCTTTCTGTCCCATCGTGGGGCTCATCGTACCCCAAGGGTCTCAAACCGAATAACTGTCTGCACATCACCCATCAACATTAACACTTTTATTATTCAACAAATTCTCAGATGACTATTATCCAGCAGCAAATAATAAATATATAAATTTAACCTCAAATCTGTTCAGCTGCTCAAGAGAAAAATTAAAGTGTAGCTTCAGCGATTTTCAAACCGATTTAGTATATGCAAATGAACAGTGTTTACTCATTCTACACGTTACCTGGCCAGAGAATCTCAACATTATATGTCAGCAAAAGTCTGCTAGTCAAGCCCCAACATGTCAGACCGGAGGTTAGGAAGACGATTGCGTAACCCGCCCCAACCAATTTAACTATAAGCGAATGCCCAACCACTAATGGCGCTATACGCTGTACGCTTCTGGGGTTGGTTATTACGCTGTAAAATCCAATAGTGATTTTAACTCAAACTTTTTAATTAACTTTACTTAATGTCTTAACTTAATTGCAAAACTCTAGTAATCTGGACTATTCACATACTATGTCTTGTTTTACTCATAAACCCCAAGTAATGATTAATTGATTGGTTTGAGTCCCACTTTGTCATTTCCTCCTCTTCTGCAGTTATCTGTCTCTGTTTGAATTCACTGATTTGCCAAAGTCATCTTAAATGTTTAATTGTCAATTCAACTGAAAATTTTGAGAGAACATCACATAAGCTGACTTCATTGATTTTCCTAAAATGTTTTATTTTGGACTAACCATTATGGTGGATGGTGTTTCCTTTGCTTGGGCACTTCATTTATATTCTTGAAAGTTTATTTATATTCTGATTTGTTGCAGTGATGTAACAAGAAATCACAGGTCATTTATTCATATGTGACTGAAATTCACAATTTATATATATGAATATTATATATATATTCATATATTATTAAAATATGAATTAAACATATATGTTTTATATATGAATAACAAATTGTGTTAAATTACATCAACTAATCATTAATACTTTACTTGGAAATTTTAAAGCAATCGGTTTCCTGACTTTTTCTAATTAAAGTCAACTTATTACATTTTAAAGTTTACACCGTTCGACTTAAAACCAAACTGGTTTGAAATGTTGAATACAAACTAGGGGCGTTGCAATATACCGGTATTGACG